>CM041779.1:66841078-67416719 GCA_023374045.1 Limonium bicolor | reverse complement strand
GTATGTGAAAGTTGCCATTATGAAAGAAGAGCGGTAGCAAGCATTGAATGCAAACCTTACCTTCCTCGCCATTAATTCACACTGTCACACACCATTAATGCTATTCTCTCAACACTCTACACAACATAGTAAGTAGCTGCTTGCTGTTTGTAGCTGCTACGACCTCACAAGTGCTTGCTGGCCACAATACCATACCCATAAGAAGCCAGCTCTCTGTTATGTACAGACTCTGATCTCTCTCAAAACCCCCTCATATAGTAATACTAGATCTTCCTTCCTTCCTTTCCTCCCTCCTCTCTCTCTCAATTTCCACAAAACAACTTTCTTTTGTTACCCATACCGACAAATTCAGCTACCTAGAAACGAGACAAAAATCAGATCAATCTACTAATGATGATGGATTTAGAGAAGAGGGAGAAATTAGGGGGAGCAGTTAATAACGGAATTGGTGGTTATGAAGATGGTGACGACACCAGCAGTAGTATGAGGACTGTGGAAACAATTCTTAGATTGACACCAGTGGGATTGTGTGTAGCGGCACTAGTTATCATGCTTAAGAACTCTCAATCCAATGACTATGGATCTATTTCATACTCTGATATCGGTTCTTTCAAGTAAGTGCAGTATCAATTTTGTGACTGCTAATTGCTGTGTTAAGATGTGACTTGTTTGAATTTGTTATTTCAGGTATCTAGTACATGCAAATGGGATATGTGCAGGTTACTCTCTCCTCACCGCAGTTGTCTCCGCTGTTCCTCGTCGCACCATTTCTAAAGCTTGGACCTTCTTTTGCCTTGACCAGGTACTCGGATAATTTACTTACAAGATCTTAAACCTAATAAAAAACTTGTTCTCTTATCTGCATTTCCTTGTACAACAGCTTCTCACATATCTAATACTAGCGGCTGCTGCTGGCTCAACGGAAGTGGTCTATTTGGCATACCATGGAGACTCAGATACAACCTGGAGTAAAGCCTGTGATTCATTCGGAGGTTTCTGTCGAAAAGCCAGAGCTTCAGTTGTCGTTACTTTCCTTGTCGTGGTTTGCTACACTATCCTATCTATTGTCTCTTCTTACCGACTGTTTTCAAGATTTGATGCACCGTCTTCAACCACCACCGCCACAAGTACAGACAAGTAGCTGCTCATCATCCATGGATTCTCTACCCAGCCCATATTTTGCTCCGTTTGCAGTTTCATTGTGTAATGTAAAAGGGTGAAGAAAGACCTACGCTGACTCCACTGTGTTTTGTTGCCATTTGTAATTTCATACTACTGTTATAAGCTAGCATCCATTAAAAGTCTTGCTGTCCATCCCTCTATCAAATACGTATTATTATAAAGTGCTGAATTCGTAATTCTGTATTAGCAGCCTGTTGCCCGCATCCCCTGTCGTACTCGTATGCATTCCATCAGATCATGGTAAAAAAACCCCGAGATAGGCTCTGTTCTCCTCAGCATATAGTTGTTTTGTTTTGACTGTTTTATTGTGACAATATATTATTAGTAATCCAGGCAAGACCCATATAGTGACCATCTATTTATGTCATCAAATATGCTACAAAAATGCCAAACCGACTACTGGCCAACAAAACAGAACTCCCCCAACCACAAGCAACTGAAAAAAAAGGGGTCTGAGTAGGTAAACAAACAACAACAGCAAGAAAGAAAGAAAAACACAAAAGCAAAATAAGCTTAAATCAACAATTTGCCAAGTTGCATTTTTCTTCACGTAGATACAGTTCTATTAATTATTTCCCAATCACAACTTGTCAATTTGTCATCACAACCAACCCCCCATCATTGCACACCAAAACATAATCATCATTCATACATACATCTATAGCCACTACAGACACTTAACTCTGTACGTAGTACAGAAGTTGCTTATGCCATGCCACCACTTCTTAGAGCATTGACGACCTTTTAAGCTCTCCATATGTCTTCAACGAGCCTCATACTGCACAACTGAAACCACCAACAAAAACTTATTAATGAGAACATCTACTACTACGTACTACCCTAAAAAACAAACAATTATCAATATATTTCAGATAAAACAGGAAAAGTAAAGCCTGTTTACTAATAAAAGGGCCTGGAAAACCCTTTATATCCTCTTCCAACTATGTGAACATGACGCATATAAGCAGCAAAAATCTGCGTTACAGCACTGAAAACTTTTCCTCCAGCAAGAAACAGAAAAATAAAACAGCCCAAAAGAACTTGCATCTCAACAAAGCAACACAATTTAAATCCCCCCCATGTATATACAAGCAGGAAACAAATGCTACACTACTATCTCCCCAAGTTTCAATGTATTAAGTCAGGTCCTACCTTAAAGCATGAGTCTGAATCAATTACCCATAGAGGAACTAGTCTTGAAATTCTAACGTTTCGCCTTGATAGTAATAATCTCTAACAAATGTAGCCATGAATTACCCCCCATTAGACGCACACTAGTCTTGAAAAAGATGTCATGTTTTACCCTGTATAACAAATTCTAGTAGCAAATGTAGCCATCATTCATTTATACTCAAAACAGCACTAGTCTTTTGAAATATATCCAATGGCTTTGTCATCCTACCGATTTCTAACAATCGTCCCTCAATTTGCCATTAGACTCAAACCTCGAAACAAAAACAAGCCAATAATACCTCCCTATCTAACCCCTATCCAGGTTATCGACTGATTGATACAAGATAATCATCAATCATTATCTAACACAAGTCCACTCCCCCATTGACACAGACCAAAAAACCGACAAACGAAGAATAAATGATCCAGATGAATTCTATCTCGGAGAACCTCTTATTTACGAAACATAAAAGAGTATTAGAGTGCATATGAGTAGTAATCAAAATTACTTCTGCGAGTTCGCTTCTTGTAGAGGATACGGTAACCGCACTCTCGGCATTGAATTACATCCCCCGGTTTCAAAGTCTGCTCTTGTCCGCAGTCTGCACGAGAAATTCAACGTAAAATCAATTTACTTTCAACCCAAAAGTTTGTCACCGAGTGATAGTCATGCATATACCTCCGCATATGTAGCTTACGGGTTCAGGTTGGGGATCCATGGCGACGGAAAGCAAGTGAAAATTAAAAGTATATGAGATCTAATTTTAGAACCCTGAAGTTGAAATCAAAATCGTTCTAGGCGGACGGACGGACGACAAAGGGTTAAGGCGGAGGAAGACAAGGGTTGAGGCGAGGAAGTTTCTTTTGCTTTTCCTCGAAACAAAATGGAACTTGTGAAGAGGCCCCTTTTCAGGAAACTGGGCTTTTCAATTCAATAGCCCATAAATAAAGTCCTAAGGTAGTCACCGAATAAACGATACCTAAACCTAGCCAAGGTATCTTATTGGATCATTTGTGCAGTGTAACAGTGTTAGTGCATCATTTTATCTCTACTTTATTCTATTTTATTGCAAAAATTGCATCAAATAGTTGATATTAATTGCATTGGTAGCTAAGTCATTTAATTTTAAGTATTGGTGTACATATTTTAGTCGTAACAATTATTGGCTTTTGAGTGTTGGCGACCAAATTAAGGATTAAAATGGATTTGTATAGTTGTTATTTTAATTAATAATATTGGATATTCACTTGTGAGAGTTTAGAAAAACCCTGAATGTTAAAGGTTTGTTGCAAATCTCAGGTCTAGAGATTGAATTGGCGAGTTTTCGCTACTCGTGTTGAAATGTGTCCAATCACGTGGAACCATAAAAGGAGGACTTTCATGAGTAACTTTTGCTTATAAATAAGTATAGGATCTTTATATATGAACAATGTAAAAGATGAAGTGGATAAAGAGCGAGAGAATAATGGATAGGTAGCCAATAAAGAGAGTATAATTAAGGGATAAACTTGATTCATCACCACAATTTAAGGAATGAGATTAACTAATGACCAAAAGTCATCAACTAGCGGTTATTGTTCGGGATAGTGACCATTGACAGACTACAACAACCGTTAACACGTAATACATTTATTCCCCCTACATGAAACTAAAGAGGTAGAGAAACTCTGAAAATAAATCCATTTTATTTCATCTCATCTCCCGTACAATAACAATCAATGGATGGTGTCAATGGTATTGTGCATTAATGTCAACCTTGATGGTTCCCAAGAATTTTTAAAAATGAAGAGCATATTATAAATTCATATTACGCAGTGATATCCAGTATCTTCTTTCGATCACATTAATGGCTTCGTTCGGCTCGCGCATAAACATGACATAAACTTGGTAGTTTTGGGGTGGTCCCCACGTGGGTCCCACGTGGGTCCTACATTCTACTCCAATAATATACTGTCACATATAAAACAACCACAAAACAACCAGACCAAAACAACCACAAAACAACCATACCGAACGCAGTCATTGTCTTTTTCATGTGCATCTAAAAGCGCAAGTAGAGAACTACTATAGTGAGATGGTAAGCATATTTTGTAGCATCACTCGTGATGTTATGAAAAGTTTGTAAGGTGTGTTAATAATACAACTAAATGCTAACATAACTGTTGAGAAAACTATTAAGAACAAAGAGTATGTGTTTAAATGATATTATGAATTTATGAGCATGCTCAAAAGTATCTTGACTATTGGATATTTTATCCTCTTATTTAAATATCTACAATTTTATCTAGCAAATCTATACTTTCATTCAATAAATATACACTTCATATTAAAATTATATCGTTTTAGTTTTAAACCTACATTCATATGCTTCAGATCAGAATTATTAACCTTTGGTCAAATCAACTTTCTAATCAATATGTGACAAAAATAAAGTAAAATAATATTTTAGAACTTGGAAACTTTACGCGCACGTCAATCTGGATACAATTTCATTTTCTGAAATATATTTCGTTGTTAGTGGAGGAATTTATTAGTGAAGACGGTTATTAAAAATTAAATCACTTATATATATAACTCTCTTTGACTACATTTAAAATCAGTTTATATATATTAATATAATTAAACTTCATAAGGGTCATGTTCAAAAACAATAGCAACATATAGAAGATCGATCCAGCAAGTATCATGAGGTTTATGAGAAAGAAAATATCCACCCTTTATTGTAATGTACAATAACACTTGCTGCTGAGATAAAATATGCGGAAACATAAATAAGAACGTCAAATATTCTACAAGTCCCAGGCATATAATCAGAGTAGCTGCTCATAATACATTATCATGATCCGACACCCTAAGATAATTCACTGCAATAATCACGGTTAAGTTGAGTGCGTTACTCTTATTAAATCACTAACCTGCCAGATTAATAGGAATACAACTCACTACATGAAAAATAACCAAAAAAAAAAAATTGTTCCAGAAAATTGCCAGAGGAGGAAATGGAATGGTCGGCAGAACACTGGATGAAGGCGGAAGATACTCATCCCTACTATATAAATTTCGCTCTTAGTCAGGCCTTCTTTACCTGGTGCTGCATTGACATAGGAGAATGGGATGTCAGTTAAACCAAACGACCATATATGATGTGCAAATAGAGCCTCTAGATGCATAATAAGAGCGTTCAATTTCAAGACATAGGAAGTCTACCCACTTGAATATAGGGCAAAAGTCCGAGAAAACATGATCCGCCATAGTTAACTCCCATCAGCATTAATAACAACCTTCATTCAACAACGCCATTAACCTACCAACTAAGTCCATCTGCCCAGCTTTCGAATGTCTCGATAAATACAAAGTAAAACTGGAACCTGAAAAGCTAGTATTTAGTACCATAAAACTCCCTCGAAAGCCCAATATCAGTTATGCTTTTTGCTGAAGGAATGACGCGATAAGAGCTTCTGTCCTTTAGTCAGGCGATCGTCCTGCAACCAAGTTCAGAGGGGATATCTCAGTTCTATATATAAACGAAGACAGATGTCCGAGGAACACTTTTAGTAATACCCAACAATATGCAACCAGATTCCTCTTCACGATTCTTTTCCCTTCTACTTTGAATCCCAAGATCATGGCTGGAAGTACACTTTGGGTTCAGATCAATCATTTCTAAGCAGAGAAGTTGCAGATTCACTACTGAGGTATAAAGGCATTTGCCCAAATTACATGGTAATCTCATTTGTATGCACTACACCAGCCTTGGCTACTTTTTAAAAGTTTCTCACTAAGTTGACATCTTCTCGAACATCGTCACAAATAGACTAGCAAAAAGCTCGCACATCACCCAAGTTTTGCAAGTGGTTGTACTAAAACTGGTCTTGACGTCAAGAGACCATACGCTCAAATCTTGTCTTGTACACTTCTCTGTTTTTGGTCCACAAGATTTCAAAAGAAGAAAAGGGATGAGAGCCAAATCCATAATCATAGAATAGTTTTTCTTTGCACAGGTCATAGTGAAGGCTCCCCACAGCATCTCATTGTCAAAGAGTGTGACTGACTACATGCGATCCCCCATGTGGACAGTGGGCGTGCAGTACTAGTTTTGAACGAGTAATTCATTGTCAGCTGAAGCTGATAGCTTATTCAGAAAGAGATGGGATGTAAAATAGTGCATGTGAAAAAAACAATAGGCTGGGCTGATAAGTCATTTTGGAGCTTGTGAAGGGAAACAAGCTCATGGTTATTTATACACTAGTCACCCAAACAGGGGCCGTCAAACCAATCTTGCGTTCACCCTATAAACTTTTAATGCTCAACACTTAATTTTGCTTTCCACTTTTTCTCTCCATCATTCTAGTTCTTCTCTTTCCAAGAAGCTAATACAAACAGCCAACAATCAACATGCCCAAAAAATGCACAACTATACATAATTGCAGTTGAATTTAACAGTTCATGGCCCTTGGAATATATCAAAGAATGTCACCTTGTACAAGGACGCTGTTGATTCAGACTCCACAGGTTGCACGGGTATCTGACCAAGAGATTGAGAAGCATCCAAAGCATCAACAGTCAGCTCCCAACCACAAAGAGCAATTGCAGTAGATGTTGAAGTAGAACTGATCGCACATCCTGCTGCAGCAACATTTCCATTTACCCATGGGCAGAATATATGATGATGCTTAATTGGATCAAACTCAACTCCTTCTTCATAGTTGCTCTCTACATTAGGAGGGCCTGATACACAACACCAACAGTTACAAAGCAATTAGTAAATCCCCAAAACGTAAACATGAGATGTCAGAAAATAACTCTGCAAGTCATTTTCACACCTATCCCATTTGCACCCACACATTCTGGTCCAGCATATGCACAATCATCAGTCGGTGAACTCTTTCCACCCTGAGTCACTTCCTCCTTGGATGCTTCACGCCCAGAATACACAACAGCATTGCAAGACAGAGAAGGATGAGCGCTGTTCTCAGGACCTAGCATCTGCATATCACTAGTCTTCTCAGCACTCTCAATGGACTCTGCTTTCGTAGAGCCAACAACTTTTGACCCACTGTCAGCCCTCCCCATAGAACGAGACATGACATCTTGGCTATCTCCATGAGGGTCTTCTCGATCCATTCTCCCCTCGGTAAAATCATTAGTTGCTGAACCAGGTTCAGGGGCAAAATCTCCAGTTTGTCCCTGGTTCTCCACAACTTCAGCCACAAGTTCAACATCACCAGCACCGCTATCAGATCTATTAATAAAATCATTAGTTCCATGGATTTCTGCTTCATGGCTAGCGCCCATTCCCACACTTCCACCACTTACACCCACACTGAGACCATCCCTAGTAGCTTGAACAGTTGCAGTTTCAGCATTCAAAACTTCCTCACCATCAATCGTGCTACTTACACCCATTTCACCACCAGCTCGGGTAGGGGCTGGTTGGAAGCAAGCACTTTGCTGAGCCTGGGTTTCGGAAGTCTCCCCTGCATCAGGATTCCTAAGTGCAGATGTAGAGGGGCAATTAATGTCATCCATATCTCCAGGATAATTCTCAACGCTGTCCATAGAATCATCATCTGCGCTGTGACAAACTGTGTCCATTGCAATAACAGAGGATGCATGAGTTGACTCCCTTGTTGATGGAAATCGGATGAGCTGTTCAGTTCCACGATCAGGTGCATCAAACTTATGAAGATCAATGTCTATACCAAAACCTTGAGAATTACTGGGTCCAGCTCCAGAAGAATCCCATCTGAATGACGACCCAGACCTTCCAATAAAGTCCACATCACGGAAACGCTTTGAAGGGCCAGCTGAATATTGCTGACCTCCATCTACTTCATCTCCATCACGGTCAATAACTGTCCCCTCAACACTATCTGCAGGACGTATCATTAGGTTTGGCCTATCCACTGTACTCGCACCCTCATCCAAACTCCTTTTACGAGTACTAGGCCCATGAGATTCAATTGAAGCAGCACGGCCACCAGCATCGCTGTTAGATGGCTGTCCAATCATTAGATCTTTGCCCCTATCGTCATGGTACCTTTGAGAAGATTCTGGATGCAGCTGTGTGGAGGATAACCCACCACCCATGGTAAGGTTCAAGTCAACTCCCATAGTTAAAACAAATTTCCCTGCATTATTCGTGGTGTCCGCCTCATCATGGAACTCATTTTGATCTTTATCCCCACCTTCAGTAGCATTCCATCCACTAATTCCACTTGCTGCGCTAACACCACGCGTTATTGCAACTTTTTTGCTTGTTTCAGGAATATCAATGTCATTTGGAACAACACGGGAAGGGCGGGTAACAGTGACGAAGTCCCATATTCTAACAGTGGCACCACATAAGCTGCAATCTAGTAGAGGCACTCTTGATTCGCACTTGGATTCAAGGCGTGTTGTATCATACTTGCCAGAATTCTTTTTTGCTGTTGTTGAAAACGCTTTCTTACTCTGCCCAAGATCCTTCAGCAAACTACCATCTTTTGAAGGGCCAACAGAGCAACCATTTCTGGCTGACTGAGCAGAATGATCTTCACAGTCTTGCACATCAGAAAGCCATCTAGGCTCCCAGCCACACAAACCTATTAGCTTCTGGGCCTACAAAAGGAACAGGAAAAGGAGTGAACTAGAGGAAGAAATAGATCAGAGGCATTTGAGCAACAAGAGATTAAACGTAGAATCAAGAGCAGATGAGATTCTTGAAAGTCAGCAGGGATCCTCATCATCTTACACGTGAATATACGGAAAACAATTCATCTTTAGAATCAATAGCTGAGATCCACTCCGTCTTAATGCCGGAATCCCCGGAAAAAGGGTTAAAAAAATTAGCAAGAAGGCGCTCAATCTGTGGCCCGCGAGAAACCCGCATTTGCTCAATTGCAGAAGCAGACACAACTGGGAGCACAACAAACTGCAGAAGTCCATCACACCGATCTTTAAAGCCCCCAATCAGAGCTGATGGAGGGGTTGGAGGAAACTGGACCAAGCTTTCAGGGCAGATATTTTCACTCCAAGGGCAAGTTCCTTTATGACCTAGATCCAGTTGTTTGGAAAAGTCTTCACCTGTCCCGTCAGCTTTATCAAAACGTAAGTAATTTCATTCATTTCAACACAATAAAAACCGACAGACCAGAAAAATAAAAAATTTTAATAGCCAATTGAAGCAGATAATGTTATATAACTGATTAAACAATCCCTTATAGAATCACTTACAGAAATTATACGTGAGTTTTTACAGATCAAAATAACGATAAAATTAACTACCAGCAAATATGGAATTATTCTAAGGAATATGATGAAACATACGTTTTGCAATGTCTACAACTTCAAAGAGACCAAAGTATCAACTGATAAGAGCTGATAAATAAGAGTGTGTAATAAGTACAAATTATAACTGGAATAGCTAAACTGTATGTAGAAAAAAAATGTTAAACAGAAGGTCACACAAGACTATGAAGTGTTACGTAAAAACAAATAAAACTTACTGCATGACTAGTATAGAAATAGTTAGAAGTATAATTGAAATGAACATTATACAAAATCATAAACATAAATCTAGTTGTACATATTTAACAGAACTCTATATAATTACATACTGATAGATTATTAGCCAGATTAGTGCAACAGGTGGAACGGCATTCCAATAAATGTTCTTAGAACCACATACAATTCTATGAACCAAAATACGATGCCGTTCCTAACGATTCTATTGATTCCAAATAATTCTGACCTACAGATCTCAGCAGATCCCAGAGTCTAATAGCCATATTTCCAGTTAACATGATATAATGAAGCATCAGAAGTTACAAGCAAACCAACATTCACATAATCCTTCCTTCTTATACTCGAACAGCAGATGCTAAAGTCAAGTCAAAATCATGCAGCATTACTCTGAAAGTTAATGGTTGTCTAAAGTGCACAAAACTTACATTCGGAAGACAACCAAGGGGTACTTGGATGGTATTGCAAGTTAGCCCCACATGTCTCACACTCAATCTTATTGATATCAACATTTATCCATCCTCGACGAGCACAAGCTAGTGAATTTGCATCCTGCATAATTTAAGCCACGGTAAGAAGGGCAGAAGATACCAAGTGCCACGGACAGACCCAACCTCGACCGACTACTGCCTATAATCAAACCAAATGCCACAGACAAGCTAGGGATAATTATTAAGATAAAAGGCGAGAGAATAAGATTTGACCAATAGGCTGGTCCACACTGCACTATGTAAATATAATGAGTTACAAAATAAGACAGCTGTGCAAGAGTCAATAGCAATTTAAGCTCTCTTCTTTTGAGATGTACAACAGAATTATCCACAAAAAATCAACAGCTGGTGAGATAAATATGCTCAACCTTGAAACAGATCAACCACGGAAAACTTACGCTAGAACTCCCCCCCCCCCCCCCCCTCCATTGAATTGACAAACAATTGCACTACAACAATGATAGAATAATGTCAAAAGGTTAACAGAAACCAACCTTCGGTTTTCCATACCAGTTGGAAGGCTTAAAAGTGGCAAGCCGCCTAAGCAAATCACCCCTTTCCCAGGGTCTGCATGAAGGTTGAGATATACCAAGAGCAGAACCACCGGCATTTGTGCTCAAGGAAGGCCGTATAGGCTGAGCACCAACACAAGTTAGAGAACCAGTCTTCGAGCCAGGCCCATGACCAGACCAATCTCCACTTCCAAAGTTTGCAGGAACAGCAGGAGATGAAGCTCCTACAGAACTGATAAGAACAATGCTATTTGAATTAGCAGCACATAAATTCACAAGCCCGACAACTCTACTAAGACATCAACTAGAATTGATCATTTGAAAGCAGAGCAAAATTTATTATAGATAGATTTGTATTAAATCACTTCAGAGCAATTAAAAAACTCCAGTACTTTACAGTTTACAGAGACACAACTACATTGACACATAAAAGTATCAGTATAAATCATCTTTCGGGGCAATATATTCCATCAAAAATTGATCTCTTGGGAGGTAAAGTTACAGAAACACCTCCCATCATCGAGTAAATAGTAACTATGCAAGAAAGATACAGGCATATCCAATGAGTATAAACCCTCATTCAAAACTTAGGAGTTATCCTCAATACATCCCCCCCCCCCCCCCCTATGGTAAACTCAACATCTGGTGCATCAGTAGCCACAAATGGTATTCCAAAAAAGTATGTGTGAACAGGCCAGACCCACCAGGAATACTCTCAATCTCATCAAACATGGATCTTGCCACCAAGTTCATAGACATGGGTAGTGAAAACAATTCCTCCTAGAGTGCAAGACTATTAAATTTTCAATCATTTATCACGAACTTCAAGATTTCTTACTGTATAACTAATTTCATCAGAAGTTCAAAAGCAGTCTCATCCCTGTACCATTTAGAAAAATCCCAGCTAGCATTCTCCCTAAACGTCTACATGTTTTTTCAAGGAGTAAAATCACTTCCTGTGAATTATTCGTCATATACTAAAGGAAGCAATTACTCTGGTTGGAGACACCGCAGTCAATTCTAAAATCCTAGGATTTATTGTTGAGGATGCCCCGGTACCACAATTTGTGGCTACAGAGCCAGTACAAGGAGAACTGCGGTCAAAATTATCAACGGAAAGTGTTAAGGTTCACAAAGCCATAAAAGCAATCAAGTCCAATGCTGGAAACATGCAGAATGTTCTAACCCTTTGGAAGATTCCAGAAATCACGAATGCATAAGCCCGTAACCTTGACCAACAATTACCACCGCTAATAACTGGTGGTGCATACATCTACGAGACTCAAATCTCAGCTTCTAGGCACGACCTAATATTTAACATACCCTTTCAGACCCGAATTTGCAACTTAGGTCACGCGAAAGGCTCCGCCATCAAGTGCCAGAAGAACTAGAGCTTAAACATCATGCAGTAATATATCCGCCGACCTTAGTGGAAATGAGAAAACAACAATTCGATGTGCTCGAAAGAGCGACTTAAACCCCAGAATTCTGACATAAAATGCAGTTCCATTTCCCTCTCGTTCCGCATAATCGAAGGCAATACGCGGTGCCCTAAACAGAAACTGCATAGAGAGCTAGCTTAAGAAAAAAAGAGAGGGCAAAAAAACGAGATAGGTTAGTACCTAGCGGCCGGCGTTGGGTCAGCGACGTTGTTCGTACCGCCGGAGCTAATCACTTCTTCTCTCATTTTCTCCCTCTCTCCCTCTTCCTCACGCTCCCTTCGCTCTGACTTCGGTAGAAAAGAAAGAAGTGTGCGAAATACCCCCCTCTAGGACCCGTCGTTTTGCAGCCGGATCCTTTCTCCTCATTTAATTTGACATAAACGGTGAAAAAAGTTATTAGGAATCATTTTTGACATATTAGTGGTAATCTTCTTATGTTTATCATAATTATTGATAATCAGTTGAGATTACGGTATCTCCGACTATGAGTCCCCAAACTGTAACTCCGTTAATAAATTGTTATCCCCTTGTGAATTTGTCATCTTTTTCACTAAATGATGTGAGGTTGAACAAAAAACACTGCTTAATTAGCATCATCTAAATCTCTCTCGTTCCACCACTATTTTTCTATTGGGAAAAGTACATGTCACATCTACAACATTTGGTGAAATTACACACTCCACCCATGAGGTTTTAAAAATTATTTTCCTCACCTATGTGGTTTCCCCCGTTTTACATCCAACAACTTCTTAAATTTTTGTTCATTTTTATATTTGCTTAAACGTTGTCTGAAATTGATAAAAATTTACATGGATGATGCTAAAGTGTTATATTTTGATCTTATGTCAAATCCAAAGTTTTTTAAGCTCACATGTGACCCGTGGGACCCAATGCTACATGTGAGCGTATTTTTGTTGGGTCCCAGAGATCACATTTGAGCTCAAAAAATTTTAGATTTGTTACTAAACCACAATATAACACTTCAACATCATCAATGTAAAATGTCATCAATTTCAGACAACGTTTAAGCATCTTTTAAATTGGACAAAAATTAGAAAAGTTGCTAGATGTAAAAAGGGGGAAACCACATGGGTGAGGAAAGTAATTTTTGAAACCTCGTGGGTGAAGTATGTAATTTCGCCAAACATCATGGGTGGGGCATGTAATTTTCCCTTTTTCTATATATTTCAACCCTAACTCATTTAATATGATCATACTCCAAATCTTCCACGCATTTTTAAGGAGGTTGTTTCTGCTACGCGGCACTTAAGAAAGGAGTTGTTCTTGGTTGTAGACCATTCCTAGGTTAGGGTTGATTAAGCAGTGTTTTTTGTCCACCTTGGCATCATTTAGTGATTAAGTTGACAAGCGGCGCAATAGTTCGAAGGCTCGTAGTTAGAGATGTCGTAATCTCAAGGTGGTTACCAATAGTTATGATAAACACAATGTGGTTACCGGTATTATCCCAAAACCTCAAGGGAGTTCCGAGTTTTTACTCAAGTTTATTTATCCATATGTAACTGTTTTTATATAATTTATATTTTTTCCAGATAATATATTATTTCAACTAAATATGAGTTCATTTATGTTTGTTTAAAAATGATTATACCATATATATAATTAATTTACCATAATAGAAGTGAATGATATTTTATTGTGAAACTATTTGAGGATAAGTTACTTGTAAAGTTATTACTTAGATTGAAAAAAGTTTAAGTAAAATGATGGGTTATATAATTTAGTGTTTATGTGTAGAGGTGTAATTGATAAGTAGAATAGTACAAGTATGCAAACAAGAAGGATTGTGTATTATCTTACATATTATTACTAACTTATTTTATGAATTAAAATCCTTATAAAATTACTTTAAAGTTATTGTTGTGATCAATAACTCTATTTATCGGGTTCCTTAAAAAAACTATAGTTATCTTTTTTTTAACGCAAAGGAAGTTGAGGATTTCGATTTCAAATCATCCAAACACCAGTTTACAAAAGTTTGAGGAAAATTAGATAACCAGACAATGTCAGTCCGAGCACAGCATAACTCAGAATGAGCTAAGGAATAGGCTACAGAATTACCCTCCCTTCTTGCAAAGGACCACCTAACCGCCCTGACCCTTTTACGATCACATTCAATCTGGTGAAGAAAAGCATCAGCAACGAGATCAACATGAGCACTCGACCAAAGAAAACGAATAACCGGAAGACAATCAGACTCCATCAGTAGACCACACCCTAACTATCTCCCCAACTCCACACCACGCGCCACCGCACGGGCCTCTGCCAAGGTAGAAGATAGTGAAGCCTCACCCCCTATAACCCCTCCCCTATTAGACAACCATCCGCATCCCGTACCACCGCTTCCAAGTACTAGAGCCCATCTTCCCCCACCAGCATCCATATTCACATTTACCCACCTCTAAGGGGGCAGGCATGAAACTCGAGGCCCATCCTCCACCCCACCCTTAAAACCAACCAGCTCCTTGAAGCATCCCACATACTCGAGAGAACCGTCATAACAAAGCAAAAAGAACCTCCCCTGCTGACGAAGCACATCGTTGCAATCCCACCAGATCGCCCAACACCGAACTTAGGGATGGCAATGGGTGACGAGTACCCATTTCACCAGACCACCCTACCCGTTAAAACGAGTGAAAACCCCACAAAATGGGTGAAAACGAGTGATGTGTGAAATAGGTGGGAGTGACGGGTCGGGTAGAGTGAACATTTTCCACCCGTTCACCCGACCCGTCACCCGCATGTATGTGTTACTAAACAAATATGGGTGTATATTTAGTATTATGTTGGTTAATTCTCTATGTTTTTAGTATATTATTAACATTTATTGATGTAGTTTGTATTATTGAACAAATAAGGGTGTATTTTCATTGAAAAACTAAATTTATATAGGTGTCAAAGGTATAAAAAGTTTGTTGGAAGAAAAAAACGGGTGACGGATTCACCCGTGTCACCCATATCACCCGCAGATGACTGGTGAAACGCTCCACCCAACCCGACCCATTAACATCCCTAACTGAACCACAACATCAGCAAGAGCGGACCTAGAGACTTGCCCACTCAGCCCATCCAACCAGCAATCCACCGACACCCTGGCCCCATCGACCCAACACAACAAGGATGAGCAACGACCCTCCCAGCACCCAGCAACCCCTGCAAGACACACCACTAAGGTATGGAACAAATCCTCCGGCCCCCACACAGACCACACACCCATCTTTAAGCCCCGTCGTGCCAGATTTTCCCCCACCTCAGCGCCCCATGCCACAAATGCCTCCCAAAGATAAGAACTCTAGGAGGCAACTGCGAGGAGGCCAACAGCTTGAGAAAACCCAACCCCCCACTATGCACAAACAAAGAAAGAAAACAAACATCTCGGAGGGAAATGGCCAAGTAGTTAGGGGTGAGCATTCAGTTTGGATATTTTGGATTCATCCAAAAACTAAATTAACCGATTTTTTTTATTTTTACCTGAATTTTCTAACCAAATATAAAATTTCATATAACCGAATTATCCAAATTATAACTTGGTTTGGATTTCAGTTTTGACTTTATCTAATTAGGTTAACCACATTATCCAATTTTTTTTAAAAAAGAATATTCTCTTTTCTAATTCTAGTCTTTAGTGACAAATAGTCAAACACAAACCCTAAATTCGGGTTAGTTGAAATCCAAACTAGCTAAAATTTGGATTTTAGTTCGGTTTTTGGTTTTTCACTCAAACAAATTTCAGATTTGGATAATTTGGATAACGGTTAATTCGGTTTTGGTCTTAATTTGGATAATTTGATTTTTAACCAAAATAACCTAAATCCATTTAGTTTTTGGTAATTTGAATTTCGGTTAACCGATTTATCCAAATGCTCACCCTTACAAGTAGTAAGCAAACCTGACCGAAAAAAAAAACCATACTTATGAAATAACCAGCACAACGTATCCTCTCTCCCTAGACTAGGAGGAGCCTACTCTAGAATCACCCACATATCCACCAGCTAGAACATTGCACGCACCTTCTCTACATCCCAAAGTAGCCAGCCCTCGGAGTAATAGGCTTAAAAGAAAAAGGAAGTTGCACCCAGGGATCCCTTAACAATCCCTAGTACAACCTAGGTCACAATGCTTCATCAAAACATTTAAAACTCTTGGTTTCTCAACTAAATTTTGACATGGCTTCTCTAGCACACTCTTACACTCAAACACTTAGTTTTTCACCCTTAAACAATCAAAGACATTCAAATCCATAATGAATGTTCTTTACACACAAACTACACTTAAACTACACTACATCACAATATAGTGCATAAACTTAAATTGCTTGGCACCTAGGCCCTTAAATGACATGGCTCTTAGGCCCTTAAATAACATAAATCTTAAGCACTAAATTTCCCACATATATAATGCTTTCAACCTGCAAATACACACATCAATCTCATATGCCCTTATAATCCACCTTGTGGTTATTTTACTAACTCATATACCATTAGCTCTTTAGTCACAAGTTCGTGAGCTTGTTCATATATTTTTCCTAGGTTAATATAAACCATACATCAATGTAAGCTCTAGGCTACAATTGGTATCTATCCAATACCATTTCCTTAAGGCATTAAACTACACTAAGGCAAGCAGTTTACCTTATGTTTTAAGCCCTTCTCTCATTCTCTTCCTCTTGGTTTTCTTGACTAAAAATCGGCCAAGGAGTTTGCTCCCTTGCTAATCTTCTAATCAATGTACACATAAGGGTAATGAGTATTAAGCATTATACCCAAACTCATGAACAACCCCTAGATTACAAAAAGTACTTAATGTACTTAGAATTGATGTTTACCTTTGGAATTTGGAATGGACTTTGACATGGAAACAAGGTAAGACCTCCTTCTAGTTCATTTGGAGATTAAAACAAGACTAATTCAAGGAACAAAACAAAACCCCATGAGAATCCATTTTCGGTAATGTACCAAAATAGAGGAAACTTGATTTTTCTTTGACTTTTCTTACCTTGAAGCAAAGGAGAATAACAAGGTACATGAAATACCCCTAACTTAAATATGGTGATTAGAGTATTTTAATATAGTATTTAAAGGCCTGATAGTGCCTAAGTAATTTTTGGTAAAGAAAATAAATCCAAAAGAAGTGAGAAAAACGCTTAGAAAACGGGAAACGCTAAATCAAGCGTTAAATAACCATAGGAGGTATGAGACCTCGGTTATAGTATCGTAAGGATTCCTAAGGCTTATTCATGCCTAATTAGTATACGGGAATGATTCCCGAAGAAAACAGATCCGAATAATGTATTAAAACGCTAATAGAGCTTTAGTGCACGTTTTTCGAGAAAACCTGAAAACGTGATTTTAAGTGGTCAAATGAACCCGTAAAAATTATAAATCATTAAATAACTATTATTAAGCATTAACAGAAGCTTAATAACCAATAAAAATAAAGAAACGAGAAAATTCCGGAAAACGGGTTCCGGGTAGTAAAACTGTCAAAAACGGGAAGTTGTGGGGTGTAAGTGCAAATAAACTAAACCCATTTAGAAATGAAAAATCAGAAAAGTAAGGTGGGTATGTGAGGTTGTCGATTTGTCCCCTCCTCTCACTCTCTTTACTCTTTCTAATTCACTAAATGGCAAACCAATAAAGTAAAACAAGTACAAAAGTAAAAAAAAAACTAGTCTCTCTCCTATCTCCTCTTCCCCTCTCTTACGATTTCACACTCCCCCACCTGATTCCTCTCTTCTTCCTTCTCTTGCTGGGCGATTTTGAAGCTCTCAAAATAGCTCCAATGGCTTCTCACTTTTCTCCTCATGCTCTAGCTCCATTGAGCTCCAAATGTAAAATAAAATACATATTCGAACTCCTCTCTTCAAGCTCTACATTCCTATCTTTTCAAAATCCGAAAATGGGCAACTTCATCTCCATGGGTTTTGAGCACTTGAAGAATAAATGACACCATTTCGAAGCATGGAGTCTCCTCTTCCTCCTAAGGTAAAAAGTTTCAAGAAAAATCCATTTTTCCTTCATTCTCTATAGTGGCCGATTTTTGCCCTTCTTGTAATGCCTTGTTTCTTCTTTGTTTGAGCTTGGTTCAACTCTCCAATGGTGGAGGAACTCTCCTTTGTATTCAAGGCTTAAAAACCTCTCTTAAAAGCTCCAAGGTAAAAACCCTAACTAATGGTGATTTAAAACCTTCATTTAATTAGTGAAGTTTTAAGAGGTTAGAAGTTTAATTATATTCTCTTTATGTAATTTGGGTGTTGGGATGGAGTTTGGTAACTCCATCCCCCACATGGCCGATTTTTGCAAGAAAAAGAGAAGGAGAAGAATTGGAAAGGAGGAAAGGAAATTTAAGCTCAAGGTAAGAGCTCTTCTTAATGCTTAATTTTAAATGCATTAGTGTAATGGGAATGGGTAAACAAATAAAGAACCTAAACTATTGTATTGGTAATGTAGTTTGTGGACATTTGAGTACTAGTGAGTAAATGTGTGGATTTGTAGGCCTTAGAGCCAAGGAATTGTGTATGTGTATTGATATTGTGTTTTGAGGAATTAATGATGTATTAAGATTGCTTGTATTGCTGGTAGGACCCTTGTATGGGTGTGGCTAGAATAGGAATGATTTTGGGGATAATGGGTATGTGTGGATAAGTGATGATTGTAGGTGAACTATGGCAAAATTTTGGTAGGAATATGTACATTTGTGGATGACTTGGTGAATGGGAGAACCAAGGTATGTATTGGGGATAATGGAAATGTTTAATGACCATGGAGTAGTGGTTGTAGTATAAGAAGGAAAGGGTATAAAATCTGTAGCAAGAAGTGTAGTAAAACATTGTAGAAACTAGAGAAAAATTGGTGTGCAGGATTTTGTAAAATGAGTGTTGGAACTTGGGTGTAGGTAGTGTAATGGCTTGGAAACGAATTGGCATGGTAAGGTGAGGTGTTTAGAATGCTAGGAATGACATTTTTTGAGGAAGTATTGGATGGGAGAATTGAATTTTAAAATCTGTAGCATAAGTGTAACAAAAACTGTTACATGTGTTGAAGAAGAAGTAAGGAAATTGTGTAAGTTGATTTAGGATTGAGAAATGAATTTGATTGATGAACTAAGGTGAATTAGAGGATTTAATTAGTGTTTAAACATGTAGGAAACATGTGGAAATGATTAGGAAAAGATTGGGTGAGAATTGAGGTGAATTTAGGATTCAAAGTAGATAATTAAAAGGGGTTCTGCAGCCGACCCACCCAGGCGACCTACCCTAGCCTGGGTCGGTCGGACTAAATTCTGTAACCCGGGTGCTTTCTGCAGCCGACCCACCCAGGAGACCTACCCAGAGTGGGTCGGTCGGCCTTTATAAAAAAAAAATTAAAATCAAAATTATATACATATATATATATATATATACATACATACATACATATATATGTATACTTATACACATACATACATATATATATCTACATACACACATATATATGTATAAGTAAGACATTAGTGCTAGAATAATGAAGGTAAGAAAGTTAAGCACACAAGAGAAAAACTAAGTATAACGGGACAACGGGGTAAGTACGGGAGTAGTGATTATTTGTGTATCGTATGAACATAGTATTAATAATAATGTTCGAAACATTATCAGTGGATCAAGTATGAACCGAGCAATGTGAGGCGACCCGGTAAAGTTAAACCATGGTGTAAGGTATGATTTCCTCATGCCCTGTATGCTAACCGAGTTACGTTGATTTGTGTGTTGTATGCCGGCTAATCAAGACTAAAGCATGAAAACGGTTTATTGCCTTTCATTATATGTCTTGCTGTATGTTGTGTGAGCTAACCCTTCTTGATTGATTGTGTGGCTTCATTTGGTGCGTAGTACGACTCCTAGATGAGTCTTGTTGTGTGGTGGCTCGTAGTAAGAGTCATGTTGTGAGTTAATGGAACCATAGCAACGCGCTAAACTAACGAATCAACAAACGATAACGCAACCCAACGAAACTCACAAGAATGTGAGAGAGTGTACGAGAGTAATACCCTCCCGATAACGGTTGGAGAATTGAAATGAATAATCCACAAATAATAAGTAGTGGAAGTATATCAGTAACCTCTATTAGAGGAATTAATCTTGGTGCAAGACATGAACCATGAGAGTAGTAAAGAATGATGAGGGATCTCCAAACCCCTTAGTAATTAGTCGACCCATTATGAGAGGACCCGACTGATGTAAGTATGTCCCGAACATGAGAGTATTCGATATGTTGGGGAAACCCTTAAATCTGAGGATACTAGTCGGTAGTAATTCCCTAAGCTGGTGGAGGTTATCAAGAGAGATACTTCTAGGCTAATCCATGAGATTGTATTGTGCTCTGAGAGAAGAGTGTTGGGAATTTGAGTAGTCCGGTAAGAACGGACATTAAGTATTTGAGGAGCTAAGCGTATAGCCCTCGTATTGTAGGTCCGGTGGCGAGTCTTGTGTATGACTCCGCCCAGAGACCAAAGTAATGAGTAATGAGTATTGCGTATGTATGAGTAAAGTAATGAGTATCGAGTAAGAAGCAAGTATGAGTATGTAATGAATACCGAGTATTGAGTACGTATGAGTAAGTATCGAGTATTGAGTATGTAAGAGTAAGTATGGAGAATTGAGTAGTGAGTATGCACTAGTATAGTAACGAGTACAGAGTAAGGATCGTGTACGAGTAAGGTATTGAACATGGAGTGATGAGTATGCAAGAGTAAGGAGTAAGTATGAGTAGAGTAACGAATATCGAACACAGTACGAAGAGTAATGAATGTATAACAAATACGAATGGTTGACTATTGAATTGTCTTCCTTAGTAAGTATTGAACTTGTGTATTTATGTAGGTATCTTTGATTGTATTGTTGTAGTATGAGTATGTATGTATGCATGTAAAATGAACTCCATGTATATCCGACCCAAAGTAGTCGGCGTACCGCGGTTAGCACGCGGTATATGCGGATTTCATATGCAGCGTAAGCTGACCCCCTAGGGGGACCATTTTTAGTGTGCAGGTACCCGAAGCTGATCACCGTTCGAGAGAGTAGGACGGGGACTGCTACGTAAGCATGGGTAGTTGTATAGTAGGGATTGACACTTGTATTGTAATGCAAATTGGGAAGCTTGAACTGTATTGGTAATTTAAGGATTGTAGTATACTCGGTATAATAGTGTATTGGGGTTGTAATTGGATTATGGATGAGTATGCAATGGGAAGTATTGTATTGTGTAGAGTACTCGGTATGTTCATGTTCATCAGACCGATAGTATGCAGTATTGTAACTCGCCTTGTTAGTCACGTGGGTGACTGACGGCATTGTACACCCGCCGTTGTGTAAGGAGTATCCACTGCGAAGGTAAGTATTTGTACAGTAATGACGGTATTGGCGGTAGGGGTGTTACAAAAAGTGGTATCAGAGCGAAGTATCACTCTGATGGATGAAATACTGAGTTTAGGTAAGTACCGAGTTAGGAAGTAGAGACTTAGGACTATGGGTTGAGTGCTAGTGTGTGAGGACGCTAGATAGGAATTTCCAGTGTGATCTGGATACCTACAGTAACCATACCCGCCCTCCGCGTCCCCCGTTGTAAGTTGGGACAAGGACGCCAGAGAGATGGAAAGACCTCTCACACTCGGGTATTACCCGATCTGGCAGTTGCAAATAAACCTTATTAGAAAAGAACCTGTCTTACGGTAGAGTCCAAGAACTGGAAGTCCCGAAGACGGTTCCCGTTGAATGACAAGGACCGCACTTAATGGCAGAAGAATGAAGATCCTAAGCACAAGGATAATGGAATTTATGGCACCATGGGGCGACATGCTTCGCAGTCGCGAGAACCATGTGTGGCCAGCAAGAAGAGAAGCACAGTCGTGCAATGAACCAAGGAAAATGGAGTAACAAGCCGAGACAAGAGAGTCTACGGACCGTAATCTTTGATGATACCAACAACGGTATACAAACCGACTAAGGAGTTAGTCGAGGTTGGATTAATACCAAACCTACATGCCAAGAGACTGCAATAACCAAACAACATAGTTCAGACAACTATGAAAGAAACCATAACACATACACCTATAGGACCACAACCTGGATCCTAAGGATAAGTCAAGTCTCGTTAACCACACTGAAGGTGTGAGACACCTGGACGGACGACAACCACGTCAAGTACACTGAGAAGCGACTCAGGAGATCGATCACCAAGATCAAAAGATCAAATGAAGACCTAATAAAACCACCAATTATGGATGGAAACGATACCGCCACCGGTATGCGTTAACCGAAAAACAACCTACCCGCTCACTTGCCTAGGGCAAGTGCAGCAACTACTAGACGATTAGAATACCTTTAACAACCCGCAAATACTTGCTAAAGTACCGCTATGACGAATGGAGCAAATATAGGATCACCAATCCTCGGAAGGCCTAACGGCACGACCATTGTATTAAGGACATACCAATCAGCAAGAAGCTGGACTTGGTCAAGACCTCAGACATGGCAATGCCATAAAGAATTTCCTTTCACACCGAACTGTTTTCAAAACCCAAATTTTTCTTTCAAAACCACAAATCCTTCTTTAAACCTCGGTTCTTTAAAACCAAACTAACGGAAATACGGTGAGTATCATAGAATGATACAAGAGGAGTTGGCAATAGAATACTTCACCTAGGCGTGTGACGAGCACTACGACTGTACCCAAATACGGGATGTGGGACGACCGCACTCCGAAGGAGCTTGCGGGCCTGACATGTAGTTAGGTAGGTGGTAACGTGCCAAGACGGTACCCCACGTATGTATACATGTAGTGTACGAAACACGGGAAGTAGTCAACTCTGCTCTACGGACCAT
The DNA here is from genome assembly GCA_023374045.1 of Limonium bicolor. NCBI lineage: Eukaryota > Viridiplantae > Streptophyta > Magnoliopsida > Caryophyllales > Plumbaginaceae > Limonium > Limonium bicolor. Next base: position 67,393,539 of record CM041779.1, on the reverse strand, counting down.
AAGTAAATTTAAAATAGAACAGTTGGATATCGCAACCGAACAAAGGAAACTCAGACAAGTTACAAGCTAAGGAGTCAAGAACCTACTACAGGAGGATGAGTAAGAGTTGAAAGTGCAAGAAGCACTAGCAACGGGATAAGACATTGGATATGTCTTGAGGATATCTAAGTAAAGCATGATAACTGGAGGGAATACCCAGTCTAAACACTATAAGGCAAATGCCTAACATTGACACATCAGTGTGCAATGAGCGGGATGGAAATTCCCAGAACAACTACCACAAATACACAGGTTGATGTTATAAGGTACCAGAAATACCATTCATCACCGGTAGGGATATTAAATCCGTTATAACATAAGGAAAACACCAAGGGTCTACCCTAAGAACGGGAGACGTTACAACCCTCAACGGATAATTCAGATCCAGAACCGCAAGGTAGGACAATCAACCGAACATACTCATAAATGTCAGCCAGATGCTGCCATATAATCATTACTACCCAGGAGCAATCCATAAAGGGTATCAAGTCAACACAGTCGAACGAAATATAGTGGTAAGAACACCACAATTGGAACGAACATACGGTTAGAACACCGAAGGGATCCCACTTGACAGGGGATACCCCTAATCAATAAATGACATCGATCAATACCAGGATACAAAAAGGGTCTCCAACAACCGGAAGCGTGATGCGACGATCTTATCATGGAGCCCAGTATCACCTCCAACTCAGCAATAGTTTATGGAGAAATAATCACTCGGAAACAACCTACGATGAGCAGAGCTCTAGGCGATACGGCTAGTATGCCATGAAACTGCTACCACACAACCCAACGGTTGTAAAACCAAGGTGAACTATATGAAAAGTGGTCAAGGATGACACCGATAAAAGAGTAACAACCAATAATGGAGAATTTCCTCATAAATGTGAGACCGCAAAAGCGGTGAACGCGTGGATCCCAAGAAGGGGATACCATCACCAACTGTCGGGAAACATATCCTTTTCAGAACTACTAATGTAGTCAAGCTTGAGCGTACAATTATTGCCAAGCAATGTGAAATAAGCTTCAACAGCAATTGATGACAACCAAGGAGTAACCGGTTATAAAACCAAGGATGCTCGGGGAGCTCAGAAAAATAAAGGAATACCATGTTCTGTATTTGCCAAATACATGGGGAACCATTGTATAGGCGACAGATATGCATGAGCTGAAGCTAGCAACAGCGGAGGCCATGCAAACCAATACTGTAGAATCAGTAAGAACACGGTGCACAGCATGCGACCGGTTTAGGTGAATAATCACCCAATACTATGGAGTTGTTAATACAAAATGGTAGACAGACTGGGCAACCAGCCAGAAGTCTGCACCAAATGATGAAGCACCACCTGAAAGAGTAACGATCAGTCCTATTGCGACCTCATAAGAGACTTACTACCAAGAGTTTACGCCTCTGCACTCTGTAGGACTGAGTGTTTTGGTATTGCACTTGTGCAGTCAATGATCAAGTGAGATAGCTAGGAAGATGGAAAATGTAAATCATGGTAAATCCCTCCTTTCACCAGTAAACATGGCATAAGCCAGTCAAGTAAAAGCTTAGAAACAAACTGTGCGGCCTAAGGCCAAAGAGCACGAAGAGTGTGAAACACACCAACAATCACAAGATGTGAATTCCATTGGAATAAAAGCGGAAGCAGACTTAAGAAAGTCACAGGGACCGACGCATGGAAAATGCAAGGTCATACAAGTAAAGAACACTTGTAATGAACCAGAGAAACTGGTGTAGCTCAGAAGCTACTAACGACAGAGGAAGCACTACAACTAAGTAGTGACTTAACCTCAACCGACAATAAGTCGGAGAAACCAAGTATATGATCACTACAAAACACAACAACATGTATGTAGATTGCCAGAGAGCTGGTTACAATCTAAAACTCATCGAGTTTGAGCACGGTAAAAGAACACCACACATGGTTACTAAAAAGAGATGATGGGTAACCCGTTAAGGATAACGAGAAGGGCGAATAACCCAAGTTATCAGGGTCGCGCAGCAGAAGCTAGTGGGCCCAGAATTCTAGGTGAAATACACCTAATAAACACGAGGTTAATCATTAATGCCTCACAACCATTCAAGCTAGAACCGAACCCGGTGGAGAGTGAAATAACTCTGACGGAAATTCTTGATGCAGGGACTAACCGGTAATACGGTTAAGACCCGTTGATGAAACACCCCTGAATATTTACTCACCTAAAATCATAAACGCGAGGAGACTATCCGTAAATAACGCGTTATATAATTCGGACATAAAATAATTTATGAACAATTAAATTTAGCAACGTTATATGTTAATATGGTCGTACTTATGTATGTCCGAATACGAGAATACATGTACATAACGTTATGATATTATAACGGTGTAAATAATAAATAGTTACGTTGCATAACATTGTAACGCTGTAATATAAATGATAACGTCGCATAACTTTGTGACAAATAAATAAATAAATATAACGTGGTATATTATATAGTTACAAATAAGCAAGTTTAACTTATACAAAAAAAGAGAAAGAAAAAGGAGCAAACGCTCTCGCTAAGGTTCAAACCCGAGACCTCCCATACCTTCCCCGAGTGCTTAAGCGGGTGAGCTGTGCTCAAATTCAATAACTTATGCCACCGAATTGAAACTAGTAACTCATCAATTGAGCTAGCTAAATAAAAAGGAGAATCAGACCCACCATCTCTGCAACACCGTTTCTTCCTCTTCCTCGATGAAGACTCTGATAAAAAAAAATATAATAAACGGAAACTAGGAGATCTGCTCACCACATGTTCCTTGGTCCTATCTGAGAGCAAAGCACAGAATTCAAACAGGAATAACCCTGTTCTTCCTCGGTACTACTTCCGATCAGAAAAAAAAATTGAACAAGAAGAATCACCGACCGTTGTTTCAGTACCATGACAAGTATCGAATTTCAGACGTTTGAAAATTCATGCCACACCACTACCTTGTAACTTGAGATAACAACGACCACCAGGACCTCCTTGGACTGCTAACACCCACACAAATCTTACATCTGTACACACGCATTCCCACTGCCGACAACTGTACCTAGAACAGGAAACAGTCTCGGTTTCCCTTGCTTATCTAACCTGTTAGAACTTCAACATCCCATACCCAGATTCCTTCTTAAGACCTCGGCACATGTCCGACCTGCCAACCCTAATTGTTGTAAACTAGTCAATAGTCACATATGCAGGGCAGGGAATGATTCCTTTCCAAACTCCCACGCCATGAGGATCAGTAGCAAACCACTGTTAAATTTATAACCAACCCAATTACTCTTCTGTTTCTTTCCCCTCTTGATGCGGTCAAAATCCTCACTCAAGTCTTTAACTGCCTGCATTCTTCACGTAAGGAAATTGCATACCACTGCTGGTGGGATCTCTGAAGAACCGTGAACAAAATCCCCTCCAAAGCTTTTAAAGGTGTGGGCAAGAAATCAGTAACGCTGGTTACTTAAAACTCTTTCCATCCCATCTGTTGTCGTTTGAACATCGAGTGCTGACTTTCTGTTTTTGTATAACCTTCTGCATGTAAGAATCTCTCTGGAAAACTTCCTCAGGGTTGCACCAAAATCCTCAAGAAAACTCAGCCAAACTGTCTTGAATACAATTCCAAGGTAAGGCCATGAAACAGTTATAATACATGCCTACGTTTCTGTTTTCAGTGCCATTAAAGACAACTCACCCAACTCTCTCTTGCTCCTTTCATGCGTGACCCTGTCATGCATTCCTATAGGATTCTATTTGAGGATTCCTTGAGTGAGAGCTACGAGTTGTGTTCTCTGAAACATAATCAGAAGGTAAGGCTACACAAGGAATTTCAGTTTTTCTCCAGCCCATTTTCTCTCTGGTTGTCATAATCTGATTCGTGAGAAAACCATCCCCAGCTGAGGCCAAGAGTTCAAGGATTGAGGGTTTAGCTTGGTGCCAAAAGCAACTCAGGGGAATCAGCTTCAAAACAGAAAAGAAGAAAAGAGAAGAAAAACAAAAGAACCCAAGGTAGTGAGCTAACCAAGTGTTCTGTATAGATTTCAGAACTTTATTTTGATGAATATTTGTGCTCTTGGGAATTCCTCTGAGAGAAAACGTGACTAAGGGACTTGTAGTGATCTAGTAACCGCCCAGTAATTTATATAACAGATATGTGAGCTACATAAGTGTTAGAAGGAAAAAAAAACACACTGATAACACATGAAGGTAGAAGTAAATAGTGATAGAGTATAGAAACTTGAATCTCGGTTTCTGCAGTTCTCCTGTTTCCAGTACAAGCACGGTTCAGGAGGTCTAACAATTTGTTGGGGTTAAAATGTTAATAGGACCTAAACTAAGTGAACAAATCAGAAATCAGATTCAAAGAAACAGAAGGGATCGATAACAGAAAGGATATCAGTTCCAGCGTTTCAGTTTTGAAAGGTTGTTTCAGTCTGCAGTCTTTTTCTGATAGCACTAGGTTGTTCCTGTAACCTTAGCAATATTTGGTCTGGGTCTGTTCCTAAATGCAAAAAGAAACTTTATACACTTAATCACATGAGTAATGAGGTGGGAGACTCTGGTAATCGAATCAGAAAAAAAAAAACAAACAAAGAAGGATGGAGGAAAACCACCAGTAGTATTTCAGTTTTTATCAGTTTTGGGCTGTTCCAATAGTTTGGATGTTTCAGGAACATTAATGGTGTGTGTAGGTGGTTTTGGGTTTGTGTTGAATTCAGTAGGTTAATAATACATTACCTAGGCAGAAATAAAAACATGATCGGTGAACAATAAGAAATTCAAAGGGAAGCCAATCTGATGCGTGGAGAGTAGAGAAATAAACCAGTGTCATGATGCTGTTTTTATTCCAGTGAGTAATGGTAATGTCTCAGTAGTTTTGTCTAGTGGCCTTAGGTCTGCTTTTGGAGATCAAAGCTATACTAAGACGATAACCAATATTTAACTAGGAAACTAAGGCAAGTTGGGGAGAGTTGAGAATCAGAGAGTAAATAAAGAAGAGAAATCAGGTAGGAGGAAGGTTATCAGTTTTCTTTCATGTGAGAAGTTGCTGTTTCTGTGTAACAGATTGTTAGGATCTGTCTTTGAGGTTTAAACATAGCTTTAACACTGAGACAACTGGATAAGAGAATTTGGGTAGGAGGTGAACTGGGAGTAAATTTCATAAACGTAACAGAAAGGAAAAGAAAGAAATATAAGTTCACATTTCAGTTTCTGCAGCATTCAAGTCCTGTGTGAGGTGTTTTCTGAGGTGGTTTGAAGTATCAACGAATTGGGGCTTGTGTTGATTTTAAAACAAAAACTTGATTAAACACCTAGCCAAGTGGGCAGACAGGTTGTGAAGGGAATTGAAAGTTGAATTCGAGAACTAACAAAAAGAAAAATTGAAAAGAGAAGTTATCAGTGCATACTTTCTGGTTTCAGTTTGCATCTTCTGTTCAGTTCCGTATAACATTGTACAGAAAGACTTGGAGTAGTGGTATTGAGTTGCTAATGAATTTAAATCACACCTAACAAACCTTAGTAAGTCTATGAGTGCATTGGTGAGCTAGAAACCAGATTGGAGAGCAAAAGAAAACCATAGAACAAAACGTATCAGTTTCTGATCTCAGGTGGCTAGCTGCTATCAGTTGCCAGTCTCAGTTTGATGGTGTAGATGTGGGTTGTTTAGAGTTCAAGCTTGGTTAAACACTTAACTCGATAGTGGAACAAGTTGGGGAAAGATTTATTGATAGTCTTGGGAATGTACAGAAACCAGAAAAAAAAAATAGACAAGTTTTCAGATTTGGAAAACTTTTGGGGTTGTGTATAAATAGGTTTTAAGGGTATTTCATAGACTATATCATTATGATACAAGGGTTAAAACATTTCCCACATTTTTATCTAAGGAGGGAATATACATTAAACAAGTTATATCTATGTTATGTAAACATGCTACATAACTAGCGCTTAAAACGCTTTAAAACATTACTAAGGAAACGAGACTTGGTTAACGTGTAAAACGAAGATATGAATATCCTGGGAGTAGGATAAGCCTAGAATTAATACATGTGAAGTTCTAGGACTTAATATAAACTAAGCACCTAACAACATACCTTGGGAACGACATACGATATTAAGTGTCATCGCATGAAATAATAAACTGATACACTGTTTTAATTAACGCTAGGGCCGTAGCGAACTCCGACCGGGACTCCGAGCGTGAGACGACTCGTACTTTCGAATAAGGTATGGACATGTGTGGTTCGTATGTTGCCGTGTTACACGGCTTGTGTGCTGTGTGCCTTGTGTGTGAAGATGACATAAGATCAAAGCATGAAATTGGATTGCTTGTTTATCATGTGTATGATTTCTATATCATTGTTGAATATATCATTGCGCGCACACAGTAGTTTAGTCCCTTTCGCGTTATGGAACTTTGAGATGAGACTCAACGAACTATGTAAACAAAGAAACTATACAAAGGGAAAACTATACGAGAACTACTACGAATTATGAAAATAAAGAAAACGCAATAAGGGGAACTCCTCTCTAAACCATTGAGGACTACCATGACACCCACTATGGTGTCTATTCATTGATCATAATGAAGAGCAAGTCTCCTTGGTGAGACATGACGAACCACGTAGACAAAACAAAAGAACTATACAAAGAGAAAACCCCTCTTAACTATAGAGGACCTCTAAAGACACCCACTATGGTGTCGAGTTATCAAAGATGATGATAAGGCTAGTAACATTGAGAAGGAATAGGGAGACGGACCCTTTGAATCCGGAGCAAAGGCTAGTAACATTGAGAATGAATAGGGAGACGGACCCTTTGAATCCGGAGCAAAGGCTAGTAACATTGAGAATGAATAGGGAGACGGACCCTTTGAATCCGGGGTAAAGACCATAACATTGAGAAGGAATAGGGAGACGGACCCTTTGAATCCGGAGCAGAGGCTAGTAACATTGAGAAGGAATAGGGAGACGGACCCTTGGAATCCGGAGCAGAGGCTAGTAACATTGAGAAGGAATAGGGAGACGGACCCTTTGAATCCGGAGCAAAGGCTAGTAACATTGAGAATGAATAGGGAGACGGACCCTTTGAATCCGGAGCAAAGGCTAGTAACATTGAGAATGAATAGGGAGACGGACCCTTTGAATCCGGGGTAAAGACCATAACATTGAGAAGGAATAGGGAGACGGACCCTTTGAATCTGGAGCAGAGGCTAGTAACATTGAGAAGGAATAGGGAGATGGACCCTTGGAATCCGGAGCAGAGGCTAGTAATATTGAGAAGGAATAGGGAGACGGACCCTTTGAATCCGGAGCAAAGGCTAGTAACATTGAGAATGAATAGGGAGACGGACCCTTTGAATCCGGAGCAAAGGCTAGTAACATTGAGAATGAATAGGGAGACGGACCCTTTGAATCCGGGGTAAAGACCATAACATTGAGAAGGAATAGGGAGACGGACCCTTTGAATCCGGAGCAGAGGCTAGTAATATTGAGAAGGAATAGGGAGACGGACCCTTTGAATCCGGAGCAAAGGCTAGTAACATTGAGAATGAATAGGGAGACGGACCCTTTGAATCCAGAGCAAAGGCTAGTAACATTGAGAATGAATAGGGAGACGGACCCTTTGAATCCGGGGTAAAGACCATAACATTGAGAAGGAATAGGGAGACGGACCCTTTGAATCCGGAGCAGAGGCTAGTAACATGGAAAAAGGAATAGGGAGACGGACCCTTGGTATCCGGGGCAATGGCCAGTAACATTTAAAAAAGTAGAGAGAGAAAGAGCTATCCGGGAATGGAGGATTAGCTATGGACAAAATGTACTCCAAATTGTGGTGATAAGAGATTTCACAAATAACCCTTAAAGGAACAAGGAAAGATTAGCACCTACATGAGATGGTCACGGGATCTAAATTACATCCCCAGACCTGGTGCAAGGAAAGAGAAAGAAAATACACATTAAGGGAACAAGAGAAAAGAAATGAAAACACACAACGCTCGTACGATCCCATAGTGAGGATCATGGGTATCACATACCTATGCACATGTCTGATGACTTACATGATTGTTGTTACTATATTAGCAGCTTGTTGTGCTTGGTTGCGTGTTTGATGGGCTATGATGCCAGCCTGTTATGCTTGGATGTTTGTTGATATTGCTATGCTACCTTAAAGTGTGTTTGATATTATGATGTATTGTGATGTGCTTTACTGCTTTAATAGCATGTAAATTGACGTAATAATATTCGACCAAGTAGTCGTGTGGCCCGGTAACATGCGGGCTTCACACGTTCATACTCAGCGTAGTTTGCTGAGTCCTTTACACCCAATTTTTTTCAGGTATTGTGCCGGACGATAACGGAGAGTAGGCAAGGGTGACTATCATAGGGGTAGTCCACATGGCAAGACTTTAAGTAGTATGCTTTCTTATGTATGAGTTATGTTGTTTAAGTTGTTAACTAAACTGTAGATGCTCGGTACTTGAGTTGTACTTTATATTGCATTCGGATTTCGTTAAGTTGGACTCCCAGTCATACAGACCGTAACTTGGAGTTGGTAGTGAGGACTGTCAACCACGTGGGTGGTTGGCGTCTGTAGCACCCGAATAGAGTTCGAAACCGCTGCGTAGACTTCTCCCGCTAACTTAGACGCGTCGTATTATTGTTGGTCGTGATTCGGGGGTGTTACAGTTGATCAAGGAGCATTGTATAATAGACCACATGGAAACTGAACCACTCCATGACGGCTGAATGCCTTCGACCTATGTCCAATGTTAACACATGGTAGATTACGTGGGCGTAATCCCTTTTAAGGGGGGTAGAGCGAAAACCGCGAAATGTATGTTTTACGTGATAGGTGCGTAAACTACAATGCGCATAGCGCAAGAAAATTCGTTTTGATGGTTGATACTTATGTTACATAAACATTTGTATTCACTCATCGTGTAATTGTGGTAATTTGAGAAGCAAGTATAGGAAAAGGAGTAGTGAAACTCCAGGGGAATGAGAACCCCGATTGGTAATAGTATGAGGAATGAGTATGTATGGGAGACTTGAGGAGTATAAATCGGTTTGGAACCGATGTATGTAATGAGTATAAATCGGTGTACAACCGATGTATTTTATGAGTATAAATTGGAGTATAGCAAATTAATGGGATATTATACCCTTGAATTCTTAAAGTATAGCAGTTGGAGAAGATGTAGCAATAATTGATGAAATGATTAGTAAGTAAGTAAGTGAATCATATGAATTGGAAATGTATGTGTATGATTATGAGTAGCAAGATTAAAAAGATAGAAAACGAAATAATGTTTGACAATCTGTCTGTTTGTATTGAGGTGGGAAGTGGAACTTGATTTGCTAGTGATCAAGGGAAGCCGAACACAAATTGGAGTGGAAGGATAGTTCAACACCAATGCTGATCACATTGGGGTTGAAAGACTCTGGAAGCTCCCTTAAGTGGCCACAATAATAACACTAGTAATATGAATGATCATCATAAATTGAAATTGGGAGATGCATGCAAGGTTTTCAAAATGAATTTCCAAAACTAATTTGGTACAACGTTTTCTTCAAACTCGAGAATGAGGATCGGTTTTAAAACCGCTCCCACGGACGCTAGTGGATCTTCCATGCCTAGGCACGGGTATCCGGTCGAAACCATAGGAGGTGAAGCTAGTTTTGAGTCCGTGGAAGTGTAGAGTAGTTTGAAACCACTACACCGGGTGTACGGTAACAGTGTGTGTTTTGTATTTTTCCAAAGGCACTGGGGCAGCGTAGTCCCGAGTAAGTATGAGTAAAGTATGAGTAAGTGAGTATGAATAAGTGTCTGAGGATCTCTATATGTGCAAATGAATTTGATCAGAACCAAAGGACCGTAGAGCCAGAAAGCGTAAGTGCTCAAGTCATGATGGCCGTGAACCAGAAAGCGTAAGTGTTCAAACGTGACCGGTACCTGAGGGATCACTCACCATTGGGGGAGGATTGTACCTAATTGTCTGCGGATGGACCCCCTTGGAGAGAAGTAAAACGGATATTTTTGATTGCTATGCATGCAGTGACATGCTGTTTGGATGCGTATTATGCATCATGTCAGACACTTGGAGTTTGACAAGTTATATGTAGAGGTCATAACCTTAGCATAGAGTATATGTACGAGTAACAGTATTAGATTCACCAACTTTGAGGGCAAAGTTCTTTAAGGGGGTAGATTGAAATACCCCTAACTTAAATATGGTGATTAGAATATTTTAATATAGTATTTAAAGACCTAATAGTGCCTAAGTAATTTTTGGTAAAGAAAATAAATCCAAAAGAAGTGAGAAAAACGCTTAGAAAACGGGAAACGCTAAAATAAGCGTTAAATAACCATAGGAGGCATGAGACCTCGGTTATAGTATCGTAAGGATTCCTAAGGCTTATTCATGCCTAATTAGTATACGGGAACGATTCCCGAAGAAAACGGATCCGAATAATGTATTAAAACGCTAATAGAGCTTTAGCGCACATTTTTCGAGAAAACCCGAAAACGTGATTTTAAGTGGTCAAATGAACCCGTAAAAATTATAAATCATTAAATAACTATTATTAAGCATTAACAGAAGCTTAATAACCAATAAAAATAAAGAAACAAGAAAATTCCGGAAAACGGGTTCCGGGTAGTAAAACTGTCAAAAACGGGAAGTTGTGGGGTGTAAGTGCAAATAAACTAAACTAATGTGACCCATTTAGAAATGAAAAATCTGAAAAGTAAGGTGGGTGTGTGAGGCTGTCGATTTGTCCCCCCCTCTCACTCTCTTTACTCTTTCTAATTCACTAAATGACAAACCAATAAAGTAAAACAAGTACAAAAGTAAAAAAAAAACTAGTCTCTCTCATATCTCCTCTTCCCCTCTCTTACGATTTCACACTCCCCCACCTGATTCCTCTCTTCTTCCTTCTCTTGCTGGGCGATTTTGAAGCTCTCAAAATAGCTCCAATGGCTTCTCACTTTCTTCCTCATGCTCTAGCTCCATTTGAGCTCCAAATGTAAAATAAAATACATATTCGAACTCCTCTCTTCAAGCTCTACATTCCTATCTTTTCAAAATCCGAAAATGGGCAACTTCATCTCCATGGGTTTTGAGCACTTGAAGAATAAATGACACCATTTCGAAGCATGGAGTCTCCTCTTCCTCCTAAGGTAAAAAGTTTCAAGAAAAATCCATTTTTCCTTCATTCTCTATAGTGGCCGATTTTTGCCCTTCTTGTAATGCCTTGTTTCTTCTTTGTTTGAGCTTGGTTCAACTCTCCAATGGTGGAGGAACTCTCCTTTGTATTCAAGGCTTAAAAACCTCTCTTAAAAGCTCCAAGGTAAAAACCCTAACTAATGGTGATTTAAAACCTTCATTTAATTAGTGAAGTTTTAAGAGGTTAGAAGTTTAATTATATTCTCTTTATGTAATTTGGGTGTTGGGATGGAGTTTGGTAACTCCATCCCCCACATGGCCGATTTTTGCAAGAAAAAGAGAAGGAGAAGAATTGGAAAGGAGGAAAGGAAATTTAAGCTCAAGGTAAGAGCTCTTCTTAATGCTTAATTTTAAATGCATTAGTGTAATGGGAATGGGTAAACAAATAAAGAACCTAAACTATTGTATTGGTAATGTAGTTTGTGGACATTTGAGTACTAGTGAGTAAATGTGTGGATTTGTAGGCCTTAGAGCCAAGGAATTATGTATGTGTATTGATATTGTGTTTTGAGGAATTAATGATGTATTAAGATTGCTTGTATTGCTGGTAGGACCCTTGTATGGGTGTGGCTAGAATAGGAATGATTTTGGGGATAATGGGTATGTGTGGATAATGATGATTGTAGGTGAACTATGGCAAAATTTTGTGGAATATGTACATTTGTGGATGACTTGGTGAATGGGAGAACCAAGGTATGTATTGGGGATAATGGAGATGTTTAATGACCATGGAGTAGTGGTTGTAGTATAAGAAGGAAAGGGTATAAAATCTGTAGCAAGAAGTGTAGTAAAACATTGTAGAAACTAGAGAAAAATTGGTGTGCAGGATTTTGTAAAATGAGTGTTGGAACTTGGGTGTAGGTAGTGTAATGGCTTGGAAACGAATTGGCATGGTAAGGTGAGGTGTTTAGAATGCTAGGAATGACATTTTTTGAGGAAGTATTGGATGGGAGAATTGAATTTTAAAATCTGTAGCATAAGTGTAACAAAAACTGTTACATGTGTTGAAGAAGAAGTAAGGAAATTGTGTAAGTTGATTTAGGATTGAGAAATGAATTTGATTGATGAACTAAGGTGAATTAGAGGATTTAATTAGTGTTTAAACATGTAGGAAACATGTGGAAATGATTAGGAAAAGATTGGGTGAGAATTGAGGTGAATTTAGGATTCAAAGTAGATAATTAAAAGGGGTTCTGCAGCCGACCCACCCAGGCGACCTACCCTAGCCTGGGTCGGTCGGACTAAATTCTGTAACCCGGGTGCTTTCTGCAGCCGACCCACCCAGGCGACCTACCCAGAGTGGGTCGGTCGGCCTTTATAAAAAAAAATTTAAAATCAAAATTATATACATATAATATATATACATACATACATACATACATATATATGTATACTTATACACATACATACATATATATATATCTACATACACATATATATATATACATACACACATATATATGTATAAGTAAGACATTAGTGCTAGAATAATGAAGGTAAGAAAGTTAAGCACACAAGAGAAAAACTAAGTATAACGGGACAACGGGGTAAGTACGGGAGTAGTGATTATTTGTGTATCGTATGAACATAGTATTAATAATAATGTTCGAAACATTATCAGTGGATCAAGTATGAACCGAGCAATGTGAGGCGACCCGGTAAAGTTAAACCATGGTGTAAGGTATGATTTCCTCATGCCCTGTATGCTAACCGAGTTACGTTGATTTGTGTGCTGTATGCCGGCTAATCAAGACTAAAGCATGAAAACGGTTTATTGCCTTTCATTATATGTCTTGCTGTATGTTGTGTGAGCTAACCCTTCTTGATTGATTGTGTGGCTTCATTTGGTGCGTAGTACGACTCCTAGATGAGTCTTGTTGTGTGGTGGCTCGTAGTAAGAGTCATGTTGTGAGTTAATGGAACCATAGCAACGCGCTAAACTAACGAATCAACAAACGATAACGCAACCCAACGAAACTCACAAGAATGTGAGAGAGTGTACGGGAGTAATACCCTCCCGATAACGGTTGGAGAATTGAAATGAATAATCCACAAATAATAAGTAGTGGAAGTATATCAGTAACCTCTATTAGAGGAATTAATCTTGGTGCAAGACATGAACCATGAGAGTAGTAAAGAATGATGAGGGATCTCCAAACCCCTTAGCAATTAGTCGACCCATTATGAGAGGACCCGACTGATGTAAGTATGTCCCGAACATGAGAGTATTCGATATGTTGGGGAAACCCTTAAATCTGAGGATACTAGTCGGTAGTAATTCCCTAAGCTGGTGGAGGTTATCAAGAGAGATACTTCTAGGCTAATCCATGAGATTGTATTGTGCTCTGAGAGAAGAGTGTTGGGAATTTGAGTAGTCCGGTAAGAACGGACATTAAGTATTTGAGGAGCTAAGCGTATAGCCCTCGTATTGTAGGTCCGGTGGCGAGTCTTGTGTATGACTCCGCCCAGAGACCAAAGTAATGAGTAATGAGTATTGCGTATGTATGAGTAAAGTAATGAGTATCGAGTAAGAAGCAAGTATGAGTATGTAATGAATACCGAGTATTGAGTACGTATGAGTAAGTATCGAGTATTGAGTATGTAAGAGTAAGTATGGAGAATTGAGTAGTGAGTATGCACTAGTATAGTAACGAGTACAGAGTAAGGATCGTGTACGAGTAAGGTATTGAACATGGAGTGATGAGTATGCAAGAGTAAGGAGTAAGTATGAGTAGAGTAACGAATATCGAACACAGTACGAAGAGTAATGAATGTATAACAAATACGAATGGTTGACTATTGAATTGTCTTCCTTAGTAAGTATTGAACTTGTGTATTTATGTAGGTATCTTTGATTGTATTGTTGTAGTATGAGTATGTATGTATGCATGTAAAATGAACTCCATGTATATCCGACCCAAAGTAGTCGGCGTACCGCGGTTAGCACGCGGTATATGCGGATTTCATATGCAGCGTAAGCTGACCCCCTAGGGGGACCGTTTTTAGTGTGCAGGTACCCGAAGCTGATCACCGTTCGAGAGAGTAGGATGGGGACTGCTACGTAAGCATGGGTAGTTGTATAGTAGGGATTGACACTTGTATTGTAATGCAAATTGGGAAGCTTGAACTGTATCGGTAATTTAAGGATTGTAGTATACTCGGTATAGTAGTGTATTGGGGTTGTAATTGGATTATGGATGAGTATGCAATGGGAAGTATTGTATTGTGTAGAGTACTCGGTATGTTCATGTTCATCAGACCGATAGTATGTAGTATTGTAACTCGCCTTGTTAGTCACGTGGGTGACTGACGACATTGTACACCTGCCGTTGTGTAAGGAGTATCCGCTGCGAAGGTAAGTATTTGTACAGTAATGACGGTATTGGCGGTAGGGGTGTTACAGTACAAGAAGATGAGCTTTTCCCCCTTCAATGGAGTTTATCCATGGAATCTAACTTGAGTTCTTGAAGATTTGAAAAGAGGGAAATGAAGGGCTTGGTCTAACTAGCACAAATGTGGTCTTAGATTTTGATTTGGAGCATAGAGTTGGATTTGGCAAGAGCTTGAAGATGGAGAAGAGAGGAGCTGTAGCATGGACATTTTGGAGTTGAGATAATGAAGAAGAATACAGTGGAGGAGGAAGGGAGTGAAAGAAAGTGAGGTGAGAGGTAACTTTTGGAAGATATTTAACATATAAGGTAATAGTCTTTTTACTTACTTTCTTCTTCCTCTTTTAATAACTAGCAAATGGTGATGACTCACCATATTGAAAACCGCCCCCCTTACCATACTTAGGATATTTATGAGCTACTTTGACCATTTAATTTACCAAAGTTGACTTAAAGCTAAATTAAGCACTATTTGAGCACTATTCATAATTAGTGCACATACTTGTGAAATTTTTAGTTTCATTGATTTAGGCTTCCTAATGTGATACTAAGTAGTACACATGTTTATTAAGGTGTAATCATGGTCATTTAGCCATTCAAAACCCATTTCCAAGACAATTTTTTAAAAACGTGCTTTAAGACTCTTTAAAGCATAATTTGTGTTTAAACTTGTTTTTGAGCTTGGTTTTCTTTGGTAATTGATTTAACATGTTCATTATAATATTAATAAGGTCTAGGATTGACCTTTAGGTCTTAAACAAGGTTACACCAAGTCTAGAGGAAGTATTTGCTTAAATTGACTTTATGGTGTTTTCTTTTGTTTAAATTGCCTACCAATGTTCCTTAAGGACTTAATTAGCCTTAGTAATCATAATTACATAATTAATTAACACTTAAAGGTTTGGGGTATTTCACATGGACTCCAAAACAACATCCAAAAGTCCTACTCTAGCTGACCATATGCCTTAGCCATATCAATCTTAAGCCCAAAGTATCCCACCCTAGCTATAGCTCAGGCCTACATAAAATGGAAAATCTCATTGGCAACCACCACAGTATCCGTAATTAGATGGCCCGAAACAAAAGTTTACTAGGATGGCAAAAAAATATCTAGGAGAACCACCTTCAAACGGTTGGTAAGCACCTTTGTGATCAACTTATACATCACATTACACAGAGAAATCAGCCTGAAGTCCCCCCCCCCCCACATTAACCGATAAGGCTTTCTTCAGAATTAACACGACATGGGTATGGTTCAACCCTGAGTAAAAAGATCCCCCATTCAACACCTGGAGAACCTAGGCAGTAACATCTGCACCCACAATATCTGATAACTTCTTGTAAAAGAAGACATTCATCCCAGCCGACCTTGGTGCCTTATGATCCCCCATCCGGAACAAAGCCACAAAAACCTCATCAGCAGAATAATCATGATTCAGCCAGGCCACATGCTTGTCACTCACCTTCCTTAAAACTGAAGTCAGAAGGTGGTCGTCCAACACCCGAGGAGACATCCAAAACATGTTGACAAAATAAGCCCTAACTACCTCATTTATCATAGCATCAGAGGTCACCACCTCCCTCTCATCGAAAATAAGGGAGGAAATATAGTTCTACCTCCGTCTTCCCAACACACACATGGAAAACCAGGTATTACGATCACCCTCGCGTAACCAGTCCTGTCAAGATTGCTGTCGCCACATAGTATCTACCCTCCAAAGAACATTCTCATACTTCCGCTGAAGGGCCTTACACCGAGAAGCCACCTCTCCAGGGAGACCCCCACTATGTAACTGTTATGCAAATACTATATAACAAACTATATAAATAAATGCAAGGAATAGGAAAGTGCACCTAATTGATGTAGTACAACAAGTGTCGTATCCATAAGAAAATTAGTTCAATTTACCAAGTCTTAGTAATCTAGTTAAAGAAACGAAAAGCAGTAAATTGAGGGTTTATCCGGCGGCAAGCTTGATTGTGTAGGTTGAACAATGAAAAAAATCAAACAATTAAACTAGAGATATAGTTTGTTGGATTAGATGGAGAAGTACTTTAGGACTTTGGCAATCACCTAAACCTCCTAAACATACTTGTGATTTATTTGCATAATAGTTGTCTCTTATAACAAGAATAATAGCCCTCTAAACCAAAGATGGGGTAGATCTTACTTAATTAATTTTAACCTTCAAAACCAATAAGGGTTAACCTCACTAAGTAGATAAAAGCCCTAAATTATACCAACTAACCCTAGAGGTATAAATTAGAGTTTCTCTCTTAAATTGATCACAAACCCTAACTCAAAACTAAATTGTAGAAGGGTTCACCACAAATGCAATTAAGGGATCAATTTAAGAGCACTGAATGAATATCAAGAGAGTCAACTATATGAAAGCATAGTAAGATTCACAAGCATATTTAAGGGTTTAGGGTCAAAACCCCATCCCAAAGCACAATGAAGTATACTCAAGCATAGAGAAGAGAAACATAACAAAAGAGTAAGAAGAAGCCATTAATGCAGGTTGAAAGCTTTGGTGAAGGTGAGCTCTTCCGTCTCTTCTTTTTCCTCTTCGTTCTCCTTTTATTTCTCTCTCTATTATTGCTCTCTCTCTCTCTATTTTCAGGTGTGGAAGTATGGTATCAAGAATGTGTCAGTGTGTCAAAGAACTCCCGTTTTTAAAACTCAATTTTGGGCAAATTTCTATTCCAACCGCCCTAGAGGGGCGGTTTCCTAGGGCGGCCGCACTCTGGAAGAATAGGCACGTGAGCGAACTTAACCTAACCGCCCCACAGGGGTGGTCCAGACCAGAGACAAAACTTCAGCTTCAATCGACCCGCAGAGGCGGTCCTGTGGATAGGTTTTCATCAAAAATAGTCATGTTGCACCGAAATCATCCCCATTTGACCCATTGTTCTTGGTATACTCCTCACAGCAATAAAGCTTAGCCACATTGTCTTGAGAGTCTTTAAAATCATGCTCAAATGAGTTCTTACATATATTATAACCAAAATTGTATAAGTTCACCTATTCTAACGAAATGCTCTATAAAATGGTGGAATATGTCAATAGTTGCATGAAATAAAGGTGAATAAAGGCCCTATAATTACATTATTTCACCACTTATTAGTAACCCAGCAAACCATTTCTCGAGAACATCCCTCATCTTCTCAAGCAAGGCCGGGTTCCATCGGAACCAAGAAGACAACATCCTACCACAATTGTAACACCCCTAATACGCACATGATACTAAATGAAATCGCAGCGGAATAAAATAACTAAACAGTAACTAATGCTTCGGTGCTACAACGCCGTCAACCACCCACGTGGTTGACAAGGCAGAATAAACAATTGTACCGGTCTGATGATCAGACTCCCGAGCATAAACTAAACCATAAATACATCATATACAATACCGAGTGTTTACATATCCTTCACTGTATAACATCACTGTAACTGCAACAACCAAAGTATATAACGCCACAGGAGCACAGACGCATCCCGGGCCAACATCCAAAAGTATACAAAGTAATCACATCCTAGGATCTAAAGCCACTCCGCTTCTTCGATCCTCATCCTGCAGTATAAGAAATATGGATCCCCCGAGGGGGTCAGCAACCCTTGGCTGGTATGGCTAACGCGCAGCCCATCGGCTACCGGGATACCGCAGCTAATTGTCATGATAACATGGCATTCATTTACATACATAACATAACATAACATGGAGCATAGCATCATATGCACAGCTCATCATCACATACACGGTGGATCTTCGTTCCACAATAACAAACCACAAGGGTCAAATAACATAAGAGCCTAGAGAGTGATTCACCCTCTGTTAAGCTCGTTAAACACACTCATTACCGTTCTGTTAGACGAACGAGTAACTTAAGTCACAGATGGTTCGGATTTAGTGACCCGAACACACCACACAAACACAGGTTCCCACTAAACCGATCATAAGTCAGAATAGGTAAGCTTTGGAAGAAGCTAGCGGGAGATCGAACGCCAAATTAAGGAGAACAATCTTAACAACATAAGAGTCGAATCTGATTCAGATATCTACTCTTAACTTACATGCATGACCGGACAACCGGATTCCTCACTTCCCAGTTAACACTTGTTAGAAGTTCATAGTGGAACTTAACAACCAACACACAATAGGTGGTAAGTCATGTTAGACACCACAAGGAAAGTCACAACATCACATCACAATAATATGAACAACTGTAAACTCATTACATGTTTAAATCTTATAACGTTGTAAACACACAGAAAAACATACAACACACAAACCGGTGTAAACCGCTAGACAACAGACTGCAAGAAAACCATACCTTGGTCCTTGCCTCGTTTGGTTTCCTCCGTAGGTCACTCCTATACATAATTCAAGAACGTCGGTTAATTAACTTACTTAACCTCCAAATTTACTAAGTGTTTAACATAATTGTATGACATGTTTTAATGTCTATCTTACCCTAGGTTACCTTCATTATACACCCTAGGGTTAACTACATAAGTCACATTCTTTTCTGTTTTTTTTTTTCAAGTTTTGGTCCGACCGGACTTGCCGACCGGACTTGTCCATGTCCGGTCGATTCCAGAGAGTTTCTCCCCTTCGGAAATTTAGCCCGACCGGACTTGCCAAGTCCGGTCCTATGTCCGGTCGATTCCAGTAACTCAATCCGTACACAATTTACAAGCCCGACCGACCTTGCAAGTCCGGTCCCAAGGTCGGTCCATTCCAGAAGCCAATTCTCGCAGGGTAAACAGGTCCCGACCGGGCTTGCAAGTCCGGTCGCAAGTCCGGTCTGCCCCAAATCTTTGTTTTCCTTTTTACATTCAACTCCAAACTTCACCCCATATAACCTAGTACCCCCTAACCTCCTCATTTGGGCACTTCAAAACAACACTTAAGCCATCCTTAAACACTCACAAAACTCTTTTTCTAATTCCTTAAACCTTTACTTATTTCCTTGTAAATTCCTTAACACTTACAACATTTTACACTAGGTTTCTAAATGGTGTTTCTCACCTATGATAACTACTATCCCAAAATGTTTTCTCCTTATCTTAACATCATCTCCCAAGCATCATCTCTCACAACTAATTCCTTATATCATTACTTCAAATCCTTTTTCAAGTTCATACTTCTCCTTAATTTACCAAAGTTTGCCTAAGTCTTTACCTAAGTCCCAAAATGACTTTGGTACATACTAAAATCTCAAGCTCATGCCTAAGTCCTTGTTACATCCTAAATCACCTTAATGCATGTTTCCTACACAAGAACAACACTTAACCATTTTAAATACTCCTTAACTTATCAAACTCATTTTAACACTTAGAACTTCACATTTGTTACCTAAATTTCGACATAGGTTCTCCTAGAACATTACTAAACCAAAACACATTGTTTTTACCAACAAACAACCAAGAACACTAAAATCCATCAAGTACTTATTATACACAAACTCCACTCACAAAGCACTACATCACAATATAGTGCATAATTTAAATTGCATGGCACTTAGGCCCTTAAATGACATGGCTCTTAGGCCCTTAAGATGCATAAATCATAAACACTGAATTTCCACAATATATTTGCCTTTAACCTGCAAACACTCAACAACACATATGCCTTTTACTAAGCTCTTGAGAACACTTTACTAAGTCATTCACCATTTGCTCTTTAGGTAGTTTTAATAAGCATTTATAAGCTCATTTCTCCTAAGGCATTTAAAAACATTAGGTTAGTAGATTTACCTCTTTTGCAAAACTTCTTTCTTGTTTCCTTTAGAAAACCGATAGGTACTTGATTCCCTTGACAAGTTCTAAACAATATCAAACATTATAATGAGTATTCAAGCTATAAGCTCCATCTCATTGTAAACCCTAATTTTACATTGTTTCAAAAAATTAATGTAGTTGTTTTACCTTGCTCTTTGAGAGAGTTTGAATATCTAGCAAGAGAGGACTCCACCTAGTCCATGAAGAGTTGGAATGAAGCTAGAACAAGGTCACACAAAGAGCTCCTTCAATATATATTTTCGGACATGACAAAAACAAGGAGGAAACTTGATTTTTTTTGAGATTCCTTACCTAGAAGCCAAGGAGAGTAATAATATGTAGAAAAACAAGCTCAAGCTCCATCAATGGTGGAACTCCATGGCACCGAAATGGTTGTCTTGAAGTTTGGAGAAGATAGAAATGAAGAGCTTGAGTAGAGGAAGAAGATGGTGGTGTTGTTTTTGATTTGGACAAGTGAGCAAGATTTAACAAGAGATCAAAGCTTGTGTTTTAATGGTGGTAGTGGTATTACCGTGAGAGAGCAGCAAGAAGGGAGAATGAAGAAGGTGAACCGTGTGAATGAAGAAAGGAAATGAGAGAATGAAGATTGGTTTACTTTTAGAAGATATTTGTAGCTTTAAAGTAATAGTACATTCATTAGTCATCATTATTTACTTAACAAAATAACAAGAGGGTGGTGAGTCACCACACCTTAGAAAACCGGCCCCCTTATTATAATGAGGGTAATATAGTCTTTGTTTGTCAATTTAATTACTTAACATAACATATGTTATAAACTAGCTTGTAAAAGTTACTATTCATAAAACAAGGCACATAGAAGTGAAATTTTTGATTTCCCATTAATATAAACACCCAAATGTGATATTATATAGTACACATATGTATTTAAGAGTAATGATGGACATCTAGCCACTCAAAACTCATTTACAAGACAATTTTTCAAAAATGTGCTTTAAGACTCCTTAAAGCACATTTTGTGTTTAAACTTGTTTTCAAGCTTGGTTTTCTTTGGTAATTGATTTAATATGTTCATTAGTGTATAAATGAGGTCTTGGTAAGTTCATTAGGTCTTAACCAAGTTTATCCCAAGCTTAGAGCACATTTTGGCTCTTATTGACTTTAAAGCACATTTTGTGTTTCCTTTTGTTTAAATTTGTTCACTAATGTTTCTAAGACTCTTTTTAGTCTTAATACACCATATTTAAGTGTTTATACCATATATTAAGGTTTGGGGTATTTCAATCTACCCCCCTTAAAAGAACTTTGCCCTCAAAGTTCATACTCCACATATCCTAAATATTAGAACACGGGAACACTTATAAACAATACTTCCATACATCATTAACAACACACTTACATAACATTGGACACCAGGTCCATACAACATAACATCGGGTACATAACATTGGACACAAGGTCCATACAACATTATCCACATCATTCAGACACAACGGTCTGTAATATAACAACATAACATAGACGGTGTATTCAAATACACGTCGTACACACACAACCGAAACGGCTCTACCCCCCTTAAAAAGGGGTACGCCCCGTACCCTATACACATACGGACTAAGAAGTAAATAATGACGGGTACTTCGCCTTCATCTTATCTTCCAGCTCCCAAGTGGCCTCCTCAACGTCCTGGTTAGACCAGAGAACTTTCACCAGTCTCACGGACTTATGGCGAGTGTCTCGAGTCTTAGCATCCAGAATCCGTACCGGAGTCTCCACTGATCGCATGGTCGGCTCTAAGGTTAGCCTTTCAGGCTGAAGCACATGAGACGGATGAGACATATACTTCTTCAACTGGGACACATGAAATACATCATGTACCTTGCCCAGCTCGGCGGGTAGGTCTAGTCTATAGGCTACCGGGCCGATCCGCTCCGTCACAACATAAGGCCCCACATACTTTGGGCTCAATTTTCCCTTCTGGCCAAAACGAAATACTCCCTTCATGGGGGATACCCTCAAAAATACCTGATCGCCCACGGCGAACTCCAGGTCACGTCTGCGCACATCTGCGTACGGCTTCTGTCTATCCTGAGCTGCCTTTATGTTAGCCCGGATCTGGCGAACTTCTGCCTGAACTTGTTCAAGATACTCTGGTCCTATAATGACCGTCTCACTCGACTCATCCCAGCATAATGGCGTGCGGCATGGTCTACCGTACAAGGCCTGGAAGGGAGACATCTTGATCGAAGCGTGGTAACTGTTGTTGTAACTAAACTCGATCAGATGTAACTTATCAATCCAGCTGGTCTGAAAGTCAAGTGCACAAGCACGTAGCATATCCTCAAGTGTCTGAATGGTGCGCTCACTCTGACCATCGGTCTGTGGGTGAAACGCTGTACTCAACTTCAGTTCAGTACCCAATGCCTCTCGTGTAGATTTCCAATACCTGGATAAGAATCTGGTATCTCTGTCGGATACAATCGTTTTCGGTACACCATGATGTCTTACAATCTCTTTATCAAACAGTTCTGCCAATCTTGCCACTTTCCAAGTGTCCTTCATCGGAATGAATCGGGCCACCTTGGTCAGTCGGTCAACTACCACCCATATCATATTCAGACCTCCCCTTGCAGGCGGAAGCCCTACCACAAAGTCCATGGAGATATCATGGAATTTCCACTCAGGCACTGGCATTGGCTGTACCATACCACCAGGCCGTCGGTGCTCAAACTTGACCTTCTGGCAAGTGAGACACCTCAATACATAATCATTAACATCTTTCTTCATTCCAGTCCACCAAAAATACCTTTTCATACTCTTATACATCTTTGAAGCTCCGGGGTGAATCGAAGTAGTAGAACAATGGGATTCACTCAATATGTGCTCCTTCAACTCAGCGCTGCTCCTAGGTATACACAATCGGCCATTCAGCCTAATCAGGTCATCATCGTGGAGTCTGAAGTCGTACTTCTGACCCTCGAATGTGCCATCAATAAGCTTCTGCCGGATCTCCAGCATATACTGATCCGTCATCTGAGCACTCCGCACCTCTTCAACCAAGCCAGTATGAGAGACTAGCGAATGGAGAGAGTGTGCTCGGCGACTCAGTGCGTCAGCTACCACATTTGCCTTACCCTCTTTGTATTGCAGATTAATATCGTAGTCATTCAGAAACTCAACCCACCTCCTTTGCCTCATGTTCAACTCTTTCTGAGTGAACAAGTACTTTAAGCTTTTATGGTCAGAATAGATTGTCACACTTACCCCATACAAATAATGTCGCCATATCTTCAATGCGAAGACAATGGCACCCAATTCTAAGTCGTGGGTAGGGTAGTTCTCCTCATGCTTCTTCAGCTGACGGGAGGCGTATGCCACGACCTTCCCGTGTTGCATCAATACACAACCCATACCTCTACCTGATGCGTCGCAGTAGACCTCAAAACCATCTGGACCGTCTGGTATAGTCAGGACTGGTGCAGATGTCAGAGCATCCTTGAGACTCGTGAAAGAACTCTCACAGTCGACTGTCCACTCGAATGGTGCATCCTTCTTCATTAAGGAAGTCATCGGCTTCGAGACACTGGAGAAGTCCTTCACAAACCTCCTATAATAACCTGCCAGACCGAGGAAGCTCCTGATATCAGTGACTGTCTTCGGCCTAGGCCAGGTGCGCACTGCATCTATCTTTGCCGGATCAACAGCGATCCCGGCCTCAAAATCACATGTCCAAGGAAGGATACTTGGTTCAACCAAAATTCACATTTCGAAAACTTTGCATACAACTGGTTCCTCCTCAGAGTTTGTAACACATTTCTCAGGTGGCTTTCGTGCTCACCTCTTGATTTAGAATACACAAGAATGTCATCGATGAAGACTACCACTGATTTATCCAACTGATCTTGGAACAAGCGGTTCATTAAGTCCATGAACTTTGCTGGTGCATTCGATAAGCCAAACGGCATAACTGTGAACTCATAATGCCCATACCTCGTTCTGAAAGCTGTCTTTTCAATATCACTATCACGGATGGCAATCTGATGGTATCCGGAACGTAAGTCTATCTTGGAGAATACTGATGCACCCCTCAGCTGATCAAATAGATCGTCGATGCGTGGTAAAGGGTAACGGTTTTTCACCGTAACAGCATTCAGCTCCCGATAATCAATACACAGGCGGAGGCTCCCGTCCTTCTTCTTCACGAAGAGAACCGGCGCTCCCCATGGTGAAACACTAGGGCGGATAAAGCCCTTGTCAAGTAGGTCTCTCAGCTGCTCCTTGAGCTCTATCATCTCTGCTGGAGCCATACGATAAGGTGCTTTCGCAATGGGTCCAGTGCCCGGAACTAGATCAATCTCAAACTCAACCTCTCGTGCTGGCGGCATGCCCGGCAGCTCCTTAGGAAATACATCAGGAAACTCCGACACTACCGGCACATCTGGGCTAAACTCAGGGTCTCTCTCTATGTCCTGGACATAGCAGAGGTATACATTACTCCCTCGTCGTAACTCACGATACATGGCCATGGCGGTGATGATCTGTGTCGAAGGCTCCCTGGGCCTCTGGCGGTATGATATGGTAACCCCAGATGGACTCCGAAGAAGCAGTCGATGCTCGGCACACAGGATTCTGCCCTTGTACCGCTCCAACCAGTTCATCCCGACAATCACATCAAATCCAAGTCCGTCGAACTCTATCAGGTCGATCGGGAACTCTTCACCTCTGATTCTTACAATGACATCTTGGTGGTAGCGGGTACACCTGATCCGCTCTTTTGATGGGAGAGTGACCAAGAAGTCTGGCATCTCCTCTCCATCTAACCCCAGCCTCTTCGCAAAAGATAGCGAAACAAATGTGTGTGAGGCTCCAGAGTCGAACAAGATCGATGCATCCACGCCATTCACTGGAAAGGTACCGGTGAGGATTGTGCCGCTCTTGCCGGCTTCTGCCTCATTGCAGACACTCAATGTACCTCCCGTTCCGAGTGCACAGCCTAATTCATTGGCAAACTAATAAGTACTGGGTAACAACACGGTTGATATACTTCAATAACTCCACTTTATTCATTAACACTTCCTCTTTACAACATTGTTGGTTTACATGGTTGTATAACTTAACACATACATAACTCCCTTAACATATACTGGCTTAACACATTACAAAAGTATACAAGGCTTAGAATTGTCTGAAGTCAAATTCAAACGTCCGGGTTTCATGTGTGTGGCGTTGATCACTGCCGACGGTGCGGTATTCAGTTTGATCTTCCTGATGCCATGATATAGCATCCTTGACTGCCCACCCATGATTAACACATCTCCTGACTTTAGTATTAACTTCCTTGCGAGATCAGCACGCTTCTGCTCGCCATACACAAATACTGCGGTATCACCAATGGACCAAGACACCACGGGTACTCCCTTACTTAGAGACTCGGGTGACTCGTCCTTATCTTGGTGTAAACCTAACCGTCCACCTTTCTGGTAGAAGTTCACAATACACAATCTGCTTCCACACTTGGAATTGATTCCGTTTCAACTTGTTGAGCAATTCCCACGGCGTGATTAACGACCGCACGGAACTCCTCAGGTATGCTTGGTACTGTTGCTCCATCTTCAGCTCGCACTTCTTGATATGACTTGGTGTAAGGGTTCCAGTCCTTACCCATGCACATCATCTTCAATTGCATTCTTGATCCGTTCGGATATTCAGGTGTGTAGAAACCTCCAGGTTTAGCTCCAAGTTCGTCGCATCGTCTGATGATATGGACTTGTGCTTCCGGTGTCAGGTATCCACTTAAGAGTATCATACCTGGCTGGATAACCTGACATTGCTCCATTGGAAAGTCGGTGATGTTGATGGTGGTCTCTTCAGGGTTTGGTGTGGGTGGGATTGGATAACATATATTGAAGGTTCCTTTCAGTTTAGAATTATCTAATTAGGTGTCTTTCACACTATACTTTAACTCCTTACTCACATGATAATGCACTTGAACTCACTAATACACATAAGCATGAAATGCGGTATGCAATCACTTATTACATTTACCAGTTTAGGCGGTACCTGGTCTAGAAGAGGACCCTGGCGCCTCAGACCGGTCCACCACATTCAGGGTGGCCTTGCTAGGTCCCGCCCCCTTCCCCTTCTGGGAATCGGTGTGCCTCTGATCAGTGGGTGGCTGGTTAGCCGTCTTCGGGCCATCAATAGCTGCTGTGGCCTTACCCTTCCACTGCCCCTTGGGCTTGTTAACTCTGCTGTTGGGGTTCCGGTAACACTCGTGGTCACGGTGACCCCACTTCTCGCAGTAACGACACTGCACCTCATTTCCTTTGCAGTCCTTGCCGGGGTGGTCTCCATTGCACCACTTACAGTAATAGTGGCGCTCCGGTCCAGAGCCCGTGCTAGCTGCTAACACAATACACACTCAGTACTTGTTTCACAACTTATCAACATACACATCAACTTATCACACATGATTAAACAATTACCCTTAGGTGGGTAAGAGCGTAGGGGCTTCGCCGCATAAGCATATGTGAGCTTCAGTGGCTCCTCAGCTGTGGTGGTTTGGGCTTGGCCCTTGTCACCCTGGTGCTGACTCTTCTGGGGCTGGGGATAAGGTTTCTTCTTCTTCTTTCCTCCCCCGTACCCCTGCGAACTCTGGCCCTCGCTCGTGGCCTTGCGCTTGTGCGCATTCTCCTCGTCCCTCAGACGGACGGTGATCTCTACCTTAGCAGCGGCATGATAGCACTCCTGTATTTAGGATGGTCAGTCATGCCCCGCAATACATACTCACAAACTCACATTAACACTCACTTGTAGGTTACACATATTCACATCACTCTTTATTTAAATTACCTGCAAGGTAGTATACTCAGCTGGCCCCATCCCATAGCGAAGACGGTGGCTGAGACCGTTATAGAAACGGTTTACCAGCACCCGGTTTGAGTATCCCAGGTCCGGTAACAGGTGGACAAGGCCGGTGAAGGCTGTGTAATACTCATCAACCGACACCTTGTCCCCCTGCCTCAGACTATCCAGCTCCAGGCGCTTGGCCTCTTGAACGTGCACGGGGTAGTATTTGGCTCGCAGCAGAGCCGTGTACTCCCTCCAGCCAAACTGAGGATCCGCCATCCGGTCCTCTCTCACAAGCTTCCACCAGTTTTGTGCCGAACCCTTCAGATAGTAAGCGGCAAGACGGACCTTAGCCTCTGCGGGTACAGCCAAGGTCTCGTAGGCGGTCTCCAACTCGGAGATGTACGCCTTCAGCTTACGTGGGTCGGTCTCCCCATGAAATGAAGGGGGTCTCAAGTCTGCCAATGCCTTGACCCAGTTGGTCTCTCGTGGCGGTGGCGGTGGTGGCTGAACTCCGGGCATCTGCCCCTGCTGGATCGCAGCTACAAGCTGGGGTACCATCTGGGCCACAGCGGCTGCTACAGCCTCAGCCATAACCTGAGCCGTAGTGTTCTCGCCCTGGTCACCCACAGTACCAGTACCACTTCCGCGGCCTCTACCGCGCGGTCTACCTGCCATCTGTATCCACATGAATATTCATTAGCAATATGCTTGCACACTTATCGGTCCAACGGTTGTAACGCTTCCCGACAATAAGGTATCTCCACACTTAGTTAGTGGTTAACCTTTCCATAACTGATCACTTAGGTAACTGTAGTTAGGTTTCCTAACTCGGTATATTCCTAAGCTCGGTATTCTAGTCATCAGAGCGATACTTCGCTCTGATACCACTTTTTGTAACACCCCTAATACGCACATGATACTAAATGAAATCGCCGCGGAATAAAATAACTAAACAGTAACTAACGCTTCGGTGCTACAACGCCGTCAACCACCCACGTGGTTGACAAGGCAGAATAAATACAATTGTACCAGTCTGATGATCAGACTCCCGAGCATAAAACTAAACCATAAATACATCATATACAATACCGAGTGTTTACATATCCTTCACTGTATAACATCACTGTAACTGCAACAACCAAAGTATATAACGCCACAGGAGCACAGACGCATCCCGGGCCAACATCCAAAAGTATACAAAGTAATCACATCCTAGGATCTAAAGCCACTCCGCTTCTTCGATCCTCATCCTGCAGTATGAGAAATATGGATCCCCCGAGGGGGTCAGCAACCCTTGGCTGGTATGGCTAACGCGCAGCCCATCGGCTACCGGGATACGCGCAGCTAATTGTCATGATAACATGGCATTCATTTACATACATAACATAACATAACATGGAGCATGGCATCAGTAGTGCACAGCTCATCATCACATACACGGTGGATCTTCTTTCCACAATAACAAACCACAAGGGTCAAATAACATAAGAGCCTAGAGAGTGATTCACCCTCATGTTAAGCTCGTTAAACACACTCATTACCGTTCTGTTAGGCGAACGAGTAACTTAAGTCACAGATGGTTCGGATTTAGTGACCCGAACACACCACACAAACACAGGTTCCCACTAAACCGATCATAAGTCAGAATAGGTAAGCTTTGGAAGAAGCTAGCGGGAGATCGAACGCCAAATTAAGGAGAACAATCTTAACATCATAAGAGTCGAATCTGATTCAGATATCTACTCTTAACTTACATGCATGACCGGACAACCGGATTCCTCACTTCCCAGTTAACACTTGTTAGAAGTTCATAGTGGAACTTAACAACCAACACACAATAGGTGGTAAGTCATGTTAGACACACACAAGGGAAATGAGTCACAACATCACATCACAATAATATGAACAACTGTAAACTCATTACATGTTTAAATCTTATAACGTTGTAAACACACAGAAAAAATACAACACACAAACCGGTGTAAACCGCTAGACAACAACTGCAAGAAAACCATACCTTGGTCCTTGCCTCGTTTGGTTTCCTCCGTAGGTCACTCCTATACATAATTCAAGAACGTCGGTTAATTAACTTACTTAACCTCCAAATTTACTAAGTGTTTAACATAGTTATTTGACATGTTTAATGTCTAACTTTACCCTAGGTTACCTTCATTATACACCCTAGGGTTAACTACATAAGTCACATTCTTTTCTGTTTTTTTTTTTACAAGTTTAGGTCCGACCGGACTTGCCGACCGGACTTGCCGACCGGACTTGTCCATGTCCGGTCGATTCCAGAGAGTTTCTCCCCTTCGGAAATTTAGCCCGACCGGACTTGCCAAGTCCGGTCCTATGTCCGGTCGATTCCAGTAACTCAATCCGTACACAAATTACAAGCCCGACCGACCTTGCAAGTCCGGTCCCAAGGTCGGTCCATTCCAGAAGCCAATTCTCGCAGGGTAAACTGGGCCCGACCGAACTTGCAAGTCCGGTCTCAAGTCCGGTCTGCCCCAAATCTTTGTTTTCCTTTTTACATTCAACTCCAAACTTCACCTCATATAACCTAGTACCCCCTAACCTCATTTGGGCACTTTAAACACACCTCAAGACATCCTTAAACACTCACAAAACTCTTTTTTTAATTCCTTAAACCTTTACTTATTTCCTTGTAAATTCCTTAACACTTACAACATTTCACACTAAGTTTCCAAATGGTGTTTCTTACCTATGATAACCACTATCCCAAAATGTTTTCTCCTCATCGTAACATCATCTCCCAAGCATCATCTCTCACAACTAACTCCTTATAACATTACTTCAAATCCTTTTTCAAGTTCATACTTTCTCCTTAATTTACCAAAGTTTGCCTAAGTCTTTACCTAAGTCCCAAAATGACTTTGGTACATACTAAAATCTCAAGCTCATGCCTAAGTCCTTGCTACATCCTAAATCACCTTAATGCATGTTTCCTACACAAGAACAACACTTAACCATTTTAAATACTCCTTAACTTATCAAACTCATTTTAACACTTAGAACTTCACATTTGTTACCTAAATTTCGACATAGGTTCTCCTAGAACATTACTAAACCAAAACACAT
Organism: Limonium bicolor; assembly: GCA_023374045.1. NCBI lineage: Eukaryota > Viridiplantae > Streptophyta > Magnoliopsida > Caryophyllales > Plumbaginaceae > Limonium > Limonium bicolor. Next base: position 67,363,150 of record CM041779.1, on the reverse strand, counting down.
TGTTTTTGCCAACAAACAACCAAGAACACTAAAGACCCATCAAGTACTTATTTTACACAAACTCCACTCACAAAGCACTACATCACAATATAGTGCTTAATTTAAATTGCATGACACTTAGGCCCTTAAATGACATGGCTCTTAGGCCCTTAAGATGCATAAATCTTAAACACTGAATTTCCACAATATATTTGCCTTTAACCTGCAAATACACTCAACAACACATATGCCTTTTACTAAGCTCTTGAGAACACTTACTAAGTCATTCACCATTTGCTCTTTAGGTAGTTTTAATAAGCATTTATAAGCTCATTTCTCCTAAGGCATTTAAAACAACATTAGGTTAGTAGGTTTACCTCTTTTCCAAACAACTTCTTTCTTGTTTCCTTTAGAAAACCGGTAGGGTATTTGATTCCTTGACAAGTTCTAAACAATATACAAACATTATAATGAGTATTCAAGCTATAAGCTCCATCTCATTGTAAACCCTAATTTTACATTGTTTCAAAAACATTAATGTAGTTGTTTTACCTTGCTCTTTGAAGAGAGTTTGAATATCTAGCAAGAGAGGACTCCACCTAGTCCATGAAGAGTTGGAATGAAGCTAGAACAAGGTCACACAAAGAGCTCCTTCAATATATATTTTCGGACATGACAAAAACAAGGAGGAAACTTGATTTTTGTTTGAGATTCCTTACCTAGAAGCCAAGGAGAGTAATAATATGTAGAAAAACAAGCTCAAGCTCCATCAATGGTGGAACTCCATGGCACCGAAATGGTTGTCTTGAAGTTTGGAGAAGATAGAAATGAAGAGCTTGAGTAGAGGAAGAAGATGGTGGTGTTTGTTTTTGATTTGGACAAGTGAGCAAGATTTAACAAGAGATCAAAGCTTGTGTTTTAATGGTGGTAGTGGTATTACCGTGAGAGAGCAGCAAGAAGGGAGAATGAAGAAGGTGAAACCGTGTGAATGAAGAAAGGAAATGAGAGAATGAAGATTGGTTTACTTTTAGAAGATATTTGTAGCTTTAAAGTAAATAGTACATTCATTAGTCATCATTATTTACTTAACAAAATAACAAGAGGGTGGTGAGTCACCACACCTTAGAAAACCGGCCCCCTTATTATAATGAGGGTAATATAGTCTTTGTTTGTCAATTTAATTACTTAACATAACATATGTTATAAACTAGCTTGTAAAAGTTACTATTCATAAAACAAGGCACATAGAAGTGAAATTTTTGATTTCCCATTAATATAAACACCCAAATGTGATATTATATAGTACACATATGTATTTAAGAGTAATGATGGACATCTAGCCACTCAAAACTCATTTACAAGACAATTTTTCAAAAATGTGCTTTAAGACTCCTTAAAGCACATTTTGTGTTTAAACTTGTTTTCAAGCTTGGTTTTCTTTGGTAATTGATTTAATATGTTCATTAGTGTATAAATGAGGTCTTGGTAAGTTCATTAGGTCTTAACCAAGTTTATCCCAAGCTTAGAGCACATTTTGGCTCTTATTGACTTTAAAGCACATTTTGTGTTTCCTTTTGTTTAAATTTGTTCACTAATGTTTCTAAGACTCTTTTTAGTCTTAATACACCATATTTAAGTGTTTATACCATATATTAAGGTTTGGGGTATTTCAACAATAATGTAACCGATCCCCTAGGGACCTCTCACCTCTGTGACTCCCTCACCATGAATCAGCCACAACCTGTTTCACAAGAAGCCTCCTGCACCCAAGCATTTTCAAACTAGAAACCCCTGCGCCTTCAATGAACTGTTCCCCTCAGAGCCAAACAAATCGGGCAATGATCAGATCTGAATTGAGCCAGGTGAGCAACCAAGGCCCGCGAAAACAGGCACATCCCCCTCATCAGGCCAGCCATAGAAACCAGTGAACCACCAAACAGACAACACCCCCAACCCTGAGATGCCCACATAAATATGGTGGAAAGAGAACGACCGCACCAAAATGTTCACCCCCACCTTCCAAGCAGAGCAAGTCCCCCCTGCCCTCCCCTAACAACCCACAACAAAGCAATGACAACCACCCAGAGCCACCCGCACTGCCTCCATCTCCTGCACACTCCTTATGAAGCCAGACAACTATAGAGGGATGACCTAACCCTCTACATCTAATAGATAAGAGAATCATGGCTCCCGACAGCCCTGTTGCTCATCAACAGAAGATGCCGATCTCTCAGAAACACACAAAACCCCACAATCTGCTGAAACCCTAAAAAGCCCCACCACTCTTAAGAAGCTCCACCAAACCTTTACCTTTCTTTGACCTTCTAACCTCCGAATCATCCACCCCATCCTGGACAACCCCCATCCCCCTCTTAACCCCCACCAACACCCCCTTCACTCCTTCCCTCACCACCTCCCCCAGGCATACGATTGATAGAAACAGTCAACACCGTCCATTCCGCTCCCTCGTCCTCCCCAGTCGTCCTCCCCCCCCTGCCCCGTCCCCTTCTCCCAACCCCTGACCAGCCAACAACCTCTCGACACTACACCACCCTTCATCACCAACCCCTGAAAGCTCCAACCCACTCGAACTACCCAGAGAGAACTGCCCACAACCAGTTACACACACCCCCACAAAATCCTCTTGAATCAACAACTTCGAGACATGAGGAACCTCCTTCTCTCCCTCCAACCTAGGAGGCACAAAATTCTCCACAACCTCCAGTTGCCTCCGCTCCCCTTCCCTGACATAAGAACCCCCCCCCCCCCCAGACAAAGAAAGAGGGGAACAAAGCCAAGCACCATAAGGCAGGCGGTCCACCAACAGATGATACTTTCTCGTAACTCAACATCACGTGAGACAAGCAGCCACATGCATAGCAGAAGTAGGATAACTTATCATAAGTTAGTATAGCCTTACTGACATGCCCTTTAAAATTGACTGAAATAAAGCGCCGTAGAGGCTTAGAAACTTCAACCTGAACACAAACCTCCAAAAACTATTGTTGGATATTCTACCCATTATCCTTTTACAAAGTAAAAGTGCCCAATTATGACACAATAAACTGGCCTCCGCCTTACACATCAGCCCCGGTGGAAGATCATACACTTGAACCCAATGGTTAACATGAGAGAATAGATGTTTCTTGAGGGGAATAGATTCTTCTACCATCCGATCTACCAAGAGATGGTTCTAAAAATGCCACACTTTCCTCGAGAAGTGCGCCTACATCATCAGCCACCTCAAACTTAAAGCAAAAGATATTGTCCCTTAGACTGGGAATGGATAAACCTCTGAAAGGCTTTCAGGCAAGCATCAAAGCAAAATGGAGCGACCAAACATTAATCACCTTCATAGCAAAAACCTTTCCCACCTAACAAAGATCGAAAGATAATATCTCTCCATCAACACCAGAAGTCTCAAAAAAAGCAACATTAACTTCCTCGTCACTCAAGTTCATGCCTTCCCACATTTCAACTAGAATCGAGTCTACCAGGCCCCCTTGCTCCACAACCCTCACCCTCCCGCACAGGAACCAGAGCTCATACTCACCAATTTTGCCTCACAACCACCCACCGTGACTACCAAAACTCTCCAAACTATCAAACTCCCATTCTTGTCGAACCAAAATGATCTAGGACAAAGGTGATATACCTCTCCCACGCAACAAATCACATAGAGGACCAAAACTATAGCTCCAACCGAACCACACCAGCCTTCACCCAGTGATAAGTGGTGAAAATATATACTTTTAAGGGTTATTATCACATGCATTTTACATGGTTATAACATAGTTTCACCATTTTATAGAGTATTTTATTTCTATTAGTGAACTTACACATTTTGATTATATTTTAGGTAAATGCTTCCCAAACTAACATTATACTTGTTGTTGCAAAATACTATATAACAGGGTATATAAATAAATACAAGGAATAGACAAGTGCACCTAATCAATATAGTACAACAAGTGACGTATCCACAAAGAAATTGGTCCTAACTTCCTAGTCTTGGCAATTAGTAATTGAAATGAAAGCAATAAATGGGGTTTTAACCGACAGCAAGCTTGATGGTGTTGATTGAGTAGTTGAAAGAACAACAAATAAACTAAAGATGATAGTTTGTTGGATTGGATGAGGAAGTACTTTGGGACTTCAGCAATATCCCAAACCTCCTAAACATCCTGTGATTCATTTACACCATATTTGTCTTTTTAGAACAAGAATAATAACCCTATAAACCAAAGATGGGCTAAATCTTACTTAGTTAATTTTAACCTTCAAAACCAATTAGGGCTAAACTCACTAAGTAGCATTAAGCTTACGCTCTATATAAAAAGCCCCATATTATACCCACTAACCCTGGAGGTATAACTTAAGGGTTCTCTCTCAAATTGGTCACAAACCGTAACTTAAAACCAAATTGTAGAAAGGGTTCACCACAAATGCAATTAAGGGATCAATTTAAGAGCATTGAAGGAATTTCAAGAAAGAAACAACTATTAAGGTATAACAAGATTCACAACCACATAAGTGTGTTACCCTTGAAATTTTAGGTTCAATAATGCTCACTAATAATTTAGTAATACTCACAAAACAATAGCATAATTTAAACACAATTTAATGACGCTAAACAAAGGATAAGTCAATTTAAGACATGAATCACAAAAATTATGCTAAAAACCATCAAATTCCCACTTTGTCAGCCACATTTCCACACAAACCCTAGAATCAATGTCTATGAGCACTTCAAATCACCAATTTTGCAAAATTCACAAATTTTAGTATAAGGCTCTGTTTGGTTCGCACATAATTCACTCCAAAGTGTAGCTCTTACAAAACTTCACCAAATTGACAAATTAGTAGTATAATGACATACCTTGGTGTTTGGATGGTGAAATTTACAGAAATTTTGTTGGATTTGGACAAAACGGATTTAGGGGAGAATTGGGATTTATAGGGATTTAGGGGGATGTAAAGTGGTTTGTGGGGCTGTGGTTGAGGGCGGCCATTGGGATTGGTGTCGGAGGCGGAGCGGCGCCGGTAAGAGGTGTTGGGCGACGTCAGAGCGGTGTGCGGCTTTGCTTAGAGGGGTTGTGCGGTGCGCTGGCTAGGGAGGAAGTGTAACACCCCGAATTTTCTAATATTTTATTATGTCAATTATATAACAATTCAGATTTAATAATTAGTAACCAGCAAAATCAAAACCTAAACCCGGGGCATTATTACCACACTCGCAACTATACAAGTGCTAAAGCCTAAACAATTAACTAAATTACTAAACTATAATTATCAAGAACAAGGAAATTCATCAATGATATAATTGTCTTTTAATTAACCAGAAGGTCGCAAAGTTTAAAGTTAGACTATTTGTAAATACTTAATCTAGTGGAGTACTCGTTGTCCCATCCTATACACTTCAGAAGTACTTGTGGCAAAAATCCAAATAATCATAGAAAAAGCCACAATAAAGTCAAGAAATCGAGTAAGTTACCACTTCACTCCGTAAAAACATTTTCTCTTTGAAAACAATTTTAACATCATAACCATATATCAACATACAAGAAATTTCAACAATATTATTACACAATAGTAAAATAATCATTATATAATATTTCATGTTTGGTTATTAGTCAGTCAGATTATTTTAATTATCTTCCTTGTCCCAACATGTAGCCAGGACAAAACAATCTTTCTCTCTTTTGGGTACAACACGTAGATGTAACCCGGACCCCAACACGCAGTCGGGAATCCAACCTCGCCACTAAATCCTTAAGTGTGCGCACCCCCAATAGTTCAAAAGACTAAAGAGTAGATATAAGGCTAACTGTGTCCTAATGCGACCCACAATATCTCAATCTCATGTGTTCTAATGATGCCCACATTGAACATCTCATTCATGTGTTCTAATACGGCCCACATGCACCATGGTTTTCTCCTTTTAAAATTATTTGACAAATATTATTCATCACTTAATCTCATCATAATCCACGATTTCTACCATAAATAAATTGTGCAATAAATCATGGAGATTAAATAATTTCATTTTCACATAACATTTCTCAACAATTTCCACCATAATTCAGACCAATCACTTTTATAATCAAATAATCTTATAACCATCGATCCAACAATCATATGCTCAATACGTTAATTCAACAACCATTCAGTTTCAAACCATAATTATCCACACAAATTTCACATTCACTGTAAAATATTATTTTTATGAAGGTATTAAAATATAGTGAATGCAGTAACTTACCTGATATTTGGCTATAATTCACTTCAACCAAGCACTCGATCAACTTTACTACTCCTCGTTTACAAATTTAGAGCCTAAAGATATCAATAATGGGTATTTTTCAAATACCCAAAGACTCTAATTTTTAATTATAAGTACATTGTCATATAATAATTATAAAATATCTATATACATATACAAATTACATACTAAATACTGTTATAAAATAAACATAAATTAAAACGAGTATTTAAATTAATAGTATATCAAATAGAGTAAAAATAGATGTACGGGCGGCTGACATCACCGATGATCGTATTAAAAGAGGAGATGAATCCTAAATTTGTGTGGGTTGATGCGGGTGTGAGGATGAGAAGATTTTGCAAGGGAAGTGATTATATATATATATATATATATATATTTCAGTTCTTACTATACGGTGACTACGTGGGGGTCTCTTTATTTTTTTTCTTTATCTGTTGTGTGTGCGAGCAAGGTGGAGGGTTGTGAATGATTTTCTTTTCTTTTCTTTCTTGTCCTAACATAAGAGAGGGATGGATGAAGAGCGTGAGATATTTGACATTAGAGGAATTGAAAGATTTGCAAGAGACGTGACAAGGGAGTGTGATCTACAAATCAAATGGGATAGCAAGATAAGAATTTATAGAAGACGGGGGAAACCAAAGAAATAGGGAATAGGAACAATTTAATTAATCAAGGTAAATTAAACGGGTGAAATGAATTACAAAAAACCAAAATTTAGGAAATATGAAAGTTTAAAAGTAGTTCATTAAATGAAGTAGGAAATTCAAAAAGTTGGTACTTGACTGATTAAATAAAGTTAGGAAACACCAAAGAATAAAACCAATAAATTAAAACGAATTATTAAATTTAGTAAATCAATAATAGCATTGACATCGATTATTATAACTATGTTATAAACAATAGTAACACCCTAGAAATACAAAAAGTTAGAATTGATTAATTACATAAAATCTGAAAACACCAGTGGATGCAACCGACCTATTAAAACTAACTTATTTAGTGTGCGTAATAAAACCAATAAAAGTATTTAAAACGTATGATTATTGTTCTAACTCAATTATAAACAAATAAATATAAGGAATACACAAGGATAATTATTATGACATTAAAAATTACAACCTCCTTCTTCTTAAAACAGGTTATTTTATTTTTATTAAATACTATATAATATGCTCGTAAGTAGTATAATGTACTCATAAACCATATAATATATTTGTAAACTTTAAAATATACATATTATAATTTTTTTGGGTATTTCAGGAAGAGAGTGAGAGGTTGGAGTGGGTGCTTGTGCTGTCGGTAGGGGAAGGAGATGAGCGACATAATAGAATGGGAATAACAAAACTTTGTCGTTTCTTCTCTTTTTTTTCAAAATTTTCAATTCGCACCAGAAAGAAAAATTGACCTGTGACCGCGGGGCAGACCCAACCTGAGGCAAAAATCGCCCTACGACTGCCCACAAGGACAGACAGATGGGGTGGACGAGACCAGAAGCGGAAAATACCCGACCGACCGCCCCACAGGGGTGGTTCGCACCAGAGGCGATTTACTCAATTGCGACCGCCCCATATGGGCAGTCCATAGGGGCGGTCCGCATCAGAACCATAATTTTTATTTTTCTATTCACCTCAACGCATCAAATTGCACACACAAAGCCCCAGAATCATAAAAAACAATAGTAAAAACCAAGCAAAAGCACTTAAACACAAGCACAAACAGTAATAAAAACTATTTCATTAAACACTTAAAAGGAGGAGGAAAGAAATCCGGGTTGCCTCCCGAGAAGCAGTCCTTCTTTTTAAGATCTTTGACTAGACCATAGTAAGGTTTAGATGAAACCTGGAGGGTGGTGTGAGGAGGACATCCAAAGCATGAATCAAAGACATTTTTGGGTTTTCACTTTGATGCATGTTTACCTTTTCCTTTCCCGTCCCTCTTTTTCTCATTATCAAGGATTGATGGTGGTTCATCTTTAATGGTCATCCTTTTGGGTAGAGTGATGAAGAGAAGTGAAGAAGATGAATGTGGCTGGGTCTCCTTCTCTACAACCTTGACCATCGCCAATTTCTATTTGAAGACCTCCCCGCCGTAAAGACTAACTTCTCGTCATAGGCTTGTAAGGTGATGGTACTTTTCACCACTAAAATTTGAGCATCAGCGGTGGCAAGGAAAGGTCAACCAAGGATGAGGGGTGTAGTGGAGTTTCTTGGATGTTTAAAATGACAAAATTACATGGGAAGCGTAAGTGCTCCACTTTGATGATAACATCTTCTATCACTCCACTTGGGTAAGATGTCAACCCATCCGCAAGCTGAAAGACCATCGTGGTCTCCTTCATTTCAATGATTCCTAAACTCTTGAAGGTAGAGAGAGACATTAAGTTGTTGGAAGCACCTAAGTCGCATAAGGAGTATTGAAACAAGGTGTTACCAATCACGTTCGGGATGGTGAAACTACTTGGGTCACTGCACTTTGTGGGTAAAGGTTGATGAAGGACAGCAGAGCACGTCTCATTGAGTTGGATGGTTGTGACTTCCACGAATTTTGAGTTATTGGAGATGAGATGCTTGAGAAATTTGGCATAGTTAGGCATCTTGGAAATGAGGTCCAGAAATGGGATGTTGACGTTTAGTTGTTTCAATACCGCTAGAAACTTTTCATATTCTATATCAAGTCTCTAGTGCTTTGAGAAGCATTCTCTAATGGAAACTCAGCTCTTTCTCCATCATCCTCTTTGGATTCACCTGAATCTTGTGGGATTTAGATTCCTTTTATCTATTTACCACTTCTCACGGTGACAACCTCTACCCTTTCCTCATCATCCTTCAACTTGGCTTTTTCCTTTGCATAATTAGTAGAAGCTTCTCCAGGTGCCCCATCTCAATTTAAAGATCAGACTCATGAATTCTTGAAGAAGCTTCAAGTTGGAATATCTTTCTTTTTTATGCTTCAATAGACATAGTTCATTCCTGATGAAGAGGGTGGATTTTAGAAGCCTCAATCACATTTACCTCTGCAACCTCTTCTTCGACACCTACCCTCACAAAGATAGCCTTGAGTTACTCTTTCGGGTTATGCATTGGTTGACTATGGAAGGTGCCCGGCGGCCTCTGAGCAAGTTGTTATGAGATTTGGCCAAGTTGGTTTTGAGGTTCTAGTTAAATGTTATCTGGTTGGCGTTGAAGGTCTCTTTCTTGGTGAACTTAGTTTGGGTGGTTGACATGAAATTCATCGTCATGTGTTGCATGTTTTGCATCATAGCTTCCAACCTAGCAAAGTTACCATTAGAAGAGGAGGATGATGGGTGTTTTTGTTTGAATCCCGGTGGGCTACCTTGAGGTCTATACCCCATTTGAGAGTTGTTTGCTTGGTGTGGCCCTTAAGATTTATATCCCATTTTGTTGTTGGACGTATTACTTGGTCCTTCTTAGGTTTGATAATTGTTCTTCCATGAGAAATTAGGGTGATTTCTCCATGGCGCATTGTTGTTATTGTAGTTGTAGCCGGGGCGGCTGCCAACAAAGTTAACATCTTCTTCCTTCACAAAAATGGGTCTCATAAGGACCCGTACATATAGCACACCCTCTATGGCTGAAGCAGAAGATGATGAAGCTACATATTTGACATTCTCTTTTTGGGATGTAGCAAGTTTCTCCACCATCTCCGTAAGGGAGGATATTTGGGCGGAAAGCTGGTCGGACGGTTCAACGTGAAGGAGACCGGCCGCTCTTGGAGTTCTTCCCTTATTTCTATTCTATTGCCTCGTGTTGCTAGTCATTGTCTCAAGAAGTTCCATTCTTTCTTGAGGAGACTTAGTCATGAAGCTACCTCCGGTGGAAGAATTCACAAGCAATCGGTTGGCATCATCAAGCCCATTAAAGAAGGATAGGCATAGTGATTGATCATCCGACCCATGGTGAGAACAATTCATTAACATATCCTTGAACCGGCCCCATGCATCGTACAAACTTTCTCCAGGTTCTTGGTAAAATGTATTAATCTCTCCAATTAGTTGCATCATTCTACTAGTTGGGTAGTACTTGGTAAGAAATTTTGAGCCATCCCTGCCCATGTGTGGATTGAATTGGAAGGTAAGCTTCTAAACCAACGAGATGCGGAATCAAACAAGGAGTGAGGAAGAGCTACAAACAGATTCTCTCATTAACCGCACCTGTTTTCCCGAAGGAGTTGCAGAAGTCAAGGAAGAGACTTAGAAGGTTTAGGGCATCATCAGGATTCACTCTGCTGAACTTCCTTAAGTTTCGGATTGTGGTAATGAAATGAGTTTTGAATGCCCATTGTCCGGCTTCCTGTGGTGTCAACACCTGCAGGACTATAGATGAAGGCCTCCCTTCGGTGTCCGGCAGAGAGAGCTCGTTTTTGTTGCTGCCCATTATCCTCAATCAGCGGTGGTTCTTGATCCCCATGTTTAGATCTTTTATGCGTCTTCTTAAGGTGCGCTCAAGTTCGGATCTCGGACTAGCAAGGGCGGAGCCACTAGACCGGGTGCTTGGAATACATAAAAGAGACAAAAGGTACCTAATCGATCACAAGAACAACCAGCACTAAGAACTTAGCAATAGAACATATAAACAAGAGTAGATAAAAACAACAAAGACGTAAACAAAATAAGGGAAAACAAAATAAGGTAAAACAAAATATTAAACTTAAACCAAAACTAAAATACTAAAACTAGACGACACCAAAAATTTGTTGTTGCAAAATACTATACAACACAGTATATAAACAAATGCAAGGAATAGATAAGTGCACCAAATCGATGTAGTACAACAAATGTCGTATCCATAAGAAAATTTGTCCTAACTTCCTAGTCTCGGTGATTAGTAATTGAAATGAAAGCAATAAATGGGGGGTTTAGCCGGCGGCAAGCTTGATGGCGTTGATTGAGTAATTGAAAGAACAACAAATAAACTAAAGATGATAGTTTGGTGGATTGGATGGATAAGTACTTTGAGACTTTGACAATCACCTAAACCTCCTAAATATACTTGTGATTATTTTACACCATAGTTGTCTTTTTAGAACAAGAATAATAACACTTTAAACCAAATATGAGCTAAATCTTACTTAGTTAATTTTTTCATTCAAAACCAATTAGGGTTAAACTCACTAAGTAGCATTAAGCTTAAGTTCTAGATAAAAAACCCCAAATTATACCCACTAACCCTAGAGGTATGACTTAAGGGTTCTCTCTATAATTGGTCACAAACCCTAACTCAAAATCAAATTGTAGAAAGGGTTCACCACAAATTCAATTAAGGGATCAATTTAAGAGCATTGAAGGAATTTCAAGAGAGAAACAACTATGTAAAGGTATAACAAGATGCACAAGCATATTCAAGGGTTTAGGGTAAAAAACCCATCCCAAAGTACAATGAAGTTCCACTCAAACATAGAGAAGAGAAAAACAACAAAAGGGGAAAGAGAAGCCATTATTGGAGCTTGGAAGCTTTGGAGAAGGTAAGCTCTTCCTTCTTCTCTTCGTTCTCCTCTTTTTTGCCCTCTCTCTATATTCTCTAGTGTGGAAAGTGTGGAATGAAAAGTGTGTATGTGTGTCAAAGTTTCCCGTTTTTAAAACTTTAATCTAGGCAAAATTTCATTCTGACTGCCCTTGTGGGGCGATCGACCTGGGGCGGTCTGGACCAGAAAAGCGCGTTGGCGGATTTAACCCGGCCACCCCACAAAGGCGATCGTCCTGGGGTGGTCTGGACCAGAGAGGAAAACTCGTGAGTGACTTAACCCCAGTCGCCCCACAGGGGCGGTCGGCTGGGGCGGTCAGGACCAAAAGAAGAATTTAAGCTTTCGACCGCCCTACAGGGGTGGTCCTCTAGGTAGATCTTCACCAGACACGGTCTTTCTGCACCGAAATTGTCCCCATTTGACCCATTGTCTTTGGAACACTCCTCATGGCAATTAAAGTTTTGCCACAATGTCTAGATAATCTTCAAAATCTATGTTCAAGTGAGCTTTTACCTATATAACTAAAATTGTATAAGTTCACCTATAATAACGAAATGCTCTATAAAGTGGAGAAATAGGTCAATAGTTGCATGGAATGAAGGTAAATAAAGACCTTATAATTACATTATTTCACCACTTATCAACCACTTAAGATAGAAGACGCGCAAGCAAGCAAGTAGGTGCAAGCATGCAGACTGCCTGCTTGCACATAAGTATCATGTGAGTTGGTGTCCAACTTCACGTACTCATCCAGCCATGCGAAGTCCAGCCTTGCACCTAGTTTTCTCCAGCCTTGCACGCATGTAGTATCGTTCACTCATGCACATAAATGTGCATCAACATGTACTCCACTCAACATGCACATAATCCATGCATAACTTGCCTATAAAAGTGTGTAGGCATGCACGTAATACTTAAAGACAAATCATCTAGCAACAACGTGAGTAATCTTGAAGCATCCAGGCACATACACTACAACATATAAGTGTAATTGGGGCAATTTGTGTTGCCCCAGTAGATCAATTTTTTGCACCAATTAGATAATCGGTGCAAGTTTAATGTTGCTCCGAGGTTGCACCGGTAGATGCGCACTAACAAGTCATTGGGGCAACATTTTAGATTGCACCATTTGAAAAGCTCTATTAGTGCAAAGACTACTTGCACCAATTGATGAAACCCAAACAGTGCACTTACATATTGCACTAAATGGTGCTAGGATATTAGTGTATGTTTTCTGGAGCGCACCGTTTGATCAATACCTAAGGGTGCACATGCTTTATGTTGCCCTGTTTGAGCAATACCTAATAGTGCAAGTATATTGTTGCCCCATTTTATCTCCTGTCACCGTAACCACCACACATTAACAATTGGTGCAAAGTTATTTTTGTGCACCATTTGATAGTTAACTATTGGAGCAATGTCTATTTTTTGCACCATTTGACAGTTAACTATTGGAGCAATGTCTGTTTCTTGCACCATTTGTTAGTTAACAATTGGTGCAAATACATTTGTTGCACTATTTGATATCCTCCATTAGTGCATTAACTGTTATTACTCTATTTGTTATCACATTTAGTGCAAAAATAAGTTGCCCTATTTGATCTTTTAGATTTAAAAAAAATAAAATTTTGCACAGGTCATTTTCATTCTATTTGATCTTTTACTGTTATTACACTGTTAATCTGTTATTACTATGTTTAATCTTTTATATGCTATTAACAAAACATGAAAATTAAAAACAATGATTCAAAATATTGTATATTATTTACCACAAACAATATATCATCCCGTTCTACACAATGATAACTTTGGATTTTCTACACGTAAGTAATTATTTTCAGTTACTACATCAAAACTGTTCAGAAAAAACACAATACAACTGCTGTTCAAAACATAAAAACTCTAAAAGATGAGTCCAAGCACCAGCAGCTGCTTCAACAATTTGATGGCCTCTGCATACCTGAGAGTGAAAATGAAACTAATTAGAACTATTCTATGCTTATGTCTCACAAGATCTGAACCATTTAACATAATCCTAATGTTTACACGTTTGAGTCATAGAAGACAGATCTACACAATGCTGCAAAATCTGTTTCTCTACGACAATTAGTGCTAACTGGACTCAATCTTGCAAGAAATAAGTATTATTTGCCACATAAAAGACACAGATCTACACAGTGCTGCAATTCAACACCCATGATTTCAGGAAAAAGCTTTCGCACTTTAAATTTAAACAGAAAGATCAGGACCAATTCTGCCCCTTCTCATCACACGACAGTTTATCAACATCAGACTTACTACTCCAGTCTCAAAGGACAAAGTCATAGAACATAGAAAGTATTTGAGACCAATGTACTTACTACTCCAGTTTATCAGCAACAGTTTATCAGAAACAGTTTATCGCCCCAATGCTCGGATAACAACAGCAACAATGCTCAGATAGCAGCAACAACAATGCTCAGATAACAGCAAACAACAAAACTCGGACAACAGCAACATAATAATTGTGCAGAAACCAGGAAGAATTTGGGTGATATACAACAAAAGCAAAGGGTATATACAACAATCTTAAGAGTATAGGATATGAACAAAGAACTTACCAAAAAGAGTTGTTATGAACAAAGAACATATCGTCTTGCAAGCATAGCTCCTTATGAATTGTTAGCATTAATTCCTATAAACAGCAACAATCAGAAAAGAGAAACAAAGAGCTTGTGTTATCCTACAAGGTTCCTCCAATAGGACAATTGAAAGAATATACAAAACTCATATAAGAATATTTATATCAATGCTAATTCCTGCACAAAAGATAGAACTTCTAAGTACGAAACTCTAAAATTATTCTAGACTAAAATCAATTCACACTGCACAAAAGAATAGCCACTCTTAAAAAGGATATTTATATTAATGCTAATTTCTGCACAAAAGAAACATGATTATTTCCTAGCATTTCTCTCTGCAAGGAGGGAATCAAAATGTTAACATATAATGCTATCTTTAGTGGAACTAATGATATTTTAAACTTATGTAATTAATTAACATCCAGATCAGTTTTCATGGTTGCCACTAATAAATTGGAAGCACTAGACTAAAAAACACTATCGTTTGATGAAAACCAAGAGTACAAAACTGGCTCTAGTACACTTCTTTTTATCGGAGTGGGCTTCCTCCCCATCTTGTAGAATCAGTTCACAAGCACACTTGGAATTAGATAGCAGCGCCCTTCTCCTGTGCATATCCTCCCTTCTTCTCTGCTGTGTCTTTCCCCTTGGCACTAAACTAATCAAGACTTTTCTTAATTACTACTGTTATTTGTTGAAGAATGTGATTTGAATAATCCTATCTAGCTAATGTCATAATTACACCTTTATGAAAAAACAAAAATTTAACATTGAAAACAGGCATAAATAAATGTAATTATTATTAATCAAAGTTATTAAAATCAGTAGACAAAAATTTATTAGATGGAGTTCAACAATGAGAAACTGCTTCTTAATCAGTTACCTGTTTCCCAAGGTTTGATGGAGGTTGATAATGGCATCCTCTTCATCTCTGGTGAAGTTTCCTCTTTAAATATCCGGTCTCAAGTAATGCATCCATCGAAGGCTGCAACCCTTCCCACATCTCAGCAACCCTACAGTAGTTTTATACATGAATGAATAAATTAAACCAGGCCAACATCTACTAGTAGTTGATTTAATTAGACAACATGAAGTGTAATTAATTAGTAATTATGTATCAGTATGCTTAGGAAGAGCTCTCCAGTTTCCAAGGTCGTACTGCTGGATGTAAGATGTTAGGATCATATGGAATTTTGCAATAAGGACATGAACCAAAAGCTATAAAGCTGATGTTGTGGTTTAGAAGTAACCAGAAGTGAGGCCTTTTTTTTAATCTTTTATTTCTTCTTAGTGATCCTTAGGGCTTCAAATAAAAATACATAAGCACATATAAATAAACTGGTGAATTTCTAGAACAGCATACTAATGACATACTGAAACAAGAAACAAAAAAATAAACATATACAAGAAAGTCTAGAATAACAAACTTAGACAGAAGATCCGCTTCTATTTCAAGATCTAGAGCTTTAGATCCAGATCTGGCACGAGTGGCTGCCAAAGCTTCGCTTGATATATCAAGTTCCTTGTGACGAAATAGTTGCTCCGGCTACAGGTTTAGGAAAACTATTAATGTAATCCTTAACAATCATAATAATCGTTGTGTTCTTTTACAATGTATACAAGGAATAGAAATAACAGTAGGCACACATACAGTATTTCCAATAAATGCTAGAGGATCAGTGGGTGAAGACATAATTGATTTGCATTGGCTTCCTAGTCTATATCAGAGGGGATTGGCAGGAATTTAAATTTAATAGCAGTAATAGAAAAGAATGGCATCTAGGATTAAATATTCAAATCCAAGGCTTTGGGGGCACCTACTGTAGCACATTTACAAAAGATATTGCAATCAAAGGAAAAGATAGTTTAGAGATTACACTGTTGCTTCTTTCACATTGCTTCCCCATCTCCCAAGTACATTCTTAACACCATCCATCCTCTCTGCAACAAAAATTGAACAATGATCTCGCCGTCAAGTCATGTAAGTGATACTACGATCAAACTCTCTCACTACACGATACTTCAATTTCAATCTAATAAGTAATAAACAACATAACGAAAAGTGTATTTAGACAAGGAAAGGAATGACATGTCTACCTTTGAAGGAGGAAGACGGAACAACAGACGAGCGAGACACGTAAGGACCGTGGTCACCACCAGATCCAGGTCCATGGGGATCCTTAGTGGTTTCGGAATCAGTGAAGGTGGTCTCGGAAACTAACTGTTCGCTCCACCGTACCGACTTTGACACCTTGTTCGGCGATGAACCCTTCTCCTCGGACTCGTTTAAAGAGCCCTCGGTTTTTGGATTCAGATCCTTTTGAGCCGTCACGGCACCGGATCCATCCCCAGCTTCCTTCTCTGCAAGTGAAGGTGTCACGAAAAACTTAGCCACCTTAGCCGTAGCCCCCGGATCTTAAAGAAAGTATAACACTGATGAACTCGGTGGAAACTTCTTCTGCTTGCTCTATCATCGTTGATGATGAACAAAAAAAGAAAGGAAGAGACAGGATAATATATTTCTATGATATACAGTATTTGGGGCGATGGTTAAGTTGCACTTGCTAGAGTATGACCAATTGGAGCAATATTTGACTGATGCACTAATTAATAACCTCTGTTAGGGCGATATAATATGTTGCACTTGCTAGAGTATGGTCAATTGGAGCGATATTTGACAGATGCACCAATTAACAACCTCTGTTGGGGCGATATAATATGTGCACTAACCGCATATGTAACAATTAGAGCGATCATAAGAAGTTGCACTGTTTGACCATCTCAATTAGTGCGACATGATTAATGCACCATTTGATGTTATGTATAAGTGAGTAATTGTAACCCGGTTTTCTGTTTGGCCAATAACAGTTAGAGTGACCATAAAAAGTTGCTCTAATTGAATGCATCAATTAGAGCGAATTGTCGGTTGCACCCATTGATAACCCTTATTAGTGCGATGTTTACCTATATGCACCATTTGACATTGTCAAGTGGGGCGAGTGTATCTCGCCTTATTAGGTTATATTTTAGGAGCAAGTTTAGAGTTGCCCTATTTGATAGTCTGCATATTGCCCTAAAAAACCAAATTTGTTGTAGTGATACCTCACGTAATTTTGCAGCCTGCTGCATCCATGCACATAGAACTCTTCAGTCGGGCATGTGAAACTCTTCAACCACACATACATCCATATGAAGAAGAATTTGGAAAATTATGCAAACACCCACGTGACCAACTCTTATAATAAAATGGGAACGTAGCACACTCACGCGAGAAGAAAAAAAGGAAAGACAGTGGACATTTTTTTGAAGGGATCGACAATTAAAAAGAAAAGACAGAGAGACACAGGCTCTTGATTCTCGGTAGATGCAAAGAAGAAAAAGAAGACACCGCATCCTTCAAGGCTTAACTACTTCCTATAAATGGCTAACTACTTTTCATCTCTTTCTCTTTGTCTTTCAATATTTGAGTAAACCTTCACTAGTGTACCTTGGGATGGGGGTTTGATCCCAAATCCCCACACTAGCATGTAATACCTAATTTGCTTAAATATAGTTATTTTATCTCTCTAATTTTAATGAATGTGCTAGATTGATCATCTTTAACTAAGAGAGAGAAAAACCCTAGATATTTCCTTTTTTGATTTAATAGTGGATCTAGTGCTATTGTTAAGGACTTGTGTTTAGTGTTATCTAGTGATGTCTACCTAACCTAACCGAAAGGTTTATTTAACTAGATAAGATTTGACATGTGCTAAGATTTTAGAGAGTCATCACTTTAGTCCTAATAGACAACTAGAGTAAATTAGGATTAATGCTATGCTTGGGATTATCTGGGTGATTACACTTTCCCAGGGTACATGTTCATTCTAATCCACTAAAACACCATTTTAGTTCAATAATTTGTTTTCTTTATTATTGAATCGAATACTAAACTTGCCTCCGGCTAAACCCATTTTTTATTATTTTTAATTCAACTACTAAGTACCGAGACTAGGGAGATATAACCAATTTCCTTGTGGATACGACACTTGTTGTACTACACCAAATAGGTGCACTTGTCTACTATTTACATATATTTATATACTTATTTATATAGTATTTGCACCCAACACCTAGAAAGGATCTGATAACCAACACCACCGAACAAACCAACCAACAAACGAATACCGCCAAACCACACATCCCAAAAAATCACCACCACCGGACAATAGAGTCGCACGCATATGCCACCACCCAGCTACTAGTCCCCACCACTAAAGCCTGACCACAAAGACAGACTGACAACCTCAACCAACTCCCTGGTCGAGACACCACCAAGAAAGAAAGAAAGACCCGACACGTCCCACCCTCCCTCTAAAAAATTAAACCCCGTTGAACCAACCACCCTAGACCCACCTAATACACGCCGACTCCTAGAACTTTAACCCCCACCGCCGGAGACTAATAGCAAGTACAACCGCCAACCCACACCACCAACGACTTCCGGATAGCGCCCCACCAAGAAAGTTGACGCCCACTCTCTGAGAGAAATCAACACCCAATAAACCACCCTCAATCCCTACGAAACCAGCCAACCAAGAACAATACCCAGCTGACTATAACGCCCAAGCACGGTATCGCCACTGCCGCACAGAAAATCCCCTCAAAATTGCCTCCTAAAACCTAAGAGAAAATATTGTGTCTTTCATTTTCTAACAAAAGAAAACTTTAATTATCAAATGCAATCTTTATTGTTGGTAAGGTATAATTAATATCACATTAACCATACTATTAAGAGAATTAATTATGCTTTTGTGCCCCTAATTCATGTACCCCGGTGGAGAGTAAATCAAGACTTGAGACAAACGTTACCCGGCCACCAAAGGGTTGTACCCCGAGTAAACACTAACTGGTCCCCTTCTAAGACAACATCAGGCCGGCCCCCAAAGCATCATACCTCGGGTAAGTGATGGTTGACCCCAACATCCACTTCGAAATAAGTGAAGTCTAACCATGGTCGGCCAGATTCAGCCGCTTCTCTCCAATAAAGGTTATAGTCAACACCTCACTACGGCGAACCCGCTTGTACTACTCAAAAGCCATCATGGTTTCACACACGCGACATAGCAGCTCGTTCCACCAAGCCCTATTGGCCAACTTGCCCTCTTACCATCCTCATATCTCTCTAACACATTATTACATACCCATAGACTGATGTGTTCCTTGAGATTGGTGTCTCTTAAACGAAGCATCCTATTGGCAAGAAATCCAGATAACACCAACCCTACTCCCCATTTGGATGTAGACTACGTCATTTACTCGACCAATGATATATAATCCATATATAATCCTTCCACTTTCCATAAATAAAATATATATCTATATAAGTATCACAAGGGATACATCAACGTCCAAGTATCATAAGTATCACAAAGGATACATCAACATCAAAATGTATTCATACTCATCACATACGAGTGCTTATGAGCACATACAAACAAACCACAAAACCAAGTATGTCACAACATACTAAACAAAACCTAGTGCACACTTGTGCATGCCAAGTGGCTCTACCCCCCTTAAAAAGGGTTACGTGCCAAGTGGCTCTACCCCCCTTAAAAAGGGTTACGTGCCAAGTGGCTCTACCCCCCTTAAAAAGGGTTACGCCCCCGTACCCCACAAGTATACAATAGTCACTAAGCGAAGAGCGCTGGATACTTGGCTCTCATGGAGTCCTCCGATTCCCATGTGGCCTCTTCCACCTCATAGTTTGACCAAAGGACTTTGACCATTTCGATGGTCTTGTCCTTGGTCTTCCTCATCTTCAAATTGAGAATGCAGAGTGGAGTTTCCTCGTATCTGAGAGATGGGTCTAACTCTAGCCTCTCGTGCTCGAAGATATTGCAAAGGGTGAGGTACATACTTCTTCAGTTGTGAGACGTAAATGACATTATGTACTCTCCCAAGCACCGCAGGTAAGTCATCTAACCTGTAGGCTAATGGGCCCACTCACTCCATGATAAGGTAAGAACCCACGTAGTTAGGTCTCAGTTTGCCCTTCTGACCAAATCTGAAGATGCCTGAATGGGTTAATACATATATTAACAAGTGTACTGGTCTGTCGTAGCAAGTTTTCCTAGAAAGTATTCCCTAGGTTATCGAACCAAAGGAGGTTGTGTCTAGTTTGAGTCTTTAATCTAACTAACTAATAAATTGAGGAAGAATAACAATATTAAATTGGGGGTTTGAATATAGAAACTAAATAACTAATCAAAATAAAAATAATAAAAAGGTGATCTTCTAATAACTCTAAAAGGGCGAATCCTAGTTTACTATTTATCCATAGTTTATTAATTTCCTTCTTGAGTATCTTATAAATTCTAGATTGTAACCTTAGATCTAAATTAATCTAAAACCGGTTCCTCGCAAGATATATCCTTACTAGCAATTCCCAAATCCTAACTCTCGTTACGTATTTACAAATTAACTAGCAGCATTAACGATTCATCTGGTTTTTAGATAGCTAATGCCGAGGAATTTTCATCTCTAGTCTGACTGGTAATATTCCTATGATCTAATGAACGTTGCAGTTCTCACTTGTAAGCAATTCATACCAAATAAACTCAAGCAATAATTAATCATAAGAGAATTCAATAATAAACTAGGAACAAAACTATAATCTGTAAAGAATTTATATTTAACAACTCATTAAACAAAATAATAAACTAGTTGTCCATAACAAACCATAATTCTAACGACTACTCAGACATCAGAGACAAAGAAATAATAACAATATTAAAGAAAATTAGAAAACATCATCTATTTGTGGAACGATGACGAATCCGGTCTTTGTCTTCTATTCCGGTCTGTCAAAAACTGTCTAATGTCTTTCTCTGTCTTACTTGCTTCTCGCAGCTAGGGTTGCAAAATGTCTAGGGTTGTATGTCCCTTGCGGCTAGGACAAAAGACCTCTCGTCTTATATTTTGTGGTTTGGGTTATGTAAGCCCCCCCCCCCACAAAAATCCCCTCACGTGTCGATATATATATATATATATATATATATATATTTGAAAGGACCATCTCCTCAGTCATTAATGTTGTGCGGCTGCTTCCAAGTCAAATATTCATCTCTATATCTTCTGCGTGTGCAACATTTGGCTTTTTATTTCAAGAGTGCCGACCCACCTCTTAATTAGCTTATCAAAAATAATAATCATTGATGTCATGGGTCATTAATACTTACGGTGTGCAATGTGAGGATAAATAAATGGTAGGCTGATATTTACATGCAGGCATGCATCTCTTCATCAAAAAGTCCAAGCAAAATACCACATGAGTGGTCCAAGATGTATGCGGTTGAAAATGGGTAAATCATGTCAGCCCACTCCTCTGTATGAAATAATATCGAGCAAATGTCTGCATTTGTCCGGGAATATTATCCTCATGTAATCCCGGACCATGCTTAAATTTAGGCAGTATGCTTCATTCTTTTGTGGTCCGGGTTTGTAAATCAGGACACAGACTTATACCACTCCCAAAATAAGGTAATAACTTTTGTCTCGAATTGGTCTGGGTTTGTAAATCCGGATACATACTCAGACCATACCCAAAATTCACTAGAAAACTCTTTTTTATGTCAGTTTGGTCCCGTCTTGATCCTTAACCTCTTGACACATGGATCTAGATCCTTTTCTTCAGTATTTTTACATGTTTAAGTGTAAAACCACATGTGAGGAATAATATTAAACCTTTAATATAGTTAAGCACTTAAGTGGAAAAATATGTAACATTAAAGCTTAAATTAATAGACAATGAAGCATATAAATATAGATAAATTTCCCACTTATCAATGCCCTTCATAGGTGACACTCTGAGGAAGACCCGGACGTCAACTGCGAACTCGAGGTTTCTCCTCCTGATGTTTGTATATGACTTCTGTCTGTCCTGGGCCGTCTTCATACTTCTACGGATCTGTAGAACATCCCCCTTTACTTGCTTTAGATACTCTGGCCCTAAGAAGGTGTTCTCATTGGCCTCGTCCCAACATAAGGGTGTCCTATAAGGTTTGTCATACAATGCCTGAAATGTTGGCATCTGTATCGATGCATGGTAGGTGTTGTTGTAGGCAAACTCAATCAGATGTAGTCAGTCGATCTAGCTCTCCTGGAAGTTTAAGGCGTATGCTCGGAGCATGTCCTCTAATGTCTGTATAGTCCTCTCACTCTGACCATTTGTCTATGGATGGAAGGTCGTACTAAGCTTCAGCTTTGAACCCTAGGCCTCCTGCACCTACCCCATAAATCTAGAGAGAAATCGAGAGTCTTTATCTAGTACAATCATCTTAGGCATGCCATGTGGCCTAATGACCTTTTTTCAAACAGGTCCACCAACTTGGGGACCTTCTAAGTATCCTTGATAGGAATAAACTGAACCATCTTCATCAATCTATCGACAATGACCCATATCGTGTTTGAATCTCCCTTAGTCGGTGGAAGGCCGACTACGAAGTCCATGGATAAGTCCTCGAACTTCCAATAAGGAATGGGCATCGGTTGAACTAATCCATCGGGCCTCTTGTGCTCGAACTTGACTTTCTGGCAAGCCAAACTGCGGGTCACAAACTCTACTATATCCTTCTTCATCCCACTCCAGCAGAAATGTACTTTCAAGTCCTTGTACACCTTGGATGATCCTGGGTGGATGGATAAGGAAGAGTAATGAGCTTCGTGTAGAATCTTCTCCTTCAAGTCGGGGATGGACTCTGGAATTCATAATTTTTCATTTAGTCTAATCAACCCATCATCGCTGAGTCAGAAGTCATACTTGTGTCCCTCGAAGGTTCCCTTAATCAGCTGCTACCTGATAGTCTGTATGTACTGGTCGCTCTTTTGAGCACAACGTACTTCTTTGACAAGGTTGTTGCTTGCTAATATAGCACATAGAGAGTATGCTCTACGACTCAGGGAGTCGGCTATTACATTCGTCTTCCCTTCCTTGTATTTCAAGTCAATGTCGTTGTCCTTCAAGAACTCGACCCATCACCTCTACCTCATGTTCAGCTCTTTCTATGTGAAGAGATGTTGTAGACTCGTGATCGGGGTAGATGGTGACTTTAACCCCGTATAAGTAGTGGAGCCAGATCTTTAGCGCAAAGACAACTGCGCTCAACTCTAAATCGTGTGTCAGATAGTTCTTCTCATGTTTCTTCAGCTGACGGGAGGCATAAGCGATGACCTTCTCATGCTGCATGAGTACACACCCTAACCTAGTGCCTGAGGCATTACAATATACTTCGAACCCATCAGTACCCTCAAGGATAGTCAACATGGGTGCTGAAGTCAATAAATCCTTTAATGTCTGAAAGGAACACTCGCAATCATCTGTCCATATAAACTGAGCTTCCTTCTTCATCAAATTAGTCATCTGTTTGGACACCTTGGAGAAGTCCTGGATGAATCTCCTGTAATACTCGACCAAACCTAAGAAACTACGGATATCTGTCACCGTCTTTGGCCTTGTCCAACTCTTGACTGCCTCAATCTTAGCAGGGCTAACAGATATTTCGCTAGATGATATGATATGCCCTAAGAAAGATATGCTATCCAGCCAAAATTCACACTTCGAGAGCTTGGCATAGAGCTGGTTCTCCCTCATGATCTCTAGAACACGCTTCAGATGAGTCTCGTGCTCCTCCTTAGTCTTAGAGTACACTAGGATGTCATCGATGAATACCACCACCGAGGTATCAAGCTGCTCTTTGAATAGGCGGTTCATCAAATCCATGAATATAGTTGGGGCGTGAAACCAGTAAGCGCTCCTGATGCGTCCTCGACGTGTCGTGGATGTATTGTGGACTCTAATAAAACTTGATAGTTTAGGAATGAACGCGAGATAAACTTAAACTGGAAAATACATTTCGATTGAGAATTTACACACACAAAATTCACTCAACCTCCCTTGCCCCACACACGCACTCCCAGGACAGTTTCGACTTTACCCCTAAAGTCGTCAACCCTCTCCTAACTATCGGCCTACGGTTCACCGACCGTTCCCTGACCTGTCGTTCTATCAAATACCCAATGTATTGATACTCTAACCCAGTCCTATCTAGCTCACCAACTCTCTAGCACTTGCACACACTCCTAAGTCTGATCCACACTTGCCCAGATTATCTCTATCTTTTCTCTCGTACAGGCTTACTTACATATTGCATAAATGCAAGTATATATACACGGTTGTTAGGATGTAACTACCGTCCTATTAATCCCTAGACTTCTAGGAGTCAACTACAACTTCGATTATTTACATAACAGCCATACTAGACTTTCAGAGATTGTTCAACTTGATCTGGAGGCTTAAACCACGTGTCATCTTATGGTTGGTCAAGTTGACAGCATCCCTCTTGATAGGTCGATCACCACTTGTGTGCCCCACTTTCCTGATTCTGTCTGGCTCATTAAATGCTCATAAATGCCCTCTTCTGAATTCATTACGGCTATGTAATGATGTTCATTTATAGCTTTGTTATCTTGTGCATTAATGAACTTCTCCTTTTGTCGTGAGCTTGTCATGAACAAGTTGCCTAAGTGGATGTATGTGTTTTATCTGAACGTGTCGATCCCTTGCAGTCTTCTGTCTTTATTTTTCATCTTTAAGCATGAGAGATATCTTCATGCGGTGTCTGACTGGTTGTCTGTGCTAGAAGTTCTACGGAGCTCTCGTAGACAGGTGCCCGACTGGTTGGGCACATGTCGTGGATTGAGCGTGCTTGTAACCTTGCGTGCTAAGCCACTCATGGCCTAAGTGCGCTTGCAACCTTGCGTGCTAAGCCACTTATTCACCTATCTATCTGAATCATGAATCTTGACAAATGCATTAGATAGACAATACAAGGTTTGCTATCATCAAAACTAAAGGATCTTGTCTTAACAATTTCCCCCTTTTTGATGATGGCAACCTATACACTTATATGTACTTGGCAATTCAAAAATTGAGAGATTCCCCTTAAGAGGGATTCCCCCTGAGTTTGTTAAGGGTTTTAAATATGAAAAACTTTTAATGAATGATAGCAATAAGTGACAGCTTTTATGCACAATAAGTGACAGCTTTTATGTTATACTATGACCAAAGTAGATAAAGTATTCATTCAGATGATACATAATACAAGGACGATAGACATAGTCTCACAAGTACTCTCACAAGTACATATACTTTTCTTTCCCCCTTTGTCATACAGCAAAATAGGGAGCAACTACACGACGTAAGATGTTGTGAGTCGGTTTTTGGCAACATCGCTCGCCCTGTCGATTACTTAGTCTGTTGTTGGGTCCCTAGGAGTGTTGGGTGTTGATTGGAGGCGCTTTGCTTATATTGGATTTGTTGGTGGATCGTCCGCCTAGGATTTTGGTGTGTATCTAGTTGTGTCGCCCGATGCTTGGGCTGTTTCTAGATTTTTTAGTTTGGACCCAATTTTCTCCCAGTTTTCAGGTTTTAGGCTTGTATTTGGATGTGACGAGTACTCTTTTTCCTCCCTAAGTTTATTCCCACTGGGTTTTATTTAGGGAGGTTTTAATGAGGCCCATTATTCCATCCACCTAGCTCTCCAGGCTTTCACTCTTTAATAATATGGCTTTAAGCCCAAATTATCAAAAAAAAAAGATGGAGTGACGTAGTTGGGTATCCCATTCATAATCTTCTAGGCCAAAAGGTTCATCCTCCGAAAAAGCGGCTTTGATTCAAGAAGGTTTGGCTGTGGTGGAATTGAGCAAAGGTGATTCAAGTGTGGTAGAAAGGTCGGACTCATCAGACTCTATGGTGAACTCCATGCAGTGTGGAGAATGTGTATGTGATAGAGTGACACTTGAGGTGATAGATCAAGCTGTAAGGGGGTCGGAGTCTGGTTGAACATAGCTTTGGGCGACGTATTTCTTTGGATGTTTAGTGGCCATAAACTTGCAAATGGTGGAGTGAATGGTTTGCTCATTCGAGCTAGATGAGCTTTGTGGTGTTTGAGCCATTTCGTGAGATGTGAATGACTGAGTGTGAGTGGCGGATGGAGTAAGCAAGTTTTTATAGATACTTTGGATATGCTCAACGATTGGTCGGTGAGTGGCATTAAATGAGGTGCTACGTCTTGTGGGCTATCTTTGTAGGCTTTTTAGGTGTCAAGGTCCGAGATTGGATTAGTGGAATGGATCAGACTAAATATCTCAGATCATTTTTCAATTTTTAATCAAGGAAGAAGCAGCCAATATAATAAATTATTTCGTACCTATCATAAGCATTCAAGTATACAAAAACCAGTTGCATTTTCATTGATATCAAAAGGTACTTTGGAATAGATAGTTAAAAGGCAAAATAAAATATTTGATGGAAAAGAAAAATCTAATCCTAAATCTACCTCTCACGGTTACACTCGTGTCTTTAAGAGACAAAGAACTCTCAGGTCATGTGGGAGTCTATAAAATCTATTGCTCCTTGAACCATGTAATGAACACTTGTTTTAGAGGAGACGGCCTGCACAGCTATGAGAGTAACTTTCACTCTCTTCAGAATATCCCTAGTTGAGGTATCAAGACTGGTCTCCGACCTGTCATGGACCGGTGAAAGACTTATCCTTCTCTTTAATCCTGATGCTCTAATGGTTGGTCGAGGCTCTAACTTAGAGTCTTCACTCTTGGTTGGCTTCTGAGCAACCACCAGCTGGTCTCCCTTTGTCTTGACCCCCATTTTGGACAACATCTTCGAGCAGATGCTGTCCTGAGCGGTGCGCGCACATTTGTGGAACCTGTCGGTGTCCACTCCATTTTGTTGTATCACCCTGGTCACTACTCCCCTATGCACTAGACCTTGATTAACATAGCGATTTTCCTCAATGGTAAGAAGAATCATTACAGGAAGGTCTATTTTCTCCTTTGTCTTCAGTGTATAAAGCAATCTCACATCTCTTGCATTGACGATGTGAGTGCATTGGTTCCGTGGGGTGATGTTATGGGTGAGCAGACTGAAGAGCACCCTATCGGGGATAGACATGTCTATGGCGTTGAAAATTTTCATTGTAGCCCTAGGTTGAGTAGCTGGACCATTTTTCCTCCTTGATGTCCCAAATCATTCCAGGTGGTTTCCTTTGGAACCACGAGTCCTTCTGGTTCCAAACCAAAAGTCTTGTAGATCCAAGAATTGGTGATATTGATGGTGACACCGTAGATTGTGGAGATGAGGTATTCGTCGTTGCCGTCGTCTTGGAGTGGTCCAATATACGTCATATGCTCCTTGAGCAGCTCAGTGTAGACGGGGATAGTCTCCTGGAAGAAGTCTACCAATCCTTGGAATTCTAAAAGCTCATGAATCTTTCCAAGACCCATTTGCTCCATCCAGTTCAAATCCAACATCTTTGGTAAGGCGGGACAGGACTTGTCGTTGACGTTCTCTACTCTAAACATTACTGGCTTCAGCTCTTTGAGCTTCTTTAGATGCTTGAGTGCTTGTGGTGGCTGTGGCTTTGCAGCTTTCTTCTTAGCTTGGAAGAGCTCTTTCAGCTCTTGACCATGTGGCGAGAGAGCCAACTTTTGCTTCCCTTTCTCTTTCTCTGCCTTCTGTCATTGTTTGACTGTTGGTATGATTGGAGAAGACTCCGTATCGCTATCAGCGTCATGACTGGTATCACGAGATGTCGTGGACCTGTCGACGACTGGTTCTCCAAATACCTCGATGAGTTTTGCTTCAACTTCTGAGTCAAGTTCTGTCACTTCCTTTTCTTGACCTTTTTTGTCACTTTGCACTTCCTCTTCTTCTATCTGTCGAGCGACAGCTTTGACGACTGCTGAGGGAGTTGCTTCTTCATCGTCAGTGAAGTGCAACTTGCGAGTTGCTCCTTTAGGCGTTGAATGAGGTCTTTGAGGAGTTTCCTCCTGTGCTTTGGCTCGCTTGGAGGCACGAGTTTTGGGTGCTATGTGACTTGTCGTAGTAGTGGAGAGATCTTGGTTTTTGGGATTTTTGGTATTTTTGACTTTTGAGTGTTTGGTGTCGATAGTAGGTGTTGGAGCAGGGAAAGACATGGTTTGTTTTTCTGTGGAGGTTTGGAAGAATCTTAGGCTTTAAAATTTCTACTTGGATGCAGTGATGAATTTTAGGGAGGTGGTGGCTTATATAGAGAATTTCATCCTGGTACACCTCTTCTTCATACAAGCTGATTTTCCAATTCTTTGGATAGGCGAGGGGGAGGTGAATCAGTTGCAGCTCCTGTCGGCCATATGTCGGCTACTTACATTGAGGAAGCTTCTTTGAGGATAGCTTATTCTTGGAGCGGAGAGCAGATTTTGGTGCCATGATTGTTCAAAGAGATTTATGGAGTTTTATAACCTTTTGCTAAAGAGATCTTTAGAAAAGCTGTGAGGAGAGGTTCTTTTGCTCTAAATCTCGCATGAAGTTTTATGAGAGAGAAGATAAATGTTTGAGTGCTTTGAGAGTTTAGAGAGAATGAGGGCAATAGTGTGATAAGAGAGGAACTCTTGTCGCCCTTCTATGGATATCGAGTAACGGTCGGCGACCGCTCCTCGTCCGCTCGCTGACATGTCCTAACAGTACTATTCATAACGGGTAGCGGTCGTGACGGTTGTCAGCGATCCGTTGAGAAGTTTTCTCGTTTCTATCCGTTGGACCTTCTCTAAACTAATCTCACTTTTTGTGGAAAAATGGCAAATCTGTTTCAAGTAGTCGTTTGACATAATTTCTATGCATTAAACTGATCGTTGACTACTGAACGACAATATAACAGGTGTTGCTCACATGTCGGTGACATATCATGGGAAATAAAAGACAGTTTAAATGTGATCAATGAATATCATTCCAAGATCATGAACAATCTTAGTAAACCTTTATCTACTTAATGGCTTAGTAAAGATGTCAGCTAGTTGGTCCTTAGTAGAAATATATTTTAAACCAACTAATTCTTTTTCACAACAATCTCTAAGAAAGTGATGTCTAATGTCAATATGTTTGGTACGAGAATGATGCATAGGATTTTTAGAAATAGAGATGGCACTTGTATTGTCACACATAATTGGTAATGTACCTGTTTTGACGCTATAATCACCAATTTGTTGTTTAAGCCATAAGAGTTGAGCAC
This sequence comes from Limonium bicolor, assembly GCA_023374045.1. Classification (NCBI taxonomy): domain Eukaryota; kingdom Viridiplantae; phylum Streptophyta; class Magnoliopsida; order Caryophyllales; family Plumbaginaceae; genus Limonium; species Limonium bicolor. Next base: position 67,333,676 of record CM041779.1, on the reverse strand, counting down.
AGCAGCTTGCCGCAGCAATGTATTCAGATTCAGCTGTTAAGATTGTAACACGGTTGTTTCTTTGATCCCCATGCAATCAGACATGACCCAACAAAGAATGTTGTCCCTAAAGTGCTCTTTCTATCTGTGATAGATCCTCCATAGTCCGCATCTGAAAATCCTACAATGTTACAGTTAGTGAACTTAGGATAAAAGAGACCAAGATTCATGGTTCCTTTTAAGTAACGTAGGATTCTTTTTACAGCTGTGAGGTGACTTTCTCTTGGATCTGCTTGAAACCTGACACATAAGCAAACACTATACATAATGTCAGGTCTACTAGTAGTTAAATATAGTAGAGAACCAATCATCTCTCTGTATGATCACTGGTCGACCGGTCGGTCACCAGTCATGATGCCAATCTTGGTGCTGACTGCCATTGGTGTGTCAAACGTCTTACATTCCTCCATTCCAAATCTCTTTAGAAAATCCTTTACATACTTCTCTTGGTATATGATAGTCCCTTTATCATTTTGCTTGACTTGAAGTCCTATAAAGAACTTCAATTCTCCCAGATCACTCATCTCAAATTCCTTTTTTCATCAATGCTTCAAACTTTTTACAATATTTCTCATCAAAGGCCCCAAAGATTATATCATCAACATATACTTGCACAATTAGGAAATTCCTTTTGTTATTGTACACAAACAAGGTTTTATCCACCTTTCCCCTTTTGAATTGGTTTTCCAAGAGATCGGAAGAAAGACGATCATACCATGATCTTGGAGCTTGTTCGAGCCCATAAAGAGCTTTGTCGAGTTTAAGTACCATGCTCTTTCCTTCTTGCGTCTCAAAACCTGGGGGTTGCTCAACATACACTTCCTCTTTGACGTACCCATTTAGAAAGACACTTTTGATGTCAAGTTGGAAGAGTTTAATTCCTTTGTGTGCAGCAAATGCAATTAGTAATCTGATGGACTCCATCCTTGCCACTGGAGCAAAGGTTTCTTGGAAGTCTATCCCTTCTTGTTGACGATATCCTTGAGCTACCAGACGAGCTTTGTTCCTGTCTACTTCTCCCATCACATTCAGTTTGTTTCTGAAGATCCATTTTGTGCCAAGTACTCCTTGATGAGTAGGACGAGGGACAAGATGCCAGACTTTGCACCTTTCAAACTGGTTTAGTTATTCTTGCATTGCATTGATCCAGTGTGAGTCTTGAAGAGCTTCCTTGACGTTCTTGGGCTCGATGGGTGAGATTGTCGTAGAGAAAGCTAGAAGATCTCAAGTCTGAGTTCCTTTAGATATGTCTGATATGATATTCTCCAGTGGATGATTTTTGTACAAAGCACGGGATTGATGAATGTTTGATGGAGATAGAGGATCCTCGACATCATTGTTTCCTTTGTCGACCTGTCGCTGACCTGTCGGGCAAGCTTTATTCAGTCAGTGATCCATCTTTGGGATTATCTGTGTGATCCTGATCAACTAGATCAAATCCAAGTTCTTCATCTTCATCAGATTTCTTGATCTTGAGCACGTCAGCCTCATCAAAGACCACGTGCACACTTTCTTACACCTTCAGTGTTCTTTTGTTGTATACCTTGTATGCCCGGCTTCTTTCAGAGTATCCAAGGAAGATGGCCACATCACTTCTGGCATCAAACTTTCCAAGGGGACTCTTTTCATTGTTGTGGACATAACATTTGCAACCGAAGGTCCTGAGGTGACTTATGTTTGATTTTATTCCCTTGATTAACTCATAGGGAGTTTTGTTAAGGATAGGTCGTATGAGCATTCTATTTGTGATGTAGCATGCAGTTGCCACTGCTTCTGCCCAGAAGACTTGAGGAAGACTACTCCCCAATAGCATGGCCCTGGCTACTTCTTGTAGTGTTCTGTTCTTTCGCTCAACTACCCCATTCTGTTGGGGTGTTCTTGGTGCTGAATATGTGTGACTAATCCCATGTTGTTTACACATATCCATGAATTGTTAATTCTCAAACTCTGACCCATGATCAGACCGAAGAGTTTTGATCTTGAGGTTGAGTTGTACTTAGACTTTTCCTGCAAAGGCTTGAAATTTCTCAAAGACTTCGTCTTTGGAAGCAATAAAGAGTGTCCAAGTGAACCGTGAGTAATCATCATCAATTACAAACACATACCAATTTCCTCAAAAACTTTTGATTCTCATGGGTCGACATAAGTCCATGTAAAGTAATTCAAGTGGTTTGGATGTACTAACTAAGTTCTTTGACTTAAAAGAAATCTTAGTTTGTTTGCTTTTAACACAAGCGTCACAAAGATTTGTCTCAAATTTTTTAATCTCAGGGAGACCTCTTACCAACTGTTTCTTGACAAGTTTTCTTAAAAAAAGTGTTAACATGTCCTAGTCTTTTGTTCCATAGTGTAGAGTCATCTATTGAAGCAGTCAAGCATGAAAGATTAGGACTGTCAATATCCTCCACACTAGTTACATAAACGTTTTACACCTTTTCCCTTTAACAACTCTTTACCATTGTTCTGACTTACTATACTACAATGTGTAGGATAGAAGTGAACTGAATTGCTTTTATCACAAATTTGAGAAACACTAAGCAAGTTGAATTTTAAACCATGAACTAGATTTACACTATCTATGACATAATCAGATGTAATACCAACCTTACCTACACTGATGATTTTTCCTTTCTTGTTATCGCCAAAGGAAACAGTTCCTTGGCTTTCTGGTTCGAGTGAGAAGAACTTTTTTTTGTCTCTTGTCATGTGTTTAGAGCACCCACTCTCGATGTACCAGCAGGGGTCAATTCTCACTCGATCCTGCACTAAACACGTTAGTGGTGTGGGGTTAGAGTCCATAGAAAGGTTGGACCCATTTCCACCATTAAATGTTCTAGGATAATTTTTTACTACCCATTTTAGTCCTAGTTTCTTGAGTTGCCAATGCCTCATAAAACACGTTTTGTAGCAATTGGATTCATGATGATCAGGTTGTCTGCATAAGCTACAGATATCTCTACGACTGGTCTCTGACCGGTATCCGACCTGTTGTTTGCTTCTCCTCATGGGTGTCTTAGAGACAACATCTATCTTAGAATATTTTTCTTTGATGGTAGCTAGTTCCTTTTCTTTAGTGTTAAGAGCAACAATTAATTCATCGATTTCAGGCTGTTTTTCATGTTTCAACTTTTCATGAGCGAAGAGAATTTCACTGTAATCACTTTGTAATTTCATGAGTGCCGTCATGAGATTGTCTACCTTGCTTTTATCCGAGGTTTTTCTCAATTTTTCATTTTCTTCCAAAAGTTCATCTTTTTCAGTTTCTAATGCCTCTAGGTGATCAACTAATGTAAGAAAAAACTTTATAAGTCCTAAAAGTTCAACCTTTTGAATTCTCCTTCTAAGTTTAGAATAGTTTACCTTATGTTGTTGTTGTTCTTCTTCTTCTGATTCTGAGACATCATTGTCTTGTGCCATCAAGCACACTTCTTCAAGGCATACGTGAGCCTTCTCATCTTCTGAGATGTCACTGTCTGAGGTTTGATTGTTATCGCTCCGTTCAGAATCTCCCTATGCGGCAACGAAGGCTTCCTTCTTTGGTCCTTTGTTCAATGATTGTCGGACAGGCCTCTTGACCCTGTCGTTGTCCTCTCGGGATCGTTGAGGACAGTCTTTGATATGATGTCCGCGTTTTGAACACCCAAAACACTTGTCATTGTTTTTCTTTTGATCATCTGACTCCTTGGACTCCTTGCCTTTCCTCATTTTATTTCTTATGAACTTTCGAACGTACCTCTTTGCATAGAGGACCATTTCATCATTGTCGTCTCCTGACTCGAATCTTTCATTTTCAGCTCGTTGAAGGGCTATGCCTTTCCCTCTATCTCTAGATGAGCTTTCTGAATTCCTGTGTTGTAGTTTTAACTTGAAAGCCATTAGAGATCCTAGCATGTCTGCCAGAGACATCTTGAAGAGATCATGCACTTCTTGCATGGCATTGACTTTGCTGTGAAAGAAGGTAGAAAGAGATCTGAGGAACTTATGAATTTGATCCTCGTTAGAGATAGTTCTTCCAAGCACCAACATTTAGTTGATCAGCTTAGTGAACCTTGTATGCATTTCAGAAATGCTCTTCTTTTCTTCCTTCTTGAATAGCTCCCAATGAGTGAGTAGCAAGAGTTTTCCAAATCTCTTGGGCTGTTTTAGCTGAAGCAATCTTGGCGTATTGCTCAGGTAGTAGTGCACAGTGAAGTATTCTTACAGCTCAAGCATTGAATACCAGCTTCATGATTTGATCATCAATCATGCTGTCGATAGATATGTCTTGTTCTGGAGTGTTCTGGAAGGTATACTCTCCATGAGTTATCACCCTCCACATTCTTGGATCATCAGACTTGATATGAAATTCCATCTTATTCTTCCAGTGAGTGTAGTTCTCTCCATTGAAGAGTGGTGGTCGATTTGGTGCAGAACCTTCTTCTACTGCTAGAATGCTTGCATGAGACATTTTAATCGCCTTCCAAAGCAGTTAGCTTTCTAGAAGAGACCCGCTCTGATACCAATGAAACCAGCAAGCGCTCATGATGTGTCCCCGACGAGTCGTGGACGTATTGTGGACTCTAATAAAACTTGATAGATTAGGAATGGACGCGAGATAAACTTAAACTGGAAAACACATTTTGATTGAGAATTTACACATGAAATTCACTCTACATCCCCTGCCCCACACATGGACTCCCAAGATAGTTTCGACTTTACCCCTAAAGTCGTCAACCCTCTCCTAACTATCGGCCTACGGTTCACCAACCATTCGCTGACATGTCGTTCTATCAAATACCCAATGTATTGATACTCTAACCCAGTCCTATCTAGCTTACCAACTTAGCACTTACACACTCTCCTAAGTCTGAACCACACTTGCCCAGATTATCTCTATCTTTTCTCTCGTACAAGCTTACTTACATATTGAATAAATGCAAGTATATATACACGGTTGTTAGGATGTAACTACCTTCCTATTAATCCCTAGACTTCTAGGAGTCGACTACAACTTCGATTATTTACATAACAACCACACAAGACTTGTAGAGATTCTTCAATTGATCTGGAGGCTTGAACCACGTGTCATCTTATGGTTGGTCAAGTTGGCGGCAGCCCTCTTGATAGGTCGATCACCACTTGTGTGCCCCACTTGTCTGATTCTGTCTGGCTCATTAAATGCTCATAAATGCCCTCTTCTGAATTCATTACGGCTATGTAATGATGTTCATTTATAGCTTTGTTATCTTGTGCATTAATGAACTTCTCCTTTTGTCGTGAGCTTGTCGTGAACAAGTTGCCTAAGTGGATGTATGTGTTTTATCTGAATGTGTCAATCCCTTGCAGTCTTTTGTCTTTGTTTTTCATCTTAAAGCATGAGAGATATCTTCATGCGGCGTATGACTGGTTGTCTGTGCTAGAAGTTCTACGGAGCTCTCGCAGATAGGTGCCCGACTGGTTGGGCACATGTTGTGGATTGAGCGCGCTTGCCACCTTGCGTGCTAAGCCACTCATGACCTAAGTGTGCTTGCAACCTTGCGTGCTAAGCCACTTATTCACCTGTCTATCTGAATCATGAATCTTGACAAACGCATTAGATAGACAATACAAGGTTTGCTATCATCAAAACTAAATGATCTTGTCTTAACAGGGCATTCGAATATCCGAGCGACATCACGGTGAACTCATAATGTCCATATCATGTTCGTAAAGCCATGTTTTCTATGCCCCCTGTGGAGGATGATTTTCGGCATAAGGGTGGGCTATCCAATTATGGTTCTTGATTGAAAAGCCTAGATCCTAAAATGCCATTCTGTGGAGGGTGAAAACCCGTTATCCTGGCATCCCTCAAATACCTACTAAATCGTCCGTCTTTCCCAGAAAGTATAAAAGGGAGTGCAAGTGTCCACTACACCCACTCTCGATGGGCTCCACACGGACTTATGCCCTAAAGGCGGAATTGACTAGAGTCGCCACCTAGTTTGACCTAAGGAACTAGGAAGGGAGGAGAAGGGTTCTAAGAACCGTTAATTGACTCTGATGATTTGTTGCCTATGGATAGGTCTTATCTGATCATACTAGAGATTCTATGTGGGTTCGCACTGGGTTACACCACTTAGAAGTGGCAACAACCACGACTTTGGATTGGTACCCGAGGAAACCTCGGTCTTCAATTGTCAGGATTGCCTTATTTCAAAACCTTTTTAGAGAGATTCAATTAAAAGCCAAAGGATAGGATTGAGTACGGACTATGGTTAAAGGAGGTGCTAAATGAGTTCATAATGAATTATTGGGGAACTCTGAAGATTTGGAGGAATGAATCCGATGTGGGTGTTGTTTGATTTTTGAGTGAGGCGATGGATTGAAAACATCTAGACTTTCGAAGTGTTATAGGGGTTTTTGAGAGTTTTGAGAGGTTATAAGGGTATTTTGGCCATTTGGTGAAGTTGAGGGAGATGTTGGTCATTTCGTGGAGCTAAAGGGTATTTTGGTCATTTTGTGAAGTTGATGAGTGTTTGAAATAAGGATGGAATTGAGGAGTTCTTCGTGTTTATGAAGTTCAGGTTTTGGAGTGGTCAGATTCTTGAAGTGTTTTTGAAAGTCAAAGGTATTGCAGAGGGGCTCGGGTTTTCAGGATGATTGAGTATATAATAGAGGGTGTTCGGGAATTGAAGATGTTTCGAGTTTGAGATGGCTAAGGTTGTTTGGGGCATTCAAAAATTGGAGGTCCTATGTTAGTGAAACTTGTGACTTCAAGTTCTTTTAGAGAAGGATTGAGAAGTGCTTATATGGCTTAAAGCTCTAATGAAACGGTTGAATTGATTTGTTCAAAATTGTCCCTCTTAAAGTTGTTAAAAACCAAAATTCATTTTTGTTGTTAAAGTGCGGATAATCCTGGAGGATTACCCTATGTACCCCCTCAAACACGACACTTAATTAATAGTAAGTGTCAAGGCTCGAAATATGGGGTAATGAATTTGTGTCAAAAAATAGGATTTAGAGAGAAACACCATAAATGAGATGTTCTCGGTCAAACCCTAATAACGTCTCTAACTCCCGGGTTTTAAAACATCAAAAACAAAAAATACTGAAATCGAGTGGAAGGGAGTTAGACGATTCTAAAATCCCGGCTGCAACTAGGAAAGCAGTTACGTCCCTAGCACCCCGCCTTGTAAAAATATAGGCTGCAATTAGGGGAGGTTTATCACCCTTATGCCCCGCCTATAGAAATCCAGACTGCGACGAGGGATGTTAATGCCCTAGTGCCCTGCCTCGGATTTTTATTTGGAAGAGAGACAAGTGATGTCTAACTAGGAAGGAAACTTTCTTTGAAGGTGTTAGACATCCTATGTTCCCCAAAAATGGTTTACTTTTGTGTTTGAAAAACCGAGTTAGAAAATCTTTGAAGTTGTTCGGAATTCTCAATAAGAAATACTGATTTTGAGAAATGTTTTTAGGAGAAAACTTTTTGTATATGTGAGAAGAACTTTCTGTGTGTTGAGAAGAGTTTTCTGTGATGTGAGAAGAGTTTTTCCTTTAAAATTCCACAAAATGGTTTCTTTGAAAATTTAATGAGATTTGGATAAAATGATTGTTTGAAATTTGAGAAACAAGATTTTTGGGATTTTTGAATTAAAACTGATTAATGATGAAAGTTTTTGGATTTTGGGAGTTTGAATGGGATTTACAAGTTGAGTTTGAATTGAATGAATTTGGGTTTGAATTGGATGGATTGAATTTGGGTTTGAATTGAATGGAATTGGGTTTGGATTGAATTTGGGCCGTGTTTGAATTGAATTTGGGCCATGTTTGAATTGAATTTGGGCCGAGGTTGAAAAATGGGTCAGGTCAAAGTTGGACTAGGTCAAAGTTGAGCTTGGTCAAAGTTGAGCTTGGACAAAGTTGGGCTTGGTCAAAGTTTGGGCCGAATCAGGCCTTGGTTGGGCTTTTGGGTTGAATCAGGCTTTTGGGCTGGATTGGGCCTTGCTTGATTTTGGGCCAAGGTCAAGGTTTGGGTCAAGGTCAAGGTTCAGGTCAAGGTTAAAGTTCGGATCAAGGTCAAAGTTGGACTGGGTCAATGAAATACCCAAAACTAATAAAACATGGAATAAACATATAATCACATTAATTAAGGCCTAAACATGCCTTAAAAGTCAATTGAGAACAACAATGGTCAACACGAAGCAAGATATTGCACCCTTTGACTGTTTAGGGTAAATAGATACCCAAATGAACTTCTTAGGACCTAAAATTTTGTCATAAGCATATTAAAACATAAAGTAACATGCTACAATCGTTGGACAACACTCCAACACAAAGAACAAGCATTTACATGCTTCAAGGTCAAGTAGGTTAAAAATGTGCTCTAAGAAACCTTAAAGGTCTTATGACCTCTATTTGATATAAAATTGGGTTCCTAAGATCAATTATCATGTAAGGAACACAAAAAATTGTTCTCAAAGAAAACTAAGCTCCGAAACACCTTGTGACACAAAATATGCACTAAAACACCTTAAAGCACGTTTTTGTGTATGCGCTCTAAGATATTGACTTTTTGTCACTTTAAAGACTAGATTACACTCTTTATATCATTAATGTGACATTATAGACTATATTATAAAGTCTAAATCAAAGTTTAAAAATAAAATCAAAATGGGTGATTTTGGGTGAATAGTACCCAAAAATAACATTTAATTACTTAACTTAAATCATGGTCAAATGTCATCCATTGACTTGACCACCCATTGCCGCCTCTTTAGGCTGTCATACCCATCAATTTAGCCAACATAAATATCTACTAATGAGTCATCTAAAGACTATTCAATAAAGTAGTAAATCTTACCTTATAAGCATATTTTTCTTCTCTTTCCTCCCATCACTTCCTCCAGCCGAGTTTATCAGCTCCATACCCTCTCTTTCAACTTCCTTAACAGAAAGGAGACTCCAAGTTCAGTTGGTGAGATCTTTTGATCTAGGTAAGCTCCTAAGACAAGTTTATGTCCATTTTCTTCATCTTTTTCTTCTCTTTCCATTGAGCTTACCCACTTCCATTTTCATCCAGCCATTTGGTGTGAGTTTGGGTTGGAAAATAGGCTGTGTTTCGGTGAAGAAATTCAGAGGAGGAAGGAAGCAAAGCTATATTGTTCTTAAGGTATAAAAATGTGCTTTAAGCACTTATTTCTTCATTCTCTTCATTTCCAGTTGAAATCTTGATTCCTTAGGCTTATAATCTTCTTCTTAACATGCTTATTCAGTTGATATATCAAGAGCTTTAAGGAATAGCCAAATCCATGCCAAAAACACCATTTTTGGCATCTTAATCAAGGTGAAAATTAGCCATCTTCTAATCCGAGTTATACCGGTTTTAAACCTGGTTTTAGTAGCTCTTTTGATGCTCTTTATCTTCTGTAAAAATTGGCCGAAGACTACCCTTAGTTACCTTGGTATTCTAAGGTAAATTTTACCTTGAAAATATACATTAAACACTTCTTATGGTTAGCTCTTGTTTGGAGACTAATCATGCCTTAATTGCTGTTTGTAAACATATAAATAAAGCTGTGGAAAATTTGTTCCTAAGCAGCCGAGGCCAAACAAGGCCTAAACTTGGCAATAATAAGGTATAAATCACTTAAACCTTCACTTGGTATATTAATATGTGTTATTACATATGTGTATATACATGCCGTGAGTGAACAAGGTATAAAAGGTCTTATTTTGACCTTAGGTGATTAAGGAATGGTTTAGTAAATTTATCTAAGTAATTAAATAACATAATTGTCAAATTTAAAACTTTATGTGGAAAATTGATAATTAATGGAAACTTATGGGAGAGGCCGAGAGTTTAAAGCATTTTTGAGCATTTATGTGTAATTTATTTTATAAGCTAATGTTTGTAATAAGGCCATGTACTTTAGGCCATTTTATTTATGTATTTATAAGGTTTTAATTAAGTTTAGGTAATAAAAATATATTACCGCAAGGTATAGGGGTTAATGTGTAATTAAATTAAATTTGGGGGCTATATATTAATAAAGCCAAAAATTAGAGGTTAAAAGGATTTAAAATAAAAATTATAAGATTTTATAAAGTTTTTGGGTTAAATGGTAATTTCTGAAAAATATGGGGTACAAACCGTGATATATGGAAATTAATGGTCAAGGCAATATTAAGGAGGTCAACCTTGACCATATGGTAGGCTTTGACCAAATTAGATAAGTTAAATAACTTATTTAAGGTTTTATAATAAGATAAGTATTTAATTGTAACATTTTTATAACATATGTGGTAAATATGTTATTACCAAAACTAAAGGGTGTAAAATGGTATTATAAACACCCATGGGCTATTAGGAATTTTTAGGAATTTATTTGGTTGATTTTGGAAATAAAATAAACTATATATGTATAATATATAGTTATTATGTCATTATGACACTTTGGATAAATATATGTGGTGGAATAGTAATAACTGAGAATATATGGGTTAGTAATGTTAATTATAACCCTTGGGTAAATTTTGGTGATTTTTGGAGTAATATAAGGTATTTTAATAAGATATGTGTATAATATATAGTTTTAATGATATTATAAAACTATATGTTATAAATTGGGTCAAATTGCAATTATAGAAAGTTGGTGGGCTGGAAAATAATATGGAACAGCATAGGGGTCTGTTCGTATATTGAAAATATTATATAACCATAGGTTATATTAATATTAAGGTTTAAAATGTTATAATATATGATATATATGACATAACATTATATATGTGGTCAAATTATAATTTGGAAAGTTAAAGGGGTTGGAAATTAATTAGAACAAAATATAAGTCTGTTCGGTTATTTATAAAAAAATAACCATAGGTTATACCATTTTATAAGTTAAAAATGTTATATTATATGGTATATATAACATGGTATAAATTATGGGGTGATTTTGTAAATAAATAAAACTATGGGTTATGGAAAGAATAAGGTTTAAATATATATGCCTATGCGGCATTAAATATAGTTTTGTATAGAAACTATAGGTTATAGGTTTAAAGGAAATAAAAATATCATATTATATGGTATTAGTATATGGTATAACATTATATAATGTTATGTGGTCAAAATGGAATTTAAATAAAATAAGGTGATGTACCAAATTATTAAAGATTGGAAAATGAATTTTAGACTATGGTCTACAATATTATAAATGTTATAACAATTATATGGTGTTAATGGTTTTAATGGAATTAATATAAGTAAGGATATACACATTAAATAATGTGACAAACTATAAATAAATGAGAGTTATAAACTAAGGTATTTATTGAATAAACCTTAGGAGTTGTAATTATACAACATAAAATGTTACATAATATTAGGATAAAAATCTTAATATAAGTTGTATAATATAATAAAGTTAATGGGAATTATCATCTAGTATAAGATGATAAAATGTAACATATAATATAAGAGTTTTATAACTCATGAAACTTACCTATATGGTAAACATATACATATGCGAGAATAATGTATATAAGGATGGATATATATTATGGTTGGAAACCATATAATATAATGGTGGTGGTTGTTACATAAAAATAGTTACAAACTATAAGTTATAAGTTTTTGAATGCAAATATAATTTACTAAAGATAATGGATTATATAATACAAGTATTATAATGGATGGTGGGAAAATAATACAATATAATAAATAATGCATGCATACATGCAACTATAGGTTATATACCTAAATTCAATGATGGATAAGATTAAAGAAATACAATGAATTAAACTTAACAGTCGAAATAGTATGACCTACGAGTTTTAGTAACAAAGCCGACTGGTTTAGAGAAACCCGTAACAATTAACTGTAGAAATCCGGGGATGAACTGTCGGGGTTACTTGTTATTCGGAAATACCAGATGTAGTTAATCATGGAGACTGACTTATAGTTTTATTACCGTTTAGATCATACTTCAGACGAAGGCGCCTGAAGAGCTAGTGGTCTACACTGCGCATCCTTGGTCTAAGGTGTATGGTATGTAAAGGGGTTTGATTCGGGTTATCCTAAGGAATTTCTTGGGCTCGGATTTGTTTGATATAACTTGTGTGTTATGTGTGTGAATACGTGTATGTGATTATGTGTTACTGCATTGTTTATTTATGCACGAGCGTCCTACAGGACTAACACTACGTCGACTATAGATCGACTTATATAAACATACATATGCGTTTAATGTGATAACATGACGGTTACTTAATATAATACCATTAGTATTAATATTAAGTATATGGTAACCTAAGTAAAACACTTGGGTACGAGTCACGACATTGTCGGTCTCTAGAGCATGGATCTCGAACATGAATATAACCTAGATTACTTCTAGGTATGCGTGAGACCCATTGGGTAGCTAATTAATAAATTGTATTCTCCATAAGACTAAGAGCATATCTTAAACATTATGAGAGAGAGAGATGGTGTGAGTTGAGGTGAGGAATCCAGTGTAGTTTACAAACTACCTGGTTGCGCATTTGTGATCACTGAGGGGTTCCCGACCGGGTTCCGCTCCAGGTATATACCCAACGAGCCCTATTCGGATCGTGGGTCAGGTGGCTACAGCCTTTATATGGACGCCTTACGAGGCAAAGTGAATAGTCAGGGGCCTCTGGACCTCTGGCGAAATGAGCACCTTTGTGTGTACGGGAGGACTACTGTCCATGGTGATGTTATCGGGTTGTCCTAACATGACGCCCAACTGGTAATTAATTAAACATGGTTTGGATGGATGGGGCTTTGAAGGCCAAATTAAATTAACTAAGGATGGTGTTCGCCACGACGTTTATTCAATACTATTATTCGATATGTTCGATTATACAAATGTTGTTTGTGGTATTTGATGAATGTTTTGATTGGATGGATGGATAGGTATTTATGACTGTTTGGATGGATGGCTATGTATTTATGCATGTTTATTACAGTATTGATTATAACTGTAAAATGGTAAAGCAAGAAACCAATATAATAATAAGATGGTTAAAATGACTAAGTGACCATTAGGGTCCAGACCCGGCATACTCAGCGTTTATCGCTGAGACTACACTCATTGTGCAGGTTGTTGATGATTCTCGAAGCCGAAGTGTGGGAACAGGGTAGTTAGGGTTTACTTTAATTACCGCACATGGAGTTTATTTGTATAACAATGTTAGACTATGGATTGTATTATGGTACAGTTATGTATATTCGGGATTGGGTAGACGCTCACTTGTCGACGTTTATGGTTTATGGACTTAGTATGATGTATAGGAGTTATCTCGTTATCACAGCGGTTAGCAGTTTGTTTATGTTGGTTGTTGGATATAGTTTGGCTTCGCTACTCGCATGGGCGAGTAATGGCCGGTGACACCCGAGTGAGTATTGTAGTTATTATTTATTCTTCTGCTGTAAGACGTTTTATTTATTGCTATGAGAGATATTATTACGTGTTTAAGGAGAGGGGTGTTACAGTCAAAGTCAAAGTAGGGCCGGTCAAAGTCAAAGTTTGAGTCATAGTTGGTTGTTCAATCTTAGGTTGGAATTTCTAAACTTGGGTTGATTTTTGTAGGCTTTGGTGACTTGGTTTGATTTTTGGTGGTCTTGAGTTTCTGGTTGTGGATTTGGATTAATCTTTTATGTTTGGGCTAATTTTTGGTGGGCTTTGGGTTTTGAATTTTTGAATTGGGCTTTCAAATTTGGGTCGGGCTTATGAGTTTGGGTCGGGCTTATGAGTTTGGGCCGGGCTTATGAGCTTGGGCTGGGCTTGGAAGTTTGGGTCAGGCTTGAAAGTTTGGGCCGGGCTGGTGAATTAGTCCCCTAGTAAACTTGGGTCAGATTGGTTTGGGTGGGCTTGGTTTTTTTTGTGTGTGGGCCTCAGGTTGATTTTGTGGGCTTGGGCCTATCTTCTATTATTTGGATTTCTGGAAACAAGTTTTGTTTAAAAGATATATACAAAGGGGAAAATCTAATCAAGTCCACATAAAAAGGAACTTGAAAACAGACCGACTGTTTTGAGATTATTTTTACAAAGATCGTGGAAATTTGAGAGACAATTCTGTTTTTGATTTTTGAAATGGTAATGAAGGGCTGGATCATCTTTGAATGTGGAAATTGAGGACGGAGTCATCATTTTTTTACACATATATAAATATTTTAATAAATGCATGCATGTCGTAGGGTTTAGGGTGTCACCTTGACCAAGAAGGACACATGACCCACTAAGTGCCAAGGGACACCCACTATCCTAATGGCTGAGACCTAAAGTCTAATAACTATGGCTTAATTATAATACAATAGGCAGAGGCACTTGGGAGAAATCAGAACATGAAATAGCAAAATGGTAAGACAAAGACTATAGATAGAATAAAAATATTGAAGAAACAAAGTGGAGAGTAAACATTGTACACAAACCAAACTTTGACGGTTGAACACTAACTGAAATCTCATAAGATTTTAGGTTAATTCCAAAAATCAAATCAGCGCGTGAAAGAGCAAAAATCAGCGCTAGGAATAACATAACCCAAAACCAAATAGCAAAACCAAGTAGGCGTGGGAAATGACACAATTTCCCGGCCAAATAATCAGTGTACGTTAGACAGAGTCGTATTGGAACAATAAGGTCTCTAAATCAGTGGTAATAGAAAGGGGCAAGTTCACAACATCCGATGAGAGACCAACTTTTGGTTTCAATAAAAAAAACTAACAAATGGGGATTTTAAACCCCCCCTCCCCCAAAAGAGCATCCACAAAGCTCTTAAAGTCCAGGAGCCCAACTAATACACCAAACCAAGTCCAGTCCCGATTGTCACCATACCTCGGGCAAAACACAACACATTGACGAGTGAACCAAAGCAAACAAATAGCAAGTCCTGAAGTATTAATGAAATTTGCAATGCACAAGGGACAGTTACTGAAATAGATTAATGAGAGTTGAGAATTGAAATTTCTAGATTCAATATCCATGCGCAAAGAGCAATAAATTGTGACGATAATCAAGTTATCACCGTCTGCTACGAACTAAACCACGCACAAGGCCCAAAGTCATTCCAGGCAGCTCACATGTGGGGACATCGATTCATGTCTGATCAACACATATGTACCTCAGTCAAATTGTAAAACAGTGGAAATTAGTATATGAAACGATATGTTCACCGAAATCAAGATGAATGCTGAAACTTAACAATATGCAACAGGTACTGAGAAATTTTTGCTGGAGTTGATCAATCAGCAATATAACACCCGGGTGATGGGAAATTACAACCCCATACCCGAAATGCTTTCAGAGAGGAAAATGCCCAACAGATACAATTAGAGGTGATCATTCGGGCGGCGCGGGCCGGGTTCGAGCCGGGCCAGAGGAAAATTTTAGGCCCGTCGGGCCTATTTTCAAAACCAAGCCGGTTTTTTACATGTTCGGGCCGGGCCGGGCTGGCCCGGTTTTTTCCAGACTTTGCCGAAGCCCGGCCCGCCCGGCCCGGTTTTTTAATTTTTTTAATATAAATTAATAAAAAAATTTAAATAAATATTTAATATAGATTTAATATTATATATATAACTTATTTAAAATTAATATATTATATATAAAACTTATTTAAAATTTACATTATATATAATTTTGTATATTATATAAAAATTAAATAGTTATATTACATTTTAAAATATATAATAAATAATATAAAATCGGGCCGGGCCGGGCTTGCCCACGGGCTCAAAAAATGTGCCGCGGCCCGGCCGATTTTTCATTCGGGCCCTAATTTTATGTCCAGGCCCGCCGGAAGCCCTATCGGGTTCGGGCTCGTCGGGCTTTTTACGGGCCGGGTCGGACCGGGCTGCCGGGCCGGACACATTATGATCAGCTCTAGATACAATGTTATACCATCAAAACAAATATGTGAATACAAACCAAACCAGTCAACAACAGCAGAAGTCTTGAATGGAATCTATTACCAAGATCAAGTAGAACTGGTGGGTCAAGCTAACGTAAACTTTTACCGATGACTGAATCTGACAAGAAGAGAGATAGGGACAGATTGGTAGCGAGAAAGGCCGGAATAAAACCGTTGTAGGGACTGAGGTGGGTTTCGAATAGAAAATCCAACCCTCAAAACTGGCGTGACTACAAACAAGGAGCATAAATCGTCAAAACACCTAGACGGGAAAGAACTAGCGACATCTTCCCGCAGGTATGATGGTCGAAATTCATTAGAAGAAACAGAGCGATAGTGGGAAGCATATGTTGATTTGCCTTTGAGTCGCGAAGATGATTTGGGGCTTTTTTGATAAGAACAACGAAAGAACAGGGAGATCCATGTACTGTGGTTTACGATTTTGACAGATGAAGAATGAAAAAAGGAGTGAAGGAGGGAGATGACTGCATTGAGATATAGAGGAATTTTCGAGTTCAGAGAAGGAGATTGGGAAGAAAATCAGTGGATGTCGCTAGGTTTTTTCAGGTGTCAGGAATAAAATGAAGGGAGAAGACCAAGATGGGACCAATTGAAGAAAAGGGTTGAGGAAGAAAGTTTGTATATGACGATCGAGAGATTGAAGAAGACCGTAACGGGAAAGAGAGGGCTAGGGTTGCGGCCACTGTTCGTTTGAGGGTTTTTGAATTGTTGTTTTATAGGGAAGTTGATTAGGGTTTTTGACTGATTATGGGCTTTATTTGTGTATAGAAGTGAAAGGGCTGGACCAAATTTTAAGAAATATGGGCTTAGTTTGACCGTAAAAAATGGCCTAAGCCATGTTTGTTGTAGTCCGGTCGAGAGTAAAAAATAAGCTTCAGGGGCACAAGACGAGATTTAAAACCCTGACCTCCATTTCCCTTGTAGAGTGCATGACCAATTAAGCTGGCGCAAATTACTGATGTAAATGCGCAATGAATAACTTAATATCATTTAGTGCTGGGGTCGATCATCGACAAGCAATAAAAGCACTTCTTTAAGATTGCTTTGCAATTGGATTTGAACTCGGGGTGCATGATTATAACAACAGAACTAAATATAAAGATGTGAGAAATAATACTAAAGCCCTGATCCAAACTGAATGAATTCTTTAAAAATGTATTTGTTTAAAACGAAAATTTACAGTAAGACGAAGAAGTTCTAGGATTGTTTCTTCCTAAGAGTCATGAAATGATGGATTGTATATATAAAAAAATGAAAAGATCATAAAGTATTTAAGTAAATGAAATAAAATAATAATATGTACATAAAATAATGAAATAGTACTACCATGGTATTATACAAGTGAATGTAAAAAAGGAAGTTGAATTAAATATGTATAAGTGATGGTAAATGAGATAGGATTTACAAATAACGAAATAAAATGGGTGAAAGTTTAATCAAACTATAACGAAATATACAAATTATAATAGTGAGGTAAGCCTAAAATGATAGAAATAACAATGAAAATGAGGATGATGAAATAAAAAGTAAATGTTAAAAGACAAATAAAAGTAGCAAATATATATATATATATGATAAAATAATTATGTAACAAAATGAAAATAGAAAGATAACTGAATAAATAAGCAATAATAAAATAAGTGAATAAAACAAAAAGGACGGGTTTAAAACCGTATTGTCGTTGGAAATTCATTTTCGAAAAAGTTATATTTTCCTGAAATGCTTTGAAAAAATGATTTAAGAATTTTGTCAAAAATAATGGTTTCATTTTGGCACGCACGTTAATACGTTTTGAAAAGAAAGGTGACAACCCCCTTTATTTTATTCATTATTTCAGAATTTGCTTTATGGGGTGAGAATTTTTGGTGTCTATAGATGGCTCCCCTTGATTCAATTTTGTAAGCTCTTGCAGAATTGGATCAAGGTTGACAATGGGCCAAAAATTCTCATTACATTTTTGTGGTGCATTGGGATGCGGCTGTGAGCGTATGAAGGCGATTGAAAGCACGAGGACTTATGGCGAGCCTCAGTTAGACTTCGACATCTATCCCTATGACTTATGACGAGCCTAGGAACAATAGGGTTGTTTAGGGTGCACGAGGACTTAGGAGTGCCTCAACTGGACCTCTTGATATCTAGTCCTAAGGCTTATGACGGGCCTAGAATGCAATTGAGAGTACGAGGACTTAGGAGTGTCTCAACTAGACCTCTTGATATCTAGCTATAGGACTTATGCTGAGCCTATAATACTAACGATCCGATTTGGTTTTAAGGTGCACGAGGGCTTAGGAGTGCCTCAACTGGACCTCTTGATATCCAGTCCTAGGGCTTATGACGGGCCTAGAATGCGATTAAGAGTACGAGGACTTAGGAGTGCCTCAACTAGACCTCTTGATATCTAGCTATAGGACTTATAACGAGCCTATAATACTTTATGGAGTTGTACAAAACTCGCTGCTTTGAGTGGTTGATTTGAGGATGACTCTGGTCGTGGGTTGATCCAGGATTGGATGCTTTTCTATTGTTTCATGGGGGATGTGATAGTCGAATGTTTTTTGTTGATGTGGCCCTTGACTTTGTCAGTGTGGGACTTGTGTCTCGATTTTGATTTTGGTAGTCTCACCCGATGTGCACTATAGTTTCGGGATTTGGTAGGACTCTTGGCTCTAGAGTTTCGAGATGGCTCCGGTATGGCTCTTGAGTTTTGGGTTTTTGTGTTTTTGTGATTGGTCTTTGAATGGATGGTTTTTTTTTGTGAATGAGTGACTTTGTGAACTCGACGTTTTTGATATGATTAGGTGACTTCAATATGATTCGAGGGCTTCGGTATGATCAGATGGCTCTGGTGCGGTCAGGTGGCTCCAGTGTGGTCGAATGGCTCTGACATGATTCATGACCCTATTATGAGTAACGGCTTTGGGATGGTTGGTGGGTTTTGATTTGTTTTGGAGATTTTTAGGATGGTTGGTGGGTTTCGATTTGGATTAAGATTTCCGGGATGGTTGGTGGGTTTTGATTTATTTTGGATTTTGGGTCTAATGGTGGGTTGATGTGAGTGGTGGATTGTGTTGTGTTTGACGTATTTTGATGTGGTAGATATTTTTTGTTGTGGTTGATAACTTCTTGGTCATGGATGGATGGCTTCGGTCCAGTTATGACTTCAGGGTTCTCTCATGATGCCTCCAGGATAGCTCGGGATGGCTCTGGGAAGGGCTACGAGATGGCTCTATTTTGTGATAGCGAGGAACAAAGGGGGATTTTTCCTTTGAGGTGGTCGCACCCTGGGCGGGCTGCCTACGTACTCAATTTCGTATTGAGATCAGACCATACGTAGTTTGAAACTCTTTAGGCAAGGCCCTGGTGACGAAATGGCTCCAATATGGATTCGAGGTGGCTCCCATATTGTTCTCGGACTGTTGGGATGACCCCTATGTAGTTCCAAGGATGGTTTCAATGTCAGATGATGGCTCTTGTATGGCTCTAGCTTGGCTTTGGGAGAGGTGCCAATGAGGTTAAGTATGATAGTGGATGGCTCCAGAATAGTCTTCGTGTGGCTCAAATGGCTCTAGTTTTTTATTTCTTTTGACCAAAAGTTACACTTCATCAACTGCAACTGAAGTCCACCTTCAGCTAGACTAGGCATAGTTCTTACCGGTTAGATGTTGGAGATGAAGTGATTACAATGTATGTAGACATTAAATGCTAGATGCGATGCAAAATGCATATGCGGTTTTTTGGAGAGAAGGTACGGTCCTATCTTTATTACTATGAGGTTTACGAATATAAGACATCTTCGGTTTGATCTTGAGTGATTGGTGAACTAGAATGCGTGAATCACTTTCCTCTCATGGAGGGATGTGGGTCAATCTCTCGTGAGTATGGTCGTGTGTGCTAATGGTGTGATGTTACTCTCGATGTTCGAAGCAGTATTTTTCTTAAAATTTCTTTTGAGGTTTTGGACTTTCCAATCCTTACAAGTTCCTCACCTGCAATGGGGTAGGTTATTCACGATTTGGTGCTTGAATCAAAGATTCGCTCGCACTCGGAAGACCTTATGCAGTATGGTCACGCTCATTCACTCATGGCCCCTTTGGTATGACGGGACATGTTGATAACAAGTATGAAACTTATGATTTATGTTTCAGATCCGATATTTTCAGTCAACGCTCATCAATTGACGAGTCAGAGGCCTTTTATTAGGTTATAGCGGGGCTGATGGGTATGATGTATGTCACATGAGATTGAAGGATTTATTTTGGATTTGTAGATATTTTGTGCAATAGAGGATATGTTTCACATTCGCCATGGGTGGAATGATTAGATAGGTTTTGATAATCTTTATTGGTTTATGAGGGACATCATTGGTCCTTTGCTAATTTTCTCTTTCTCCTGCTTTGGTATATGGTTCTCTTTTATATCCTTCTTCTTCTCTTCTCTTCTTCTTCTTCTTCTTCTTCTGGACATCATTGGTCCTTTGCTAATTTTTCTCTTTCTCCTGCTTTGGTATATGGTTCTCTTTTATATCCTTCTTCTTCTTCTTCTTCTTCTTCTTCTTCTTCTTCTTCTTCTTCTTCTTCTTCTTCTTCTTCTTCTTCTTCTTCTTCTTCTTCTTCTTCTCTTCTTCTTCTTCTTCTTCTTCTTCTTCTTCTTCTTCTTCTTCTTCTTCTTCTTCTTCTTCTTCTTCTTCTCTTCTTCTTCTTCTTCTTCTTCTTCTTTTCTTCTTCTCTTCTTCTTCTTCTTCTTCTTCTTCTTCTTCTTCTTCTTTCTCTTCTTCTTCTTCTTCTCTTCTTCTTCTTTTTCTTCTTCTCTTCTTCTTCTGTCTTCTTCTTCTTCTTCTTCTCTTCTTCTTCTTCTTCTTCTTCTCTTCTATTCTCCTTCTTCTTCTCCTTCTTCTCTTTTTTATGTGATTTTCCTTTTTTTCGTTTTTGCTTTCAGAACTTGCCTTAGCTCATCTCAAACATTTTTTGCTTTTTCTTTGGCTTTCAGCTTCGGAGTTGCATTGACTCATTGATCTTCTCAAATATTTGTTGTTTGTTGTTTATGTGAAAGATGATGGGGAGGGACCATGGCTTCGGATCTTTCAAGATTCTCTATTGCAAGGGCAAGTAAGTATATGTATATGGGTTGGCATGTAGTGGAGTTCACAGAAAAAGGTTTATCGTGAAGGGCTCAGCGGGGCTCACTAAAAGATTATGCACAGGGAAATTAAAGTTGTTTGGTCTTGTGGAGGTTTTTAATCCTAAGTGTCTCGTCATTCTCATTAGTTAATGACTATTTTCTTACTACTTATCGAATCTTTGCATGAATCATAGTTCATATCTCGTTTATCGACACATATCTCACTATGTATTGTGCCTCTCCATGTGCTAAAGGAATGCACATGTCGCTCGTGGTTTTACCTCTATGGACTCGCTCTATCTTCCCTCATCGCTAAGGGGATTGCCCAGTATACTCATTCAGAATTCAAGGGAAAATACCGCTCATCGCACGCCACTCACTTTGCTTGTGGTGCTGATTTTGATTTAATCCCGTGTGTAAATTGAAGGGTCAAGAGTTTAGTGATTCAAACATTCGATTCAGCCAATCTCTCGAAAAAATTCCCAAAGCTGTCGTTTCGATATAGAAGTATGCAAATGCAACTATACCATGCAATATGTTGTGGTAATATGGAATTACTAAGTATATGATGCATGAAGTATTGACAACGAAAATGACTCATTTTGGACTTTGATTGAATGTTTTTGCTTTTTGCTTTTTGATGCAATGCATGAGTGGTAAGGCTACACTTAGTCTCGCTTGAATCGGTTCCAGTTGATGGTCTTATGAAACTCGTCCCGTCATTATTGGCTCTGTGGATGGTCTTGGCTTTCGAGTCCGATGTGAGACAAGCTATGTTGGAATGATGTTCGACTGGTGGTTGGCTTCTGTGGTACGGACTTTTAGGGAGTGACAACTCCCGTATGGTGGCCCCACGATATGATGAGGGTTGTTTCATTTCATTCTGGTCATTGGTGTCCATGACAGTTTTGAAATTGGAAAGGCTAGAACTCCTCTATGTTTTCTGTTATCCCTTTGATGATTAGACTTCTTTTTTTATATCGAGATATTGGGATGAAAGCTGGTGTGTTATGAGGTGAGGATGGAACACGTGATTATGCATTTTTTATGTGGATGGACCTTATGCATGATTGGCAAACTCTAATTAATTGGAAATGCATGCGACTGTTTTTTTGTTATGAATGCAATGCATGTGTTTTGCTGTGTGCTTGGTTGCATTTGTTGGTATTGTTTAATTAGGGGATGCCTTCTATAGATATTGTGAATTTTCATCCCAAAAAGCAAGGTTGATGAATGACATATAACTGTGAGGGGTCGCTCCTTATTCGTTCTTTTCATTATACGGGCATGCCAAAAGAAACCAAGTTTGGAAAAACAATTTTGTAAACGTGTGTTTTCAAAGTGGTGGATTTTCTCAATATGAATTTTGATGCCCGGTCATTCACAAAAAAAATAGGGAGTGGGGAACCCTATACACATTGATCTAAATAAACTTGAAGGGAATGTATAAACCTATACATGTAATCTATTCAGAAATGGACAAGAGAGAAGAAAATCGCATGGGAAAACCTATACATCATCAATTCTAAAATGTCATTAAAAGGGGGAATTTAGAGCTAAACTTCTACTGAACTCTTCTGGTCCATCTTCGGGCTTCTGACTGACGGCTCACACTCGGACTCCTGGTTGGCTACTCGCTCGTATTCAGGCTCTTGACCGACTTTTGGCTCATTTTTGAGCTCTTAACCAGCCGATGGCTTGTTTTCAGGCTTTTGCAGTGAAGCAATACTGTGATCAAACAAAACGAGTTGGTGTTCTTCTGATTTTCAACAGCTTAAACTCGAACCGGTGTCGCTAATCTTCATGTCGCTTGACTCGGGTTGGTACACCTCTGATTCTGTATTTGAACGGTTGGTGTTGGTCTTCATGTCGCTCGGTTAGCTCCACGGGTTGGTGCGCCTCTGGCTTTTGGTTTGATCTGCGTAGTCAATCTTTATGCTGCTCCACTTGCTCCGTCGAGGGGAATGAGGGATATTATTAAGAAAGGAAAGGTGAATGATCGAGCACAAAATCTTATGTGAAAATCCACCACTTTTGTGAAAACACGAAATGACTAGAATGCTCCACAGTAATGATCGCTGCTCTTGAAGGTGGACTAAACATCAAAAATAGCGGGTCACAACATAGAGAGTAAATCATTTATTCTAAAATACGTTTATGAAAATTAACTTTGAAAACTATATTGATATAAAATCTGTGTAAAAAAGATGTTGTTACAAAATTTGTTTGTAGAAAGTAGGTTTTTTGAAATTTATTTTTGAAAATTGTTTTGGAAATAAGATTTTAAAGATGAAGTGGCAGGTTTAAGACCACAAATGTTTATGAGTAAGAATGAGTTTTTTTAATCAAATGGGCACGTAAGAAAGCTTTAAGAGACATACAAAAGAGAATTCCGAACATTTTGAAACAGATTGGTTTGAAAAAACGGTTTGCACACATGTATATCATGAAGTAAATCGTGGTTATTGTAGACACCAAAAATTCTCACCCCATAAAGCAAATTGCGAAATAATAAACGAAATAAGAGTGGTCGTCGCCTTTCTTTTCAAAACGTATTACCGTGCGTGCCAAAACGAAACCATCATTTCACGACAAATTTTAAACCAATTTTCAAGCATTTTTGAAAAACCCAATTTTTCGGAAATTTTCAACCAATAATTTTAGACTTGCCCTTTTATTTATTTATCTATTTAGTTATTTTCATTTTTATTTCCTTAGTCGCGGGCATTTCATTTACTTTGTTTTACTTATATTATTTTATCTTTTTTTATGTTGTTATTTTGTAAGTAAAACATTTTATTTTTATTGACTACCCTTTTAGTCTTACTCTGCATATATGTTTCTGATAATTTTACTCATGTCGAGTAATAGCTTTTGTTTTATTTCTCTCAGTTTTGTATGAAGTTATATTGTAATAATCCTCTCTCTTTCTCGTTTTTGATGGACCAAGTTTGGTCTTAGTTCAGTCTTCAGTCAAACCCAGCAGCCCAAAACCCAAATCCATCCTATCCAAACTTCAAGGCCCACTCCACACCAATCTCACCCACACCCAAAATAAACCATAAGCCCACTTTCTCTTCCTATAAGAAACACAGATCCCAAAACCCTACAGTACCGGTCTCGCTCATTCTCTTCGTCGTGACTGTGGCCGCCTCGGGTTTGTTTTTTCTTCCCGACTCCCGTCTTCTTCATTCTCGATCAATCTCCTTTTTCCCTCAGTCATCTTCTTTATTCTCCCAAAAAAAGGCCAGCCGCGTATGGATTTCGATCCCCTTCTTCCTCCGTTTGTTCCCAACATCAAAACCCTACTCAAAACATCCGCCACTCTCGATCCCTCTCTTCTTCAATATCCAAAACTGTTTCATCCATTCTTCATCGGCAAAAATTGTTTCTCTTAGACTGAAAGTCCCTTCCCCGATCTGCAAATTCACAAACCCTAATTCATAACCACTGTTTCATCTTCTTCAATTTCCTCACTCAGTAATTTGCAAACTCAGACGGCGAACCGGGAGCATACATACACCGCCCCTTTCATTATTCTTCACCCAACTGGCGAATCAGGAACATACATATTTTACGACTCCCGCTGGCGAACCTAGAGCAGACATGCTCAATCGTTCTCTTCATATTTCCGTGATGTTACAAACCGAATAGCCGTTGAAGAACACACCCGCTTCCCTCAGCTTCTTCCTTGTTCTCTTTATCTCCATCCTTACCAATCTCAAATAAGAAAAAGAACTCAGCCCACCGCAAGCTACCGGTCAGACTTACCCAAAAACCCATCCGCTCACCCTCCCTGTCTGAGATGTAACCCAGAAGAGAAAAATCAAGTCCATGCTTGAGTTTTAATCCCACCGAAAACCACAATCAACCCAAAACCATACTAAAGAAACTCGCTAGTGATGATCCAATCTTGTCGTTTTGGTTCCAGTTTCATGTTTGGTACTTGCGTATTCCGGAGGACATCAGATTCATCATGAGCCTCGTGGTTCACAAGAGCCACACAATCAGTATACGAATAGAGGTTGTAAGTTTCTGTCAGAGTTGTTCCTTTTTCTCTCTTTCGTTCGGTGCACGCTCTAGCACTACTGTCATCTTTCTTTTCTGTTGGTTGTTGTTCTTCATTTGGTCTGGTGTAGGGGAGTAATGCTTCCTCAGGTTGTCGACCCGGTTTTGGGTGTGCTCATCACAGAAGGTTACCTCAACCATTTGTCTTGTCTTTTATCTACTTGATTATCTTCATGAACTGACTATGTAAGGGAGCTTTGGTTTATTTTTCTTGTGATTCTGTAATGAAGCGGCAGAGGCTATGTCGCTCGTTCCTGGTTTGTATTGGATCACTTGTGATTTTCGGATTTGCTCGATATGCTTGGATTTAATGGAGCCCCTGTTTTTTTTAGTGAACAACTGATGAGTTTGGTAAAAAAAGGGTTAGTAATTTTAGTCTATCGTTGTTCAAGTTTCTGTACAATTGCTTGCGTCGGCTTTGGTTTTGAGGAAAACTTCGATTCTGTTCACAAGTCATCCCGTCCTGGAGGGATAATTCTGTCGCTTCGCGTTTGTATATCTAATTTGCCTTGAATGACTGCTAATTTCTTGCGTTCATTTTGGTTTGAGCGCGAGCGTGTCATACTCAAGATCTGATATATTGGTTTACTGTTTTGCAATTACCCACCGTTCAATACTCTGTCAATCTGAAGCCAATCGTCTTCAAAGTTTACTCGCTCACATTTGTCTGAAATTTCAGTTTCATCCGTGATTAGGCTTTAGAGGAATCGACTGAAAAATTCATCGTATTTTGGTTCGAACGGTTACAGCTAATCCATTGCTTAGTTCTCGTCTGATTGTGCGTTAATCATGTAATTAGTTGATACCCAATCCGATTGGTGATAACCAGGAGTGTCGAAACATCGGCTGTTTTTTTTTTTACTCTGGATTGACTCATTGTTTGCCTTGATTAAATCGTCTGTCATAACCCATTTTAACTCCTTGCTTTTCATCTCATTTGACCGAGGTACTTCGCTTTGGAGTTGCGGTTGATTGTATCAAACTGGTTGACTCATGGGCTTGTAGACGTGGAGCTTGGTTTGACTATGGGGTGCACCACAGCCCTTTGCAAATCAAAAGTTCTCCAAGTTAGCATTGTCTCCTCATAATGATTCTATACACGCTTGTTCTAACGTCTAATTGCCTTATTTTGGTTGTTCATGCTCAAGAGCGAGTGGTGAAAGTCTCTTTTGGTTTAATCTGTAATATTCATGCTTATTCATTCGTGGTGTTAATTATTTGAAAGTTGGAATAATTTCCTAGCTCAACCTGCCACCCTCGTTACTTTGTATAAAGATGATTTAGAACCCAGATTTCAGACTCACCTTTACATGGATGGTTCATCTTGCTTGGATTATTCGACACATCTGTCTCTTGTTATTTTGTGTTTTGTTTGGATTGGGCTTGTTAATGTTATTTTAACTCAAGCTCAATTCACGTATAGCCCAACCGGGCTAGATTTATTAAACCCTAGACTGCCTTCTAGGTCACCCATTTTTTTATGATAAGTTTTGGAGGATACCCTACAGCTAGCTCATTTCTATTTGCTTTGTGGGGACTAATATCCTCCAAACTTTGAGAATCTTTTTAAGCCTTTGAAGGTACCCCACAACTAGCTCATTTCTATTTGCTTTGTGGGGAATCATACCTTCCACACTTGTAAAGCCCATCCCAAACCATCCCTTAATTCTATTAAAAAACTTTACCCAAAAAAAAAGAAGAAACAAGGATAAATTCAAATTCAGTCCAAAATCAATTTCAGCTTCATCTTGAATATGGTCTAAATTAGGCCCAAAAATCATTTCAGCCCAAATTCCAAATTAGGCCCAAAAATCATTTCAGCCCAAATTCCAAATTAGGCCCAAAAATCATTTCAGCCCAAATTCCAAATAAGGCCCAAAGCTCGATCTCCCAAAGGCCCAAGCCTATTTTGAGGCCCAAACCCACTTCAAGGCCCAACCCCATTTCAAGGCCCAAGTCCATTTCGAGGCCTAAGCCCATTTTGGCCCAAAAGTCCAAACGAAGTCCAAGTTTGACCAAACCCAAACTTTGACCAACCCCACTTTGACAACTTTGACCTGGACCTTGACCTGAACTTTGACCTGGACCTTCACCTGAACTTTGACCTGGACCTTGACCCAAACTTTGACCTGAACCTTGACTTTGACCTTTTGACCACCAGAACTTTGACTTTGACCTTGACTAAAACATTGACCTTGACCAAAACGTTGACCTTGACCCAAATTTTGACCCAACCCAAATTCAATTCAAATACGGCCCAAGTTCAATTTAAGATTGGCCTAAACTCGATTTAATTCAAACCCTCTCATCTTCAATCCAGTTCAGTCCGATTCAGTTCGACCAATTCAACCTAACTCAAACCCAACTTGTGAATCCCATTCAAAGATCCAAAAAGATTCCTCTTTATTTGGTTTTAATCACAAAAATCTTCTTTCTCATATTTCAAACAATTGTTTTATCACGTTTTCAAAGAAACCATTTTGTGGAATTTTAAAGGAAAAACTCTTCTCACATCACAGAAAACTCTTCTCAAATGCAGAAAGTTCTTCTCACATATACAGAAAGTTTTCTCCTAAAATTATTTCTCAAAATCAGTGTTTCTTCATCGAGAATTCTGAACAACTTCACAAGTTTCCTAACTTAGTTTTCAAACCCAAAATAAATTGTTTTCGGGGAACATAGGATGTCTAACACCTTCAAAGAACGTTTTCTTCCTAGTTAGACATTACTTTGTTTCTCCTCCAAATAAAAAATCCGAGGTGGGGGCACTGGGGTCGTAACATCCTTTGTCGCAGTCTGGATCTCTTTAGGCGGGGCATTAGGGACAAAACCTCCCCTAATTGCAGCCTAGATTTTTACAAGGCGGGGTGCTAGGGATGTAACTGCCTTCCTAGTTGCAGCCGGGATTTTAGAATCGTCAACTCCCTTCCGCTCGATTTCAAGGTTTTCGGTTTTTAACGTTTTAAAACCCGAGAGTTAGAGACGTTATTAGGGTCTGACCGAGAACATCTCATTCAGGGTGTTTCTCTCTAAATCCTATTTTTCGACATAAATTCATTGCCCCATCTTTTGAGCCTCGGCACTTACCATTAATTAAGTGTCGTGTTCGAGGGGGTACATAGGGTAATCCCTCGGGATTATCCGCCCTTTTACAACGAAAATGACTTTTCGGTTTTAAACTTTAAGAGAGACGATTTTGACAATCATTCCTCCAAACAACTCAACCCATCATCATCTCATTTCAAATCCCAAAATATCCCAAAACCTCAACTCTTTTCGAACCTCGAACCCAAAAAACCCAGGATCTCTCCCAAATTCCAATTGCCTCACATACTCAAGTCATCATTCAAACTCCAATTCACCTTAAACTCAAATCATCTTGCAAATTCTAGCTTCTCTCTAGCTTCCAAAGTCTCATAGGCCCAAGCGCCTCACAGACTCGAACACTTCAATCTCTCCACCATTTTAAGATTCAAACGTCTCACAGGCCCGAGCGCCTCATAGACTTTGATATCTCTTTTCACCAAACGTCTCACAGACCCGAGCGTCTCACAGACTAGCATCCAAACCCGAAACTTTTCGAAACTTCGAACCTTTCTAAATCTCGAACACCTCAAGTATCTTCAAGCTCCACAAACATCAAAACTTCCAAAACCCTAAAATCTCCAAAAACTCAAATTGTGAACTACGTAAGGTCTGATCTCAACAGGGAGTTGAGTACGTAGCAGCCCATCTAGGGTGCGACCCCATTCAAAACAAAAAACCCCTTTTCCCCTCTAAGGTGGATCTCGTATCTCTCAAACACTCAAGTCTTCTTCGGTTCCCACAAACTTCAAACCATCAGACTCCAAGTTTTGACTATCCACTCAACCTCAGACTTTTCCTCAATCTTTCATTCTATACTCATTCGAATTCATCAATTCTTTTTCTTGGCACTAGCTTGGCAGGAAAGCCCGCCTCATCCACTCATATTCTTTCCTCCTGTCCTAACCCTATCATTGGCTTTTAAATGAATCTCTTTAATAAGGTTTTGAAAGAAGGTAATCCCGACAATTGGAGACCGAGGTTTCCTCGGGCACCAATCCAAAGTCGTGGTCGTTGCCACTTCCGAGGGGTGTAACCCAGTGCGAACCCACAACAGAATCTCTACAAATGACCAGATAAGTCCTATCCGTAGGTAACAATCATCAGAGTCAATTAACGGTTCTTAGAACCCTTCTCTTCCCTTCCTAGTTCCTTAGGTCAAACTAGGTGGCGACTCTAGTCAATTTCCGCCCTTAGAGCATAAGTCCGCGTGGGGCCCATCGAGAGCAGGTGTAGTGCACACTTACACTCTCCCTTATGCTTTCTGGGAAAGACGGATGATTAAGTAGGTATTTGAGGGATGCCAGAATAACGGGTTTTCACCCTCCACAGAATGGCATTTTCTAGGATATAGGCTTTTCAGTCATACCATATTTACATAGACCTATAGACCCCCCTCATACCGAAAAATCACCCTCCACAGTTATATTTAATGTGGAGCTGTAAGTGTTAATGTTGGAATAATCACTTTCCAGGTCAATTATGACTCCGTCTCGCCGGGGGAACCATCGTCCCTTCACTGTAATCTCTCAGGGTTTTTCTCTGCTATGCCCCTTGCGGGGCACGTTATAAAGAAGGCCCCTCATCGAGTGAGTAAGTTTGAAAGGTCAGGTTACCCGAAATGATAAGGAAACATACGCCACGGCCAGTGATGATCCGACAACACGCTCACTTTTCAAGAAACTCGAGGAAGTACTGCATGGGGGAGGGTCTCCTGTCGTCTGCACGATAAGGTGTGTCTAAAGTCCAAATTATTCACTGACTACGCTGTGCCATGTATGGGTATCCGGTAAATACAGAATCCTCTATGGATGTGTAGCGTGGCATTGGAGAACTAAGCCCATGCAATCTTCAAGGTAAGACAAAGGGTGGTCAGACGGTAGTCATACAAAGGGGTGGCTACCCATAAACCCGTCTTAGACACCAGACCAGGCAACTAGATGTTGAAGGCTCGGAGCTCACTATATGCTGGCTTTTGACTCGGATAATGAAGGATATATTTGGATCATGAGTATCAAGGTGTAGGTCGATGACCATCTCGCCCCGTAGGCATAACCATTCAAATGAATGACCCAACTCATGGGGAATCAATCGTGGACCGATTGGCATCTCGTGACTCATGGATATAATAGGTGATACAGAGGAATGCATGTCCTAAGCTACCCACCCAATGCACCCCATAATAATACAATATGTAAGTAAGGCAGAGAATTTAGTACCAACCTATTTACTAAATGTTTTTCTTGAAGGTGATAATTCCAATTTGGTTGTTTATTAACCTAAAGGGAAGTTAGCTTCATTCAATCCTAGGTGTCTCTTTCTAATCGTGAGCTAATTATTAACCCAATTGTTGCAATGTTTGTTGAGGATCTATCAAGTCCTGTCTGTCCTCATTAGATACACACTCTAAGTGTGGAATAGAGTAATCCTATGGCTTGGAATGAATCTCTTGAAGGTTTTGAAAGAAGTTGGGGAATCCTGACAATTTTGAATGTAGTTTAGTCTTCCTTGAGATTGAGAAAAACTTACACAACTTTTCCCCAGCAGAGTCGCCATTCTGTGGAGGATGATTTTTCAGCATGAGGGGGGGCTATCTAAATAAGGTTCTTGACTGAAAAGCCTAGATCCTAAAATGTCATTTTGTGAAGGGCAAAAACTCATTATTCTGGCATCCCTCAAATACCTACTAAATCGTTCATCTTTCCCATAAAGCATAAAAGGGAGTGCAAGTGTTCACTACACCCACTCTCGATGGGCTCCACACGGACTTATGCCCTAAGGGCGGAATTGACTAGAGTTGCCACCTAGTTTGACCTAAGGAACTCGAAAGGGAGGATAAGGGTTCTAAGAACCGTTAATTGACTCTGATGATTTGTTGTCTATGGATAGGACTTATCTTATCATACTAGAGATTCTATGTGGGTTTGCACTAGGTTACACCCCTTAGAAGTGGCAACGACCACGACTTTGGATTGGTGCCCGAGGAAATCTCAGTCTCCAATTGTCAGGATTGCCTTCTTTCAAAACCTTTTTAAAGAGATTCAATTAAAAGCCAAAGGATAAGATTGAGTGGAGACTATAGTTAAAGGAGGTTTTGAATGAGTTTATAATGAATTATTGGGGAACTCTGAAGATTTAGAGGAATGAATCCGATATGGGTGTTGTTTGATTTTTGAGTGAGGCGATGGATTGAAAACATCTAGACTTTCGAAGTGCTATAGGGGTTTTTGAGAGTTTTGAGAGGTTACAAGGGTATTTTGGCCATTTGGTGAAGTTGAGGGAGATGTTGGTCATTTCGTGGAGCTAAGGGGTATTTTGGTCATTTTGTGAAGTTGAGGAGTGTT
Organism: Limonium bicolor; assembly: GCA_023374045.1. Classification (NCBI taxonomy): domain Eukaryota; kingdom Viridiplantae; phylum Streptophyta; class Magnoliopsida; order Caryophyllales; family Plumbaginaceae; genus Limonium; species Limonium bicolor. The sequence continues at coordinate 67,302,114 of CM041779.1, read as the reverse complement.
TGAAATAAGGATGGAATTGAGGAGTTCTTCGTGTTTGTGAAGTTCAGGTTTTGAAGTGGTCAAATTCTTGAAGTGTTTTTGAAAGTCAAAGGTATTGCAAAGGGGCTCGGGTTTTCAGGATGATTGAGTATATAATAGAGGGTGTTCGGGTTTTTAAGTGTTCGGGAATTGAAGATGTTTCGAGTTTGAGATGGCTAAGGTTGTTCGGGGCATTCAAGAATTGAAGGTCCTATGTTAGTGAAACTTGTGACTTCGAGTTCTTTTAGAGAAGGATTGAGAAGTGCTTATATGGCTTGAAGCTCTAATGAAACGGTTAAATTTATTTGTTCAAAATTGTCTCTCTTAAAGTTGCTAAAAACCGAAATCATTTTTGTTGTACATGTAACGACCCCAAAACCACCCTAGGAGTTAGGGACGTTACACGCCGCGTATCTATTACCTAATAACGCAAGACTCTATACGAAACCCAAAACTGAAACAAAGTACACCTTTATTAACTGAAAACAGATTACAAGGTCTAACTGGCATTACATACAGAAGCCAAACTACATTACATAACATAATCAAATTAAAAAGGGCCTTAAGCCACAACTACAAATACAAAGTGAAAGACGAAGCAGAAAGCAGAGCGGAGTCTTCAAGGAAACTTAAACCTGCAAATCAGACGGAAATAGGGGTGAGCCAAACTATAGCTCAGCAGGTGATAATCTTCATCAGCTGAGCATGCTCAAAACGTATACTGAACATAATAGTATACTAATACATAAGCTTAGCAAATCAGACTGAAATTTGTAACAAAAATCAGATAGAGAATGAAGCTTTCTCAAATCAGAGGAGAGACAGACCAGAACATAAGTAGAGGTTTGTCAAATCAGAGCAGAGAAGCAAAAACTGAGCAAACTGAACGGAAGTCTTAAATCAGAACAAAGCAAACCACAAACTCAGAAGTCCAGATCATAAGCTTAATCAAAACAGAGGTGGGACACTAGACACCAGCTGACACATCAGAAGGACTCACATAACGTCCTATGGATCCGAAGATCCCACAACAGAAGCCGTAGAGACAACTATGGACCCGTCGGTCACTAAACATCCAAGGGACCCTGAGAGATAGAACAGAAGGGAACCCGAGGGAATAACAGAAGGAATTCCTGCGCAGCATGCTACGGGACAGCCAGACCCGACTATCCAAGGCTCAGAAGCTAAACATCTAGGTCCCAAAACAGAAGCTTTACAAAACGACGCATAAGCCTTTAACAGAGCAGAACGTAGGGCCAAAGCACATCAAACGGATCATAATCCCTTATCAAAACAAAATTCATACACTGACTATCAAACACAAAAACCAAACAGAAGCATAGAAGCTCAAACACTCTTTCAGAGCAACTCAGAGTTCCAAGGCTTGTTGAGGACTTCCAAATTAAAGTACACATATACATGTGCTAAAACATATCAGAAAAGATAGTACTCGAAAATACGAATCCAACGCCGCAAACGGCACTCAAAACGGAGCTCAGACGAAGAAGTTATGCTAAAACAAAGGCCGGTCCAAACATACGTCCGACCTTGCATGTTCGGACCTAAATCGAGAGTCTGAAAATCTTCCGGCGTATGATGTCCGAACTTCAATGTTCGGACACATGTTCGGACATACCGAAAACTGTAAAATCAATTACGGAAAACAGCCAGAACCAAGCCACAAATCCCCCACAAAACATATATAATTTATTGTAGCAAATTAGCCAATCGAAAACACATTTCCACGGGGTTTTGACGCATCAAACACACATAAAAAGCATCCAAAAACATCATCACTAGGGAATCAAACAATTATATACAGAAAACTAACAAGAACGGAAATCCCCCGTGGTTGAACACACCCACCCGAATCCATTCACCACCTACCTCACATCCGACGCAAAGCCATCTCTGCTCACCCGACAACAATCTCTACTCGAATTCCATCCCGAAATCACAAATGCTCACACAAATCGAAGAGGAACCACACCGATAGGAGGAGCAAGAATCTTGAATGAAGAACGATAGCCCCAAACTCGGAATTGTCAGACCCGAACCACCAACGCAGAAACTAGAACCATAGATTATTCGATTTACAGAGATGAGAAGATTTGAGGAGAAGAGAGCAAAGGGAGGAAGAGAATGGAAGTTACATCGTGAATGGCAGAGCGGGAGAATGAGCGTCAATGTATTTGAGGAGAAAGGAGCAAATATACGTGAACTAAGAAAAAGGAAAAGGAAAAGAGGGAGAAAAGAAAATAAGATAAATTTGAAACTCCTTCCTTAATAAATAACATTGTCACAAGAAAAGGAGGAAAAGGAATTTAATAACCTTTCTACTAACTTATGAATAAATAACAAAAAGGAAAGATGACATTGTAATCCTCCTTCCTCAAAGGGAATACTAAGACTAGAATAAATCATAAACGAATCAGCTCAAGATTCAAAATATGATTAGTCTCCCTTTGCAAAACCGAAACGTAATAGAAGCATGATGAAATTAAATTAAAAAAAAACTGGGGCATAACAGTACAAGTGCGGATAATCCCGGAGGATTACCCTATCCCCCTCGAACACGACACTTAATTAATAGTAAGTGCCGAGACTCGAAAGATAGGGCAATGAATTTATGTCAAAAAATAGGATTTAGAGAGAAACATCATGAATGAGATGTTCTCGGTCAAACCCTAATAACGTCTCTAACTCCCGGGTTTTAAAACATCAAAACTTGAAAATATTGAAATCGAGTGGAAGGGAGTTAGACGATTCTAAAATCCCAGCTGCAACTAGGAAAACAGTTACGTCCCTAGCACCCCGCCTTGTAAAAATCTAGGCTGTAATTAGGGGAGATTTGTCACTCTTATTCCCCGCCTATAGAAATCTAGACTGCGATGAGGGATGTTAATGCCCCAGTGCCCTCCCTCGGATTTTTATTTGGAAGAGAGACAAGTGATGTCTAACTAGGAAGGAAACATTCTTTGAAGGTGTTAAACATCCCACGTTCCCCGAAAACAGTTTACTTTTGTGTTTGAAAAACTGAGTTAGAAAATCTTTGAAGTTGTTCGGAATTCTCAATAAGAAACACTGATTTTGAGAAATATTTTTAGGAGAAAACTTTCTGTATATGTGAGAAGAACTTTTTGTGTATTGAGAAGAGTTTTCTGTGATGTGAGAAGAGTTTTTCCTTTAAAATTCCACAAAATGGTTTCTTTGAAAATTCAATGAGATTTGGATAAAATGATTGTTTGAAATTTGAGAAAGAAGATTTTTGGGATTTTTGAATTAAAACTGATTAATGATGAATGTTTTTGGATTTTGGGAGTTGGAATGGGTTTTACAAGTTGGGTTTGAATTGAATGAATTTGGGTTTGAATTGGATGGATTGAATTTGGGTTTGAATTGAATGGAATTGGGTTTGGATTGAATTGGGTTTGAATTGAATTGAGGTTGAATTGAATCTGGGCTGGGTTTGAATTGAATTTGGGCCGTGTTTGAATTGAATTTGGGCCATGTTTGAATTGAATTTGGGCCGGGGTTGAAAAATGGGTCAGGTCAAAGTTGGACTTGGTCAAAGTTGAACTTGGTCAAAGTTGAGCTTGGTCAAAGCTGGGCTTGGTCAAAGTTTGGGCCGAATCAGGCCTTGGTTGGGCTTTTGGGTCGAATCAGGCTTTTGGGTTGGATTGGGCCTTGCTTGATTTTGGGTCAAGGTCAAGGTTCGGGTCAAGGTCAAGGTTCGGGTCAAGGTCAAAGTTGGACTAGGTTAAAGTCAAAGTGGGCCCGGTCAAAGTCAAAGTTTGGGTCATAGTTGGTTGTTCAATCACAGGTTGGAATTTCTAAACTTGGGTTGATTTTTGTAGGCTTTGGTGACTTGGTTTGATTTTTGGTGGTCTTGAGTTTCTGGTTGTGGATTTGGATTGATCTTTTGTGTTTGAGCTAATTTTTGGTGGGCTTTGGGTTTTAAATTTTTGAATTAGGCTTTCAAATTTGGGTCGCGCTTATGAGTTTGGGCCGGGCTTATGATCTTGGGCTGGGCTTGGAAGTTTGGGCCAGGCTTGAAAGTTTGGGCCGGGCTGGTGAATTGGGCCCCTCGTAAACTTGGGTGAGATTGGTTTGGGTGGGCTTGTTTTTTTTTTGTGTGTGGGCCTCAGGTTGATTTTGTGGGCTTGGGGCTATCTTCTATTATTTGAATTTCTGGAAACAAGTTTTGCTTAAAAGATATATACAAAGGGGAAAATCTAATCAAGTCCACATAAAAAGGAACTTGAAAACAGACCGACTGTTTTGAGATTATTTTTACAAAGATCGTGGGAATTTGAGGGACAATTCTGTTTTTGATTTTTGAAATGGTAATGAAGGGCTGGGTCATCTTTGAATTTGGAAATTGAGGACGGAGTTATCATTTTTTTATACATATATAAATATTTGATTAAATGAGTGTCTTAGGGTTTAGGTTGTCACCTTGACCAAGAAGGACACATGACCCACTAAGTGCCAAGGGACACCCACTATTCTAATGGCAAGGACCTAAAGTCTAATAACTAGGGCTTAATTATAATACAATAGGCAGAGGCACATGGGAGAAATCACAACATGAAATAGCAAAATGGTAAGACAAATACTATAGATAGATTAAAAATATTGAGGAAACAAAGTGGAGAGTAAACATTGTACACAAACCAAACTTTGACGGTTGAACATTAACTGAAATCTCATAAGATTTTAGGTTAATTCCAAAAATCAAATCAGCGCGTGAAAGAGCAAAAATCGGCGCTAGGAACAACATAACCCAAAACCAAATAGCAAAACCAAGTAGGCGCGGGAAATGACACAATTTCCTGGTCAAATAATCAGTGCACGTTAGACAGAGTCGTATTGGAACAATAAGGTCTCTAAATCAGTAGTAATAGGCAAGGGGCAAGTTCACAACATCCAATGAGAGACCAACTTTTGGTTTCAATAAGAAAAACTAACAAATAGGGATTTTAACCCCCCCCCCAAAAGAGCATCCACAAGGCTCGTAAAGTCCTGGAGCCCAACTAATACACCAAACCAAGTCTAGTCCCGATTGTCACCATACCTCGGGCAAAACACAACACATTGACGAGTGAACCAAAGCAAACAAATAGCAAGTGCTGAAGTATTAATGAAATTTGCAATGCACAAGGGACCGTTACTGAAATAGATTAATGAGAGTTGAGAATTGAAATTTCCAAATTCAATATCCATGCGCAAAGAGCAATAAATTGTGACAATAATCAAGTTATCACCGTCTGCTGCGAACTAAACCACACACAAGGCCCAAAGTCATTCTAGGCAGCTCGCATGTGGGGACATCGATTCATGTCCGATCAACACATATGTACCTCAGTCAAATTGTAAAACAGTGGCAATTAGTATATGAAACGATATGTTCACCGAAATCAAGATGAATGCCAAAACTTAACAATATACAACAGGTACTGAGAAATTTTTGTTGGAGTTGATCGATCAGCAATATAACACCCGGGCGATGGGAAATTACAACCCCATACCCGAAATGCTTCAGAGAGGAAAATGCACAGCAGATACAATGTTATACCGTCGAAACAAATATGTGAATACAGACCAAACCAGTCAACAACAGCAGAAGTCTTTAATGGAATCTATTACCAAGATCAAGTACAACCGGTGGGTCAAGCTAAAGCAAACTTTTACCGACGACTAAATCCGACAAGAAGAGAGACAGGGACAGATTGGTAGCGGGAAAGGCCGGAAGAAAACCACTATAGGGACTGAGGTGGGTTTCGAATAGAAAATCTAACCCTCAAAACTGGCGCAACTACGAACAAGGAGCACAAATCGTCGAAACACCTAGACGGGAAAAAACCAGCGACATCTTTCCGTAGGTATGATGGTCGAAATTCATCAGAACAAATAACAGAGCGATAGTGGGAAGCAGATGTCGATTTGCCTTTGAGTCGCGAAGATGATTTGGGGCTTTTTTGATAAGAACAACCAAAGAATATGGAGATCCATGTATTGTGGTTTTCAATTTTGACAGATGAAGAAAGATAAAAAGGAGTGAAGGAGGGAGATGACTGCGTTGAGATATGGAGGAATTTTTGAGTTCAGAGATGGAGATTGGGAAGAAAATCGGTGGATGTCGCTAGATTTTTTTGGGTGTCACGAATAAAATGAAGGGAGAAGACCAAGATGGGACCGATTGAAGAAAAGGGTTGAGGAAGAAAGTTTGTATATGGCGATTGAGAGAATGAAGAAGACCGTAACGGGAAAGAGAGGGCTGGGGTTGCGGCCACTGTTCGTTTTGAGGGTTTTTGAGTTATTGTTTTATATGGAAGATGATTAGGGTTTTTGACTGATTATGGGCTTTATTTGTGTATAGAAGTGAAAGGGCTGGACCAGATTTTTAGAAATATGGGCTTAGTTTGACCGTCAAAAACGGCCTAAGCCGCGTTTGCTGCAGTCCGGTCGAGAGTAAAAAAAAAAGCTTCAGGGGCACGGGACGAGATTCAAACCCCTGACCTCAATTTCCCTTACAGAGTGCATGACCAATTGAGCTAGCGCAATTACTGATGTAAATGCGCAATGAATAACCTAATATCATTTAGTGCTGGGGTCGATCATCGACAGGCAATAAAAGCACTTCTTTAAGATTGCTTTGCAATTGGATTTGAACTCGGGGTGCATGATTATAACAACAGACCTAAATATAAAGATGTGAGAAATAATACTAAAGCCCTGATCCAAACTGAATGAATTCTTTAAAAATGTATTTGTTTAAAATGAAAATTTACAGTAAGACGAAGAAGTTCTAGGATTGTTTTTTCCTAACAGTCATGAAATGATGGATTGTATATACAAAAAAAAGAAAAGATCATAAAGTATTTAAGTAAATGAAATAAAAGAATAATATGTACATGAAATAATGAAATAGTACTACCATGATATTATACAAGTGAATGTAAAAAAGGAAGTTGAATTAAATATGTATAAGTGATGGTAAATGAGATAGGATTTACAAATAACGAAATAAAATGGGTGAAAGTTTAATCGAACTATAACGAAATATACAAATTATAATAGTGAGAAAAGCCTAAAATGATAGAAATAACAATGAAAATGAGGATGATGAAATAAAAAGTAAATGCTAGAAGACAAATAAAAGTAGCAAAAATATATATGATAAAATAATTATGTAACAAAATGAAAATAGAAAGATAACTGAATAAATAAGCAATAATAAAATAAGTGAATAAAACAAAAGGGACGGGTTTAAAATCATATTGTTGTTGGAAATTCATTTTCAAAAAAGTTGTATTTTCCTGAAATGCTTTGAAAAAATGATTTAAGAATTTTGTCAAAAATGATGGTTTCATTTTGGGACGCACGTTAATACGTTTTGAAAAGAAAGGTGACGACCCCCCTTATTTTATTCATTATTTCAGAATTTGCTTTATGGGGTGAGAATTTTTGGTGTCTACACCCCCTCTGTAATTCGTATCTGGCGGTATCTAGAGCTTAGATCGATCTAAGAGACTAAATCTCCTCTCAACTGGTCGAACAAGTCGTTGATCCGTGGTAGAAGGTATTTACTCTTGATGGACACCACAATCAGCTTGTGGTAATCAATGCAAAGTCTCATGCTACCATCCTTCTTCTTCACAAGTAATACCTGTGCTTCCCATGGAGACACGCTTGGTCAAATGAATCCCTTGTCAAGCAGATACTCTAGCTGAATCTTCAAGTCCTTCATCTCTGCTGGAGCCATCCGATAGGACGCCTTAGCAATAGGCCCCGTGCCCGGCATCAAGTCAATGGAGAATAATGGTGGCCATCGGTTCCGAATAGAACCGAAACTGGTGAATAGTACTGGAACCGATTGGAACCGGTCCCGAACCGGTTCAGAACCGGAACCGCAGCCGACCGAAGCAAATACGAATACAGTTTGTGGGATTCAGGAACGAACCGGGCCCAGAACCGGAACTGGAACTGCCTTTAGATTCGGAACCGTAGAACTGGAACCGGAACCGCCCAGGAACCGGTCAAACTAGCCGTTGGTCAATGGCAAAATGATGTCATTTTGGTCCGAACCTACCGGATTTAGGCGGAACCGCTCTAGACTCGGCCAAAACTGCTCCAAAACCGCTTTGGAACCGGAACCGGAACCGCTCCAAAACCGACCAAAACCGGTTTTTTTAGCAAATCCAAAGCGAATACAACCTTCAGAATCGGAATCGGAACTGCCCTTAACCGATTCCGAACCTGAATACACATATCTCGAAACCGGAACCGGTGGAACCGGAACTGTGGCCACCATTATTGGAGAACTCCACATCTCGCGCAGGCGGCATGCATGGCAACTCATCTGGAAACAGATTCAGGAAATCAGACAACTGGAATCTCTGACTCCATCTTCTCACCATGCCTCATGTCCTGGACTCAACATTCAAAGGCTTGTTTGCCTTTCCTCACCTCCTTCATCAGTGACAAAGCTGACACTATCTTGATGAAGGGTTCCTTTGGAACACTATGGTAGGAAACTGTATTGCCACTCAGGCTCCTGAGTAGTAATTGGTGCTTTGCACAATGCAATCTACCCTTATACTTCTATAGCCAAACCATACCGACTATGGCATCATAGCCCAGATCTTTGAACTCTTATCAAATCAATGGGAAATAACTCATCTCGTATAATGATTTGCAACTCAATGTCGCGTCCGATGCATCACACTCTCTCCTTAGACGGAAGGGTGACTGAGAAGTCTAAGAGGTGCTCTGGGGTTAGTTTCAACTTCTTCACAAAGGAAGAGGATACGAAGGAGTGAGAAGCCCTTAAATCGAATAGAATTGATTCATTGGTGCCATTTACAGGGAAGGTACCTGTGATTTATTCATTTTATATTAGCATCACATCAAAATTCCTTAACTCATTCATTTACAGGGAAGGTACCCGTAATGACATTCCCAAATTCCGTGGCTTGCGCCATATCAAGGATGTTAAAGGTGCCTCCCTTTTCAGGTTTATGACCTGAATTATAGTATTCGTATGAGAACAAGATTGTAATGTGTGCTCAAAAGAACTTCAAAATGCCACTTTTATTAATCCATCAAGATATTACAATATCTCAGCTTACATAGCTATTTGAATTACATTAATACTCTCTAAAAGTCAAATTCAAACATCCCGGTCGGATGTGGGTAGCGTTAACTAAAGTTGGTGGGGCAGTGTTCAATCTAATCTTCTTGATTCCGTGGTATACCAACCTTGACTCTCCACCGAATATCTACACATCCCCAGACTCCAAGACAAGCTTGCTAGCTAAGTTCATCCTCTTCTTGTCACCATAAAGAAATTCCGCCTCATCACCATTGGAGAACGACACTACTGGGATTCCCTTAGTGATTGACTCGGGTGTTTCATCCTAGTCTTAGTGCAACCCTAGTCGCCCCCTTTCTTGTAGAAGTTTACAATGCAAACATCAACAACTATGTCGGGTATAGGGCTAGGCTCAAACGACTGAGCGGTATCAACTGCTTCTCTAACTAAGGTTTGAAATAGGCACTTGTACCCCGTCTATCTTTCTCACCTCTTGATAGGTCCTAGTTTGAGGGTCCCAATCTTTTCCTAAACACATCATGTGTATTTTCATTTTTGATCCACTAGAGTGCACTGGAGTATAAAATCCTCCTAATCCCCTTCCTAAGGCTCTACACTCGTCTACAATGCTAACTTGTTCATCGAGGGTTAGAAATTCTTTTTAGTAGAATCATGCCAGGTCTGATGACTCGGTACATCTCGTCTGGATACTCCTATCTTTCGCCTATGAGCTTAGGTGATCTCGGTCTCCAAGGTATAGGATATCAGATATCAAAGCTTCCTAAGATGTGAAAGGTTTCCCAAAATAAGTTTCTTACTAAATTCTACTTAGTGTACAAATCATGGTGAAGTTAAGCATTTAACACACAACACATTCATGCATTCATGCAACCACATTAAGGTTTCAGGATTACTTGTAAGCGCCTGAGGTTCCCATATAATTTAGGGTGCCCTAACCCCGATCGATTTCCTTCCCCTTATGACCTCTTGTACCCATTGAGGTCTGCCCCGGATGGCCACCACGCGATCCTCCAGAACCAGCAACTGGAGTCCACTGGGTGCCTCTTGATGGGTGATAGTTTCCACTCTCAAGGTTGGAGTAGCACTCAAATGCACGGTGCCCCTCCTTCATGCAATGGCGGCACTTCACCTTCTTGCCGCTACAGGCAATACCGAGATGGTCCTTACAATAGTGCTTCCAGTAGAAGTGGCACTGTGGCTGTCCCGTGCCTGTTTGTGAGACAACTTGGATTAATAAAGGAAAAAGGGTATAAGGTTTGAATTATAAATTAAGATAAGAGGTGGGTATTCTTACCCTTAGGAGGCATGGTCTTAGAGGTTGTGCGCCTATAGTCGGGGCGGTCAACCAAGGGACTTGCTTCTTCCCTTTAGGCCCTAGTGGCCCTGGTTAGGGTCATCAATCATAAGATTAATTAAGCAAGATAATAAAACTTAAATTGGATAAGTTCTTACTTTCCTTTCTTGTTGCTCTCGCCTCGAGACACCCCTCCATCCTACTTCTCCTTCTCTGGGTTCTTGCGCTTCTTCCCCGGAGTCTCATCCCGAGTTTGGAGCATCAGCTCCGTCTTCGAGGTAGCGTCATAGCACTCCTGTATTCTCATAAGTGAGTCTTCATGCATTAATCATAATTTAATTAAACAAGGCATTAAGGCTTCCATTTTTGTATCTGAATCGTAGTGTAGAGGGTCGCACCAATGGCTATCTGGATGTGAAACAACAACCCTCCTCTGAACTTCTCGACCTTGTCGGTCTCAGAATAGTATACTCCTGGGATGAAGTCCAGAAGACTGATGGACCGAGCATAGTACTCGTCCATGGTCAGACTCCCCTGAGTTAGTGTCTCGAACTCCCAACACTTCTTCTACTTCAGGTGTGCTGGGTAGTACGTCCCTCTTAGTAGCTCCACAAATGATGTCCATGTGAAGTCTAGTGCGGCTAGGTGGTGGTCCTTGACTAGCCTCCACCAAGTGCTGGCTGCATCCTTCAGATGGAAAGCAACAATCCCGATCCTCTAATCGACCGGTACATGCTAGGCCTCGAATGCCTTCTCGTGCTTGACAATAAATTTCTCAAGGGCCATGGGGTCCGGCTCCCCTGAATATGTAGGTACTCGAGTCTCGAAGACGCTCTTCAGCCAGTTCATCTCTTGGGGCTTTGGAGGTTGGGATACCACAGACGGTCCTCCTATCGGGATGCCTCCCAACTATGCCCCTAGCTGGGCAAGCACAGCTGCTACTGTCTTAGCAACTCCTAGAATCTCGGGGCCTCCACCACTCCCTCGGCCAGCTCCTCAACCTCTGGCTCTACTAGACATCTGTAATAAGTATTATACCGTATTTACAGTCATTAAGTATTGAAGTACCTTTAAGGTTAATACTTTTATGCTTTCAGCATTTCTAAGACCTTTTAGGCCACGAACCTCACAAACGTTTCCCATATTCCTAAAATCCTATGATCACGGTTTTTATCCTACTACCTCTTTTCATCAGAGCGGAGTACCCCTCTGATTCCACTTTTGTAACACCCCTACTCATAAATATCGTATTAACTATTGCGCTTAACATAATTAAAAGCCGAGTCGCGGCGGAAATTAAAAGACAATCATACTAACCCCGGGTGTTACTGCCACTACTCACCCATGTGAGCAGTGAAGCATCTAAACACAATTATAATACAACACGTTGTAATGGCAAGAGGTTGCTAACCATAAAACATAAATACAACACCAAGTTCGAATCTAATGAGAAGTTTAATTCCCAAAACCATATACAATCATAATCCAATCCAAAATAGTTCCAAAAGTGTGGTAGTAAGACACACTGCTACACTACCCCCAAAAATAGCCCACACTCCAGCTTCGGTCTCGATCAAGCACCTGTAATATGATTGCCATAAAGGCTCAGCACAACCACTGAATATGCTAAGGTGTGATCTTCACGAACCCTTAAACTCCTGAAGTTAATTAGTCGAGTTATCATGTAATTCATTTACATGTTGTTCCATTTTATAGATATATAAAATAACAACTGTAAATGCAATAAATAAACATCCAACAGTTCATCCATATAACACATACAGTCCCACATATAATCATGCATACACCCAAAATAATAACGAGTGCATAAGATAACGATACGAGGGTTGTTTCTTTTAAACAGTTCTCGTTTATTCGGCCTTCAAGGCCCCTTTCATCCTTTATCCATATTTACGTTGTTGACGCTTGTATTAACTTATAGCTAGTATGTGTTTTCTCATTTATTTAACATTTAATTCATTTCTTATTGACAGGCGTCATGTTGAGACAACCGGTTTATATTCTCCATACTCCTTGTTTATTTGGGCAATGGCCCATGGACCAATAGAAGTGCCCTCCTACCAACGATCCAAAGATCTCTGGATTTCCTCTTTGCCTTTGTGAAGGCATCTATACGGCCATAGCCATGCACCAACGGTAGCGCCCTTCAACCAACGATCAAATGTGGCTCACTGGCTTTCCATAATGAGTGGACCTAATTCGATAATCCTCTCTAGTGATCACTATGCTCAACCAGTTAATTAGTGATTCCCCTGGATTTCCTGTTATAACCATTCCTTTCCACCATGTGATTAAGTTTACTTAATCCTTTTATCTAAGATCTAATCTTAGGTTATGGTGAATATATTGCCTTTTAGGTCTTACAAATTACCTATTAGTCACCTAGGTCATTTTCATATTCGAATACATGTGCTCGTGAGAATGGTATTATCATTTCTCTAACTAAGTTAATTACTTAGAATGATTAAGGATAATGTGGTATATCTCGTTAATTGTTTATGTGCAATATTTCCTTAACCAATAATCATAACTCAATTCGAGTTTATATTTAGTATTGCCTTAGTCTGAAAGACGTTCGTGCACAATTAATATCGCAGAATAGTCGACAATTAAAAACATATAAACATTTCAATTTAAAAGCATACATATCACTCTTAGCAAGCATCATATAAACATCCAAACCCAAGGAAATCCTTAGGAACATTCGGACGACACAATAACGTACCGTTCACCCGGGTAGAAGACGCTACGTGCGATCCCCGAGCTCGTCCTCTAAACCTCTAGCTCTGCAATACGAGGCTAAGTATTAGCTCTCTATAATATCAAACCAAGTCGGTATCCGTATACTCACTAATCCCCCGGTATTTACCCCGTGATTGATTATCATTGTCATTCAGGTTTTAATATTTACGTTCAAGATTAGTTATTCGATCTTTTAATTATAATGATAGCTAACATGTTGTATCCTCTTACAACATATGATTTAATTCTCATATATACCATCTCTTTTATTCATGAGTATATATATATATACTTACATATTCATATAGTTATTGTTACTATATATGTTATTTCATGTAGTTGACCTTTAAGTATTAATAGCCCTTAGCATTTAAATTCTCACTTAAAATATAAGCCGGTCAACTTGACCCTCTTTGGTCAATTTGGTTGACTTGGTCAACACCATTTTATAATTCATAATATAATTCCTTGAATTCTATAATTCCATTGTTTGTATCTCTTTATACTATGACATTAAGTCTTTATATTTAATTTGATATATTGTAGTTCCCTACTTTGCATTATACTCCATCTTAATTTTATTTAGTTCTCCCACCATATTGTATAACTCATAATATCCAAAGTAATTATACTCTCCCATATGAATTATAAAGCCCTTTAACTCATACTAACTTCCATTATTTTATGTGAGTTACAAACTCCTTTAGTTTGTATTATTTTTACACACCAACATTTAGATCTCATATCTAATGTTATTTAATGTGGTTCTCAACCATATAATCATCACTCTTAATTTATTACATTCTCCACCTTAGTATATAAAATTTATACTTCCTTATATATATATATATATTCATATTTTCCATATGAATTATAAACTCCCTATAATTAATACTAACTTCATGTAATGACATTATGACCATAGTCTCAATGCTATGTCATGTAATATTTCAACCTTATATTATATTCATTCCTAACTCCTTATATTCATGGCATAGCTCTTTACTTTCTCATCATTACACTTTTACCCACAATTGTGTTCTAACATTACAAATCATATTTTATAGATATAACTACTTATTTATTTTATTTCAAAGTGCTATTCTAATTCCTTAATATTACCGAATAGCCTCTAATATCATTCCTTAATCTTTCACTCCATTTCCCCAAATTACAAAGTAACCCACATTATTTATAAACCTTACAATTTAATTCCTAACTTATATCTTTTATAATATTTCACTTTAACATTAAAATTCCACCCAAGACTTCCCAAAAATTCCAAACATGGCCCATATTGGTTTGTTCTGATTGTTATACCAGTCTTTCTAAAATTACATTTTGACCCCATAAGTTTTCCTAAACTTATAAAATAACTACTTAACTTTCCTTAAATCATATTTCCATTATTTCTTTCTCTAACTTGGTCAACAATCTAAGTTTTCCCGACTTTGACCATCACACACTGCCTTGACCCAAAATTTCCAGTAATTACACTTTGACCCCCAAATTTTCCAAACTTGATTTAAGCTTATAACTTTAATGATTTCCATCATAATACCCAAACTCTCGGCTCCAATATTATCCGACACCCTTAATTTAAATTCCTTTGCATTATACAACCTATATTTGATCCTTATAATCATTAAGTCATTCAATAAACTATATATATATATATATATATATATATATATATCCTTAAGGTCAATTTTTTGACTCTAAACTCTTTCAATCATAACTTATTTTTGGTGAGTATTTTAACCCTATGAATTTGAATTCTTTTAAACCACAAAACTGACCTCATAATTCTAGATTTTTACAACTTATATATTAATATTTTATCCTATACTTTTAATGACATAAAATTCACCAAAATGCTTATGAAATAAGGCCTAAACACTTGGCCATATTACAAACCAAAGTATAAACATTTAATACACCAAAATGCTTATAAAATCACACTTATTTTTAGACCAATAAGTTTTCATACTGTCCAAGTCTAAATTTTCACAATATAGCCACTTAAACTTAATTTGGCATTTTAAACCCTTAAACCATTAGTTAACTTAACCCAATGTTTTAATATGAGTTTATATTCATTCTTAGGTCATTCTCAACCATTTTTATCACAAAAATCTAGGCCATACTCAGTACACAACCAAAATCAACTTAAAACCTTAAAAATGTGCTTTAAGATTAATGTATTAACCTTAAGCTCTGAAGTAGATTTTTCCCTTGAAAAATTTGAAGATATATGCTCTACAATACATAGGGAAGAGCTCTAAGTTTTTATTGTACATATCCAAGGCTTAAAAATGTGTTTTAAGTACCAAAGTTTAGATTTAAGTCTCACCCTCTTAATGTTGATTTTTCTCCTTATTTCCTCCTTGATTTTCGGCCAACCACCAGACCTTAAGGGGGATCCATTTCTGGCCATGTCACAAGGAAAATAAAGATCTAAAGTTTGGGTCTTTTAGACTCCTTAAACAAGATCTAGAAGTTTAAAGCACAAAAATAACTTTAAGGTTAGTTTTTACCTTGTTAGTCAAGATGGAGGTCTATCCTCTCCAAAGTTCCGGCCTCACTAAACAAAATATGCATGGAGTGAGTTCTTAGGTAGATCTATGGGTAGAAAAAGGTGCATGAAAACCTCACATTTCAAGACTTTATCTTAGGAGGAAGAATAGCTATTTTCGGCCATCATGGGAGTGGGTGAAGACCATCATTTTGTTTATGAAATAAGTGAGGAAAAATAGTTATATAGAGCCAGATGTTAGGGCAAAGCTATAACAAAGGAGGAGTAGAAGCTTAAAGCATAAAAACGAGCCTTAAGAGTAAATTTTAACCTTGTAGTTCAAAGTTAAATCCTTTGCCCTCTAACTTTATTTCAAGGATAGGAAAAGGGGTTACAAGTAAGGTTTTTGGTAGATCTAGGATTGGAAGGAAGATTTGGCACAAAGAACTCTTATTTTGAGCCTTACCATTGGTTGAACTTTACTCAAGTTTGGAGCTTGTTTCTCTAGAAATTTTTGGCCATCAAAGGGTTTTGAAGGAGCTCCAGATTTTTCATGAAACAAGTGAAGAAAGTGAGCTTTTGGAACCACATTTTTTGCCATCAAAATGAAAGGAGAAGACATGTAGTCTTAGAGCACATTTTTACCTTTGTTCTTTGTTGATCTTTCCTTTGTGTTGTTTATAATCTTATAGCCTTCCGAACAGCATATTTTTGGCCTTATAAAGGATAAGAAGAAGAATACTTTAGTTCTGGATGAAGAAAGGAGAAGATTTAAGGCAAAAACAAATGCTTATGAGGAAGAACACTTGTGTTCATCAATGGAGCATCAATGGAGGAACTAGAGAAAGGAGGAGGGGACTTACTTTCGGATGGCATATAGGGGAGGATGAGGGCTGCCACAGAAGTATGGGGAAAGGGAGAAAAGATGGTTGGGAGAGAGTATATGATGTGTGTTAGTTGAAGTTCCCAAGGTAAGTTAACTTGTGACTTAGGAAGCTTCTCTCCCAAAAGTAAAAGTACTTTTTTAAATCCTCCTTTCCCTCTCAAAACCTTGCCATAAAGATATTTGGGGGGGGGGATTGATTTGTTATCTTGTGACTTTTAATATTATGGCATTAATGTTGTACCTTTTGGACTTATTTCATGTGTTAGGTTGTGACACATGTTGTTACTTTGCCCTAAGGTTTATTTCTAAGTGGTTGTTGCACTTATAATATATTTTGACTATATAAAATGTTGTTGAAATACCCCTAACCTTGAAATAATTAAATAAAGGGAAATATAAATTATTTGGGGGATTATTAAACCCTGAGAAAAATATACGAACGTTAAAGCCCGACCTTAAGCTAACCAAGTTATATAAGCTATAAAACTCATATGAAGTTAATCAAGGATTATTTTATGACCTTTAAAACACAAGTTCTCAGTTAGAACTGAGTAAAAATACAATATGCCCGGGAGTTCCCTTAAAGGCCCTTAAGGCCCGAAAGTCCCGGAAATACTTTATAGGATGGAGTAAAGCTTTAAACTTCATTCCAAATACACCATAACACTTTATTAACAAAAAAAGAAGTCCTCATGATAAATTCTCAGTTAAAGACAAAGTGCTCGGAGGTTCCCGTTGAGGGCCCCATAAACCCTGGGAATGCCCCGGAGAGGTACCGAAGTGGCACAAACTCCAATATAAATCATTCTTAGAGTTCCTATCACTAATATTCATCATTCCAAAGAGGATGCTCGAGCTACTTTCTCAAAAATAAACAAAGTGCTCGGATGAATTTCTTAACGCTCCTTTCGGAGGCAGAATTAGGTCGAATTTTGCTTACGTCCGTAGCCACGGACCCCAGTTAACCTAATTATACAAAAGAGTCGAAATTTAAAGGAAAACAAAAATGTGCAAAGTCCGGGGCCACGGACAGGCTGTCCGTGGGCCCGGATTATTAAAACCTAAATTTTGAATTTTTTAAAATCCCGCCGCCGTCCGTGGGCGTCCGGGCTTACAGACAGGGAGTCCGGGACCCCGGACATGACGTCCGTGGGTGCGGACCGCCCTCGGACGGCGGCGTTGAGGCTGTTCCCGAAGGTGTTTTTGGCTCAAATTTTATGGGTGTGTAACCTGAAGGATGTACAAGACGTTAGTGATTGAAAGAATTCAATTTGAAGTCAAAATTAATACGAAACTTAGTTAACAAGTTATTAGACAGAAACACAAACAAACCTTAATTCAGAAGCAATAAAAAGTCAATTCGATTAGAAATTTCACACATAAGTGTATTCTGATCAGAGGGGTTAAGGAAGTCAAATTCCAACCTATTTTGACTTCGGGATTTGATTGTTCTTTCACGTCGGGAATCTTCGAGAGCTTCGTTGATGGCCAATCCGGTTCGACTTTGACCCAAGCTTCTGGCTCCTTCTTCCTTGTATTGTTAGCCACGGTTTGCTTCTGTATTTTTTGTGTTTTGGTGCTAGGAATCTCAATGGGAGAAGAAGGAATGTTTTTTTTGGTGATTTCGGGATGATTTCAGTATAGATTCGAGGCTCGGGGTTACAAAAACGTTGGAAGTAGGTTGACGGCTGAGTTCTCTGACTTTGGGGATGATCTCCTCTGCCCTAGGTCGTTTTTGGAAGGTCCTTTTATAGAAAGAGCAAGGCCATGTTGATAGAACAAGATTTTTATCTAAAACCCTGATTTTGTGCTCTAAGGGAATCTGATTTTTTAAAATATGTTTCAGGCCGATAAAAATTATGAAATTTTAACTGAAGGTAAAGGATGAATTTTAAGAATTTTGAGAGTTGGAATCGGGTTATTTTGATAAATAACCGATTAGATAAAAATCTCACAATCTGGAATCTCCCATAATTCATAACTTATTATTGGAAAGTTGAAATAACGAAATTCCAACGGCATTAGTCTTTAATAATCATCCTCTATCTTGTGTTAAAATTTCATGACGTTTTGTTTTGATTTCGGTATTTTCCATAGGAGAGAGAAAATTGCAAAAATGATTGAATTTCTCTTTTAAATTTTGGGATAAGGTTCCAAATAAAATAATTTCAGGTTTATGACTGTATGTAGTCATGCTAACCATGTGACAATTTTATTTTAATTTTGGAAACCTTTTATTATTTCTATTTCGAGGTTATTTCATGTGTTAATTAAAGAAATTAGCTTATAATATGAATTAAAAGCTAAATTTCCAGAATAAATATTATCAGAAAATCATGAAATACCTTTCATAATGACTACGATATTTGGAATTGTTTGGTGATGATGTACAAGTCATATGAAAATAGAAAATCCCGAGAATGTCCCTGGAAAATCCTGCATTGGTGCACTTTGACCATTTTGCCCTTTGTAACACGTATGCCTTTGAGACTACTAGGGGGGTTGAAATTTTGGGTATAACAGATTGCCCCCCGTCAACTAGGCTTTGTAATGAAGATGAAAAGACTAGTTGATGCTTGAGTGATACCCCAAAATTTTTGATCCTAAAAGACCTCGTATGCCGTTTGAAATCTAGTGGGTTGTGTCGAGCTATTCGAAGGCGCTGACTACCTAAAGGAGAAGGAGATGTTGTTGAACTATTCGAAGGCGCCAACTACCTGAAATGATGATATGTTGTTGAGCTATTCTAAGGCGCTGACTACCTAAAGTGATGAAAATGATGTCAAGCTATTCTAAGGCGTTGACTACCTAAAGTGATGAAAATGATGTCAAGCTATTCTAAGGCGTTGACTACCTAAAGTGATGAAAATGATGTCAAGCTATTCTAAAGCGTTGACTACCTAAAAATGGTGAAAATGATGCAATGTTTTTAATGGAAGCAGGTAAACTAGGGAGTGGTGCTAGGTCTTACTACGAGCCTAAAGGGATGATTCTAGGTCTTATGACGAGCCTAAAGTGAATGAATGTAAGGGAGGTCTTATGGGTGCCTGAAATGGTTGAATGTAGGGTAGGTCTTATGGGTGCCTAAGGTTGTTTTTTTTTGTGGTGATAGGACTTATGTGTGCCTAAGGTTTGGAGGTGAAACCCATCCTAACTCGGTTGCTTATGGAGACCGAGACCCACCTAACTCGGTTGCTTATGGAGACCGAGATCCATCTAACTCAGTTGCTTATGGAGACTGAGATCCGTTCTGCTCGGTTGCTTATGGAGACCGAGACCCACCTAACTCGGTTGCTTATGGAGACCGAGATCCATCTAACTCAGTTGCTTATGGAGACTGAGATCCGTTCTGCTCGGTTGCTTATGGAGACCGAGACCCATTCTACTCGGTTGCTTATGGAGACCGAGATCCATCTAACTCAGTTGCTTATGGAGACTGAGATCCGTTCTACTCGGTTGCTTATGGAGACCGAGATCCGTCTAACTCAGTTGCTTATGGAGACTGAGATCCGTTCTACTCGGTTGCTTATGGAGACCGAGATCCATTCTACTCTTAACTAGGCTAATTGAGGAATGCAGTATGTTTGATGATGCAAAGATGTGAAGTATGTTTTATGCAAATGATTGTGGCAAAAAGCAAATTGTCAAAGTTCCAAACATGAAAATGAAGAGGTTTACGTGGGTATTGCAAAATGAAATTGAAGTGCTTGAAAAGACTGAAAATTGTCCAAAGTAAGAAATTGCTAGAAATATGCCAAACATGGCCATGATGAGATTTATGAAACCGAAGTGTTTGATGGAAAATTGTCCAGGACAAGAAGTTGCTGAAAGAGGTGCAAACATGGCAATATTTAAAGAAAATTCTGTCTACTGAAAAGGAAAGTGAAATTATCGTTTCCTGACTAAAGATTTCAGATTCGTAATTTATCTCCTAGGAGATGAACATGCCACTGGTGTGGTGTGATGTTTGACGTGGAGATGTCTTGAGTGGTGACCAAGGCTTATGAAGGGCCATGGAATTTATGTGGAGGTAAGGGCTCATGTGGGCCTGTGTGGTATGATGTGGAGGTAAAGGCTTATATGGGGCCGTTGTGTGATGGTGGTGCTTAATGTTTGAGTTGCGATTGGTGCTTCATAGCAATTGTTGGAACTAACAATTGCCCCCAGTATTTTAAGACAATCTGAGCTAGAATTCATGGCAATCGATCAGAACGATCGATTGCCCCCAGTATTTTCTTTGATTAAACGTGCGAACAAGTCTCATCCTCACAGGGTCGAGGCTTATGCTTTGATGTGGTGCTTCCTAACCTACACTCGACGTGGTTGGCGTTTGCACTCATTTCTCGCTCATGGTCATAACTTCTAGACCATTGAATTCGATATTTGATGGATTTACGCATTTGATCTGTTACTTTCACGTGATTGGACACACAACTATCAAGTCCGAAGTCTTTAAAGCTTATAACGTGGCCATAGGGTGTGATGAAAGACAACAGGACCATGGAGGGATATTTGAGGTATATGGAGCTTAAATGGGTGACCAAAGCTGCAACTTGCGTCTTCTCTCAGATTCATCTTCCTTGTCTTGAAGTCGTTTGGCTACTTCGTGTTGACTTCGCTTGTGAGCTTGGAACATGGGACTTTTGAATTGTTCCTTGCACCTTCTCTCTTTCTTCCAATTTTGGACTTCTTTGAGGCTTTTCAGGTTTGCCTTTCTTTGAATCTCTTTTTCTTCGGGGTTCTTGTGTTTCCCGGTTTTGAACTTTGAGAGCTATTTTTTCCATGTGAGCTCACTTGGATCCTGTGTCACTTTGGGACCATTTGCGGATCGTTTCGTCATGCTGGTAGCAGTTTCGCTTCCTTGGACTTGTGAAGTTGTTGTTCGGAAGTCGGGGCTCCTTGCTTCCTTTGGTCACCGGATCGGTTATTCATCATTGGCTGGCTTATTTGTGGAGCTTGTAGTGTTGTAAAAGAGGTCATACATGAAAGGCTCAGCGGGGGTGCCTAGGGTGTAATGTCGGGTTCACAAGCTTTTTGGCTGTGTGGTGCTGTACCTAGGTGCTTCGTCATCCCTAATAGTTGTGTATCCGTTCATTGTTACTTTTCAAAGGTCTAAGCGTAAATTTACAAAATATCTCCTTCGGTTGGAGTTATGCCGTTTACCTTACCTTTGAATGTGGTCTCACTAGAGTCATGTAAAAATGACACGCTCGTTCACTCATGGTTTTTCCGCTCAAGACACTCTCGTGAATTTCACTCAGAGACTAGTTCGCACGCTTAAACGAAAGATTAAAGGCGGCGATCCCGAGCTCAGATTGCCCCCAGTATCGATTAGGGGTTTATGACAACACTTAAACAGATGTAGAGTTTGGACCGCTTTGTGGATTGTTTTGGATGTTTTGTGACAGTGTTTGGACGGACATGTTCACCCTTTTGGAAGCAAAAAGACGACTCGTCTTGTTCTATTGCCAGAAGATGATTGTTTCATGTGCCTTTATCAGAAGACATACTCAAACCATTTTTTTGTTTTGTTAGAGAAAAAGCATTTTATTATGAAACATTTGTACATGACTTTCTTAAAGATGTGAAGGATGAAGAAGCTTTATTAATGGCAAATAAATTGAACAATACTGAGTACATACATCGAAAAGCTACTCAAAGTATACTAAAAAGGAAAACAGAATGGAAACGAAATATTCTAAAGTCTAAACTAAGAACTGTGAATTTAAAGTGATTTCTAACAAAAACATTCTCCTAAATACCGTCGCATTGAAATCCTTGGTCAAAGAGGTCCTGGATCGTGTGCCTCAAAGCCTTGCAATCATCGTGTCGTGACCGGGTAATTGGTGGTACTGGCAAAACTGACTTAGATTCCTTCCTTTCTGAGGGACCCCAGGCCGGGGGGTGAGAGGTTGTAGTATGTTTCGCTCCAGGAGCCTTTTTAAAGCCTGGCTCAACGGTTGGCCAATGTCTGTGAACTCTCTCTGACGGAGTTTCTTTCTAGGTGGCTCTGATGCTCCAATGGCCCTACCTGACTCCTTTAACCGTCGAACGGTGTTTACCTCATGCTGCCTGGTTCTCTTTTGGATGCCTCTTTGGATGCAAGCTGCTGTCCTTGAACCATTCCCGGTGTTTTCTGAGTCCCCAAGCTTTAATTCTCCCTTATGGACCAATTCCTCTAGGACACCAACTTGTCCCATCAGTAAGTCGAAATTAGGAAAGTATGTGAATTTCAGCTTGTCATTGTATTGCTTCTGCATATTCTCAATTACCGTTCGGATTTGCTCCTGTTCGTCCATCTTTGTGAGCATAGCGGCTGCCTTCATCCTCCAACGCCTGATGAAGTCGGACATTGATTCACCTTTTGTTTGTCGTGTGCTTGCAAGATCAGCCCTGGTGACTCCGAAACTCCTGGTACCCAAAATGATGCAAAAAAGCTTCACAGACCTCCTCGTAGGTCTTGGTATTCATCCTTCGAGTTATGTACCAACGCTGAGGAGTCTCATCAAGATAGCGAGCAAACACCTTGGCCTTCTGCATATCGCTCAGCATAAGGATAGACATTTCTCTATCGAACATTGCCAAATGAAGCTGTGGGTCGGAGGAACCTTTGTATAGAGGAAGTGTTGGCAATTTCAACTTTGGAGGGAGATCAACCTCGGGATACAGTCCAGTGGAAAAGTAGTCGAAACCGGCTGGCTTGTTGGCCTTCTCCATGCGCTCAATCTTTTTCAGCATCCCATTGAATTCTACGGCTAACTGGGCATCCGTATTGATTGGACTTCCTCCTTCTGCCATGCTTGTGATTCGGGCCTACCTGTTTCCAAGGCGTCCATTATTAGCTAACAAGAGGAAGTGGGCTGAATGAACTAAGGTGAGAATGACACTTCACCGGAACAGGCTTGGACTGAATGCAAATGGGCTAAGATACCCAGAAAATGAGGTGTTTGGGCCGGAGTATTTTCAGACTGCGAATTGGAATTTGGACTGAAACCTGAATAGATGGCTTTGATTGGGCTTGAGAGGTGACACCTAGATCTAGGGTTTTGGGCTAGGGCCCGGATAAAAAGTCTACCTAGACTAAAATGAGCCCTTAGGCTGGAGTGCGTTTGGGCCTAGAGTAAAGCACATGGGCTGGAATGGTCCCTAAATCACAAATGGGCCTAACTTTCTTTGGGCCAGAGAAGATGGTTGCTAAGCCGAAAAAAGATCTTATTTTCAGGACTTGTGAGTTATTTCAAGCTCAGGTGGATTTCCTTTTTTATGGGCCTAAAACTAATTGGATAATTCAAATTGGGCCAGAAGAGAAATCACCTAAGTCTAAGCTTTTGGGCCGAAGCCCGAACAAATAACTCACACATTCTAATCAAGCAAGGCCTTTGGGCCGCGAGCAATAAAGTCGCGATATCGGGTTGGACTGAGTTGATGTAGGAAAAGTTCCTATCAATTTCTAGGCTGGGTAGTGGGCTGATCATACAGGTAAACAAGGCCCACGCAAATTCAACATGTCCTCACCAGACGTTAAAATCAAACCGGGTATGGATCGATCCGGAGAGGTGCTTGGGGCATGGGCCCAGGTCGCCACAAAGGAATAGGGCTTGCACGCTATTCTCTTTGGGATTCCCCACTTTTTTTTCACATCACCTGAGGGTGTGCGTCTACGATCGGGTCTTTGACTGACCAAACAATGGGCTAGGTAAGGACACTGCCAGGAAAACGCTTGGGGCTAAGGCCCAGGTATTAAGGGGATGTGGTTAGACGACATCCTCCTCTTTTCCCCCGCTTATTCACATCACCTAAAAGGTGTGAGTCCCTGACAGGGGACCCTCAAACGGGTCCCGGGATGAAATCGGTTTAGGTGGACCCTCGCTCTCATATGATGCAAAGGTGCAGAAAATTAAAGTGCGCACAAAAGTAAACAAACAAAGTAATAAAGCCATAAATAAACATTTTTCGAGTTAAGCCCTCTTTCTTAAAATTAAACAAGTTAATATTAAGAAGTTTAGTCCCCAGCAGAGTCGCCAGTCTGTGAGCCTCGATTTTAAACCCTATCCTATGTGGATTAAGTTGATTGGGATCTAGTCGGGTTTTAGGTCCACTTATAACCTAAGATTAATAACTATGTCATAAAAACAATAATTATTAAAACCTAAGCTAGCTCACTGGAACCTATTATGAGTCGCCACCTAATTTTAACCTAGATCAAAATAGGAAAGGAGAGTTCGGGTTCGGGGGCTTGATATTCGACTTATTTAGGGTTCAATTACTTTCATTACCCTTCCTAGGTCGTTTTTCCTCTACTTGGTTTATTTACGGCTTATTACGAGTCGTTTTAACCTAAGTGCGCGAGCTTCTGCTTTTTTTTGTGTTTTTTGGCATTTTTTGACAGAAAGTTAAAGTGAACTTAAAAGCTACCTAAACTAGGGTTTCGGAGGCAGAATTAGGTCGAATTTTTCTTACGTCCGTAGCCACGGACCCCATGTCCGAGACCACGGACCCCAGTTAACCTAATTATACAAAAGAGTCGAAATTTAAAGGAAAACAAAAATGTGCAAAGTCCGGGGCCATGGACAGGCTGTCCGTGGGCCCGGACATTATTAGAAAACCTAAATTTTGAATTTTTTAAAATCCCGCCGCCGTCCGTGGGCGTCCGGGCTTACGGACAGGGAGTCCGGGACCCCGGACATGACGTCCGTGGGTGCGGACCGCCCTCGGACGGCGGCGTTGAGGCTGTTCCCGAAGGTGTTTTTGGCTCAAATTTTATGGGTGTGTAACCTGAAGGATGTACAAGACGTTAGTGATTGAAAGAATTCAATTTGAAGTCAAAATTAATACGAAACTTAGTTAACAAGTTATTAGACAGAAACACAAACAAACCTTAATTCAGAAGCAATAAAAAGTCAATTCGATTAGAAATTTCACACATAAGTGTATTCTGATCAGAGGGGTTAAGGAAGTCAAATTCCAACCTATTTTGACTTCGGGATTTGATTGTTCTTTCACGTCGGGAATCTTCGAGAGCTTCGTTGATGGCCAATCCGGTTCGACTTTGACCCAAGCTTCTGGCTCCTTCTTCCTTGTATTGTTAGCCACGGTTTGCTTCTGTATTTTTTGTGTTTTGGTGCTAGGAATCCCAATGGGAGAAGAAGGAATGTTTTTTTTGGTGATTTCGGGATGATTTCGGTATAGATTCGAGGCTCGGGGTTGCAAAAACGTTGGAAGTAGGTTGACGGCTGAGTTCTCTGACTTTGGGGATGATCTCCTCTGCCCTAGTTCGTTTTTGGAAGGTCCTTTTATAGAAAGAGCAAGGCCATGTTGATAGAACAAGATTTTTATCTAAAACCCTGATTTTGTGCTCTAAGGGAATCTGATTTTTTAAAATATGTTTCAGGCCGATAAAAATTATGAAATTTTAACTGAAGGTAAAGGATGAGTTTTAAGAATTTTGAGAGTTGGAATCGGGTTATTTTGATAAATAACCGATTAGATAAAAATCTCACAATCTGGAATCTCCCATAATTCATAACTTATTATTGGAAAGTTGAAATAACGAAATTCCAACGGAATTAGTCTTTAATAATCATCCTCTATCTTGTGTTAAAATTTCATGACGTTTTGTTTTGATTTCGGTATTTTCCATAGGAGAGAGAAAATTGCAAAAATGATTGAATTTCTTTTTTAAATTTTGGGATAAGGTTCCAAATAAAATAATTTCAGGTTTATGACTGTATGTAGTCATGCTAACCATGTGACAATTTTATTTTAATTTTGGAAACCTTTTATTATTTCTATTTCGAGGTTATTTCATGTGTTAATTAAAGAAATTAGCTTATAATATGAATTAAAAGCTAAATTTCCAGAATAAATATTATCAGAAAATCATGAAATACCTTTCATAATGACTACAATATTTGGAATTGTTTGGTGATGATGTACAAGTCATATGAAAATAGAAAATCCTGAGAAAGTCGCTGGAAAATCCTGCATTGGTGCACTTTGACCATTTTGCCCTTTGTAACACGTATGCCTTTGAGACTACTAGGGGGTTGAAATTTTGGGTATAACACATATTATACCGATGATCCTCACTATAGGATCATTCAAGAGATTACGTATTGTTTTCTTGTTCTCATTACACAAGTTTACCTTCCTTCTCTTGCACCGAGTCAGGGGATATAGGTTAGATCCCGAGACTTAATTCTGTAGGTGCTATTCAGCCCTTGTCTCTTAACGAATCACATTTGTGAATTTTATTATTTGCTTGGTCTTATTACACATGTTTTCCTTTATTCCCATGGTGTGTATTTTCTTTCTCTTCCCTTGCACCAGGTCTGGGGATATAGTTTAGATCCCATGACCTTATCATGTAGGTGCCAATTGTTCCTTATCTCTTTAAGGTTGTGTGTGAATTCTCTTATCACCACAAGATGGAGAACGTCTTCTCCATAGCTAATCCTCCATTCCCGGTGTCATGCGTCGAGGAAGAGGGGTCACCTCTAGACCCCAGGATGTGCTCCACCAATAGTCGGTCGAAGGATCTGATGCGGATACCAACTCCCGAGCGTCCCTACTGCGCGGCCCGAGAAGTCATCTTCCCGGATTATCCTCATGTTCCACCAGCTGATATTTTCTTATCATTATCATTAATAACTTGACACCATAGTGGGTGTCGTTAGAAGTCCTCTATATTTAGAGAGGAGTTTTTCTCTTTGTATAGTTCTTTGTTTTGTTTACGTAGTTCGTCATGTTCCATCTCAAAGTTCCACAAACGAGAAAGGGACTAAACTACTGTGTGCGCGCAAGTAATATGCAACAATGATATAACAAGCATATAAGCAAGCCACCACAAGCAATCTAATTTCATGCTTTAGTCTTATGGTCTTTGTCAAACAAAGCACACAACAAACAAGCCGTGTAACACGGAAACATACGGACCACACATATCCATACCTTACTCAGAGGGGAGAGTTATCTCACACCGGGTCCCGGTTGGCGTTCATCACGTCCCTAACGTTAATTAAAACAACTCGTCAGTTTGATGATTTCATGTGACGACAGTTGTAACATTTTTCTTAGTTTGTCCTATTTTATCGGGTGTTGTTCCCTGGGCGAACCTTTGAATGTTCAACTTATGCTATCCCTTAGAAGTTTACAAGTATTAACCTTCGGCTTTATCTCCCTCCTAGGACATTTACATTGTCGACTTACACGTTAGCTAAGTCATTCCTCTAGCTATTATTCAAGAGTATTTTTAAGCACCAACGTGTGACAAGCTTAACCTAAAATTGATTTCGATTTGCCTAGAGTGTATTCCCTCGTAACTAGGCACCCTAGTGCAGTTTAGTAATCATAACTAACGTAATACAACAATCTACTAACATAGAACCTAAGAACAAAACTCACAACTCACAATTAGTACCTCTCTTTATTCTTAACTTCCAATGATAGCACTTATTGTTGAATCCCCCAAAATGTGTGGCAGTTTAGTTAGGTGTTTTTAACAAGATTTTATACTCCTAAACCATCTAGTATAACACTGTTGGTCACCTTGAAACTCCACTAGACAGAGCAGAGAACAATACCGAATTCAAAACACAAACTGCACATTATCTTTATTCTACTCCTTTGTTCAAGTTACCAAACGGGTTCTTAGGTTTTCCCCAAGTGTATTCCCCATTACCCACGCATGTTAGCTAGGTTTTTAAATCCATTACCAACCCATTACAACTCTCTTACACCCTCAGTACTTCAATCATCCAAACAACACTTTATCAAAATTCTAAAACACAATTTGTATTTCTCTTCTTCACGTTTTCTTTTGGTTCATCGACCTGTCCCCAATCCTACCCAATTCCTCTTACCCAGTTGTCTAAGTGTTAAAGCTAGGTTTTAACCTCAAAGACAGATCCTAACAATCTGTTACAGCTGCTGAAGAGTTTTGATACTGAAGTGACAAGAAGTGAAAAACTGAAGTATGCACCCGATAATTTCTTCTTTGATTTCTTGTTTCTAGTGGGTGGACTGACTTCTAATTTCTCCAAATGACTATGCCAACTTAGTCCACTCTTTTAGAAATATCTTGGGTTCAGTCTTAACCATCTACAACACTCCTCAAACTTCTGTAACCCAGTTATACAGAAACATACTTTCAGAAAAGCCATAAACTGAAGTAACACACTTCTGGTATGCTTGCTTCCATTCTCTTTTGTTGTTCACATATCCGACTTTCAATTTTCCCAAACGGATGACTCAGTTGATTAAGGACTCTATCCAGATTCTAAACCAAAGACAACCCTACAACAGCTGGGTTTACGTTACAGATGTGACCTCCTACTGAACTGGGCAAAACTAAAGGAACACTGAAATCTGCAATTGTTTTTTTTCTCTTTTGTTTTTTTCTTGTTGTTCACTAATCAGGCTTTTACTCTCCCCAATAATCTAGCTACTTAGTTACATGTCTTAGTATAGTTTTAATCTTTAAAACAGGCCCAAAATAACCTATACCAAAATCTTTGAAAGTTCTTACACAGGGAACAAAAATCTGAAACTGAAATCATCCGCTGATGTAAGCTCTTCTCTGTTGATTTGTTTTTGCTATCTAACTTATTCCTTAGTCTTCCCCCAACTGGTTTAGTTACTTATTTATGTATTTTTATACAATTCTAACTCTAAGGCAACTCAGGGCAGTAATCAACACTACTGAGAAGTCCCCAAAACTAAATCAAGAAAGCCTGAGAACATATACTGATATACTCTCTTATTTCTTTTCTGTCAATCCATCAATCTGTTTTTCCAATTCACCCCAGAGCACCCACTTACTTAATTAAGTGTTCTAGCTCTATTTTAAACCCAAAACCAACTAGACAACACTCTGAAAACTCTTTACACAGAAAAGAGAAAATTGAAAACTGAAGTATTCTTGTCTTTGTTTTCTTTCTGTTTATTCACAATGCAGTCTCTCAATTATCCCTCAACTAGACTGCCCACCTAGCTAAGTGTATTATCAGGTTTTTAAATTTGAAACAGACTCAAAATCACTTGGACAGCTCCCCTTGGAATTCCTCATACTGAACTGCTAAATACTGCAGAACTAGAGAACATAAAACTGATATACCTTATTCCTTCTCCTTTCTTTATTCATAATTTGATTCTAAATTTTCCCTAGTCTGCCTAGCTTTTGAGTTACCTGCTTTGGTATAATCTCAACCCCCAAAACAGATTCACAACACATCATTTAAGCTTCTGAAGAGTTGTTACATAGAAAGGCCGAGATTACAGGTCTGAAAACTGAACTGGTGTGTTTTCTTATATTGTTTTCTTTCAATTCTTTAATCTGTCCTTTAACCACTCCCAAAGTATTCATAACTTACTTAATTGTGTTAGAAATGTTTAGGTTCATTAGCAACTCAAAACAACTCCTTATAACTTCTATGTAACCAGGTTTTACAGAGTTCAAATTTTCAGAAAAACTGAAACATCACAATCAGATATCCTCTCCTATACTCATTTCTTTATTTGTGACTTGATTCGCAGTTTCTCCCCAATTTGTTTTAGTTTCTAGTTAAGTATTCGATATAGTCTTACCTTCAAACCAAGCTCAACTCAACAAGAAACACCTCTCTGAGTTCTTTACACAATAAAACAGAACCTGAAAGAACAGAAATCATGAAACTGATCGCGTTCTTCTCTGTTGTTTTCTTTCTGTTCACCAACCTATCTTCTAACCTCTCCCTCTTTGTTGGCTTACGTAGTTGAGTGTTCTAACACTATTCCAACTCCAGACAACCCAAAACAATCTGTTAACCTTACAGCAACTTGCTGATACAAAAATGAGAATAAGGATTGTAAAAACTGGGAACTGAAAACTGGTTTCTCTTTTCTTTTCTTCTTCTGTTTGTTCTCGCATTTCTTTTCTAGTATTGCCCCAGGTTGCCTAGTTACTTAGTTAGGTTCCTTACTGCAAATTTAACTTCCAAACACTGCCCCAGACAAACAAGAACTACAGCTCCGAAGTTTCTTAGAAGAAACGAAACTGTGGAAACTAACTACATTTATGCACTTGTCTACCTCATTTTCACTGCACTAATCTGATAACTAACTTTCCCAAAATGTTCTCACGCTTAGTTAAGTGCATTAGTAATATGTTAGGTTCATTATTTAGCCCATGCATCCTCTTTATCACCTCTAGAAGCTAATTATACAGAAGCTGAAAATGTAACAGAAACTGGACTTTCAGTAACATTTGAACTAGGTGTTTTATTTCTCCTCGGCCCCCTTTCTAGCTTGTTCTTAGAGGTGTGTTTCATCTAGCATTAAGAAGGCATTAAGGAGTTTAGGTTAGGCTAGTTTTCTTAGCATACTAGTGGGAGCTAACTTATGAATGCCAAGTGCACAAGACACAGAAACTGAAATCAGTTTTTGGAAATTCTATTATTACCTTGCTTCCAAGTGTAGTTTCCTCTTCCGTTCTATTATTGGTTTGCTCTAGAATATCTGGCAATGAACTAGCTTGGGTTAATTAGCGAAAGTAGGAGAGTTTAGCCATGAGAACGGTTTGTTACAGAGGCTCACCGCACCAGAGGAAATCAAACGGGAGCATGGGTGAATCCTGTTACAGATCCTGATTGGGAAATGCACAGTCGGGTTCTTCCCATGCAATGACTGCTTCACTTTCTTCCTTTTCTGTGATTTCGAATGAAAATGAGATTGAGACAAAAGAGGAAAGTGATTTAAGGAGTCTTAGTTGGGGTTCTCAGTAGAATGCACTTACTGATTTCTTCCTGGGGTCTACGATTACACACAGAGGTACAGCAGGGAGTTTATCAGAAACTTGTTCTTCAGTCTTGCATGAGCTGATATACAAGCCAGTGAGTGGATGGTTTGTGACAGTTCCCTTCTTGCAAGAAGATACCGATGGTTAGAGAGATTGAGTAGGGAGTTCTTGGCATAGGGAAGAAACAGTAGTGAAAGAAAGTAAAAGAGCAATGCTAATCAGCAGCACTTATCTTGCGTGTAGAAGCAATCAGAGAGGCGTGAGAGGAGTTTCTGCATATACAGCACCTGGTGCATGCGAGAAAGGGAATAGCTGGTATGCATGTCTATGCATCGACAGGCGCAAGGCAAGGGGAGATTAAATGCGAGAACCAATGACTGTTAGTGGGTGAAAGTTCCAACGAGGAATTTGTGGAAGTTTGAAAGGAACTCTGGTGCGTGCGAGTTTGGACCAGAACAATTTTTGTTGTGCATGTTGCAGCTTTGATTCCTTTTTACTGAAGTCAAGAGTGGCACAGGTTGTGCTTGCGGTCTCCAAGAGCAATGTCTCCTCGACTATTTTTTTCTAGACACGGGAATCAGAGAAAGAAAATGGTCTTGACTGATTGTTCTTGGTGACTGTAGGTCATTTTTTTTTTGAACTGAAATCAACGCAGCAACAATGCAAGTCTGCTTTATAAACTTTGGTTTGATTTTGATAACACTAAGCACGTGGGGATGCATTGGAGTTGACAATACAGATTTCTAAGGCAAGGAATGTCTTGTTGTGCCGTGGGTGGGCTTCAGGTTCCCGTACAGAACAGGAAGAATGTGGTGGTCTGTTGTTCCCTTTTTTTGGTAGCTACTAGTAGTCGCGGTACTTGTTCTATTTCGTTGGTATTAGTTACCAAATTCGAGCATAGCTCAACCGGTTAAGATGTTCAGGACGGGTATGAGAGGTACGGGGTTCGAACCTCGGCAGGAGTGCATTTGCTTCCTTTCCTTTTTCCTCTTTTTTTTGTATAAGCTATATACATGCTTATTTATATATATGTAAGACTATATAATATATCACGTTAGTAGTTAGATACGCGACTACTTGATTTTGTTACGTTATATATATACGCCCCTTTTATTTTGTCGCGTTATAGTTGTAAATACCTATGCGATGTTATTAGTTATTATTTACAACGTTGAAATTTTGTAACGTTACGTACGTGTATTTTCATAAATGTACATATATAAGTACGTGACCGTGTTAATACGTATGTTGTCATGTTTCTGGACATGTGTATACCAAATTTAATTGTTCATACATTATTATATGTCCGATTTGTGAAACACGTTATTCTCGGATAATCTCCTCGTGTTTATGATGTTATGCGTTTAATTGTTTAGGGGTGTTTCAACTTACCCCCCTTAAAAGAGACTTCGTCCCGAAGTCTTATTTCCTTAACTTGTAGTTTCCATTCCTGGTAATCTTAGGGATCAAGTCCCGCATTCATTCGCGATAACCAAGGGATTAAGTTCCATAATTATAATTCTCAGTGCTTCTAAGCACCATGCCACATTAGTGGTTTCACACAAATTCTCATAGTCGTTCAAGGTATTAGCCATGTATATATAACATGCTAAGGTGTAAACCAAAGGCACACAACATTCATTCATCGCACAGTGCACATCCAATACAATACACACACAATTCTGCACAATTCATACACACAGACCTACCACCAACGTGTGGTTGTGGGAATACACATAGTGAAAGGATCAAGTCCTGAAAATTCCACAGTTCTATTACACCAATTGCGCTTATAAGCGCCACGCCACATCTGTGGCTTGACCAAGTTCTCAATAATATTGCAAAGTACCAGTAATGTTCATATATTGTACCCATAAGCACTCATATGACCAAGTCATTCGTTCATAACAGCCATGCATTCAAACCAATCCACACTCATTCACACACATAGCATTTAAAACTACACCACTAACGAGCAATAACACAGTAAAAACGCAATGCGCCTACCCCCCTTAAAAATGGATTACGCCCACGTAATCCCTTTTATATCATCCTTGGGTCTTGGTTCAAGATGTTTAATTCTCATGGGGCATTCTAGTTTCTATGCAATTTAGCTCACCTTATGATTCTAGTTTCCATACCGATCTATAACGGATTCGGGTTTAGCCTCTCTGGGTCCAAGGTATTGGCCGATATGTCACTTGTTATTGAACTGGAAAATGGGAGATACGGTCCACCAGCTTCTGCTGTGCGACTCTGGTTACCTTCGGGTTTGTTTTCCGCTTTCTATGCCTTCCAAGGTGGTGCCTGGCTTATTTGTAACTTTATCATTTAGGAGTAAAGGCCTCTTGACTGCCGTGGGGTATTTTAATTTATACACGGTCTCGGTGGCTTGTAATTTGTCTATCCATTTTCTTTGGAGGTCGGATATTCATTCTTTTAGTGCGTTTTTAAGTGTCTGAGTTATTCTTTCTAACTGCCCTTAAGGTTTATATTCCTATATGCTATGTAGTAACGGTTTAGTTCTTAGTATTTGAATGTTACAACCGTGTCATTGTTATAACGACATGTCTAGTTGATATTACCGCTCATAATCATATGTAGGTAGTTAGTTTACTCTCCTAGCATTGCTACCTATTTTGATCCCTTATTGTGTATAGCCAAATTAGACGTTTTTCGTCCTTTAAATAATCTTTATTTTTCAGCCCAATTGTGGCTTTGACCCTGCTGGTTGACTTCAATTAGTTTCAGTCAAAAGGTTACCGAATTATGTATGTTAGAAGTTTCTGTGATTGTAAACCGTTTAGCATGGGATATTTAGTTTCCTTATCATCACCATTGTTCTTATGTCCCGCCAGGAAGTAAAGTAATGATTTCTACCGGTTACTTATTGCATTTGATTACGGTAGTGTATACTTTATGTATTAACAGCTATGTTATTGGTGACATCACATTATTTCCAGTCGTCACATATTTGTACACCCTTGTGTTTATCCCTGAATTTTCGAGCCATGTATTTTATGTGGTTTCATCATCTAGTACCAACACCACTTCTTTCGCATCTTTACTTATCCAACTTATAAACTTTCACCTATTTGTAGTTTATGTGTCCACTTGTAGGGGGTTTCGAGAATCATCCAACACCGACGTGATCAGCGTAAGTGTTGGGCTACCCCTGCACCCCAATTTGTGCTCAGTGTCATTTGACCTGGCCAAGGTCAAGTTCCACCTTGCACGTCCAATTTAAGAAAATAATTAGTTTAACCAATTTTAATTCTTATCCCACTCGTTTCTAGTCATTTGGCAATCAATTCATGGGCTAGTAACGAGATCTAAGCCTTGAGATTAAGTGTGTAAATCTTCTAACTATGTATACATCTAGGTGTGTACCTAAATACATACTCATGTGTCGTAAGGTTCAAGGTTGTATTTATATTATAAAGATCCCTTGATTTATATACATCTCTATATGAGTGTTCACCCAAATCTATATCCTCCTGCTATTATAAGTTTTTCTCACTCCAATCCTCGTACCATTTGTATATGTATACATGTTCATTCGCTACATGTGGTCTCATAAATTCCAGTGCTAGTCAATTAGGTGTACAATGGTATACTTCCCAATTCTTAATATTACTAGGATTTCCTCACACTTACAAATTAATATTGAATTTACAAAATGATTCATTACTCATCTTAGCCCA
The DNA here is from genome assembly GCA_023374045.1 of Limonium bicolor. Lineage (NCBI taxonomy): Eukaryota > Viridiplantae > Streptophyta > Magnoliopsida > Caryophyllales > Plumbaginaceae > Limonium > Limonium bicolor. Next base: position 67,267,043 of record CM041779.1, on the reverse strand, counting down.
TCAATTAATCTCTCCATTACGTCTTTTAATTTTGTTCAAAATTTCCAAATTTCGATACCCAGTTATTCATAATTATTTGGTTTCCTCCTGATATTTCCCTCCTCATAAATATTTGTCTGTTTTTTCCTTGTAGGCCTGTTTAGGCTCACTTCTATCTGAGTTACACGTTATTTCGTTTTGCATATTAATCTTTTCTAGGTCTCGTAATCCTTTTGTTACTTTCTGATTATTATTCCTTGTGTGTTTCTTACTTGAAGTAGTCTAGCTTTTTACCTTCTTGGTTCACTAAACGAGTGGTAGGTATTCCGGATTTATCACCACTGAGGTCCCATATTTATTTTCAGTTGTTAGGTTATACCATTAACTTAAGTCGAGTGTGATTGATTTTCACTTCTTGGGTTCTATTGATATCTTGTCTTTTCCCTTGATTAATGTAGTTAACTCCTCCATATATAATGTGTTTGAAAGGATTATGTCATAATAGTGGCATTATATGTTGCCCTTTAGATATTTACATGGGAGGTCAAATTTAGGGGATGATGTCGGAGAGTTCAATAGTACAGCTCATTGGAGCAGCTGGTACCTTGGTTAGAATGTGGGGAGTAATATCTTATATTTAGAGAACTCTGTTAAACTTTGGTGTGGACTTTGGAAATTTAGGCATTTGGTAATGGTTACATAAGCATGACATTTCTAGGTTTGACTTCCTTTTTTACAGGGTTGTTGCTTATTTGTTGTTGTGGAGGGAGGTTATGTGTACAACAACATTGAGACAATATTACTGAGGTTATGGTAAATGTTAATCTATTATAACCCCGTGTTATGGCACGAGCCTTATGTGTAACCTGAACGCTCAGTTTTTCACTGTATCATCTTGCGTGTATGTTGTATTTCATATTAATTATTGGAACTAGAGTTTTAATTTCATGTTCTCACTGTATTCGTTAGTGAGACTCCATATCATTTCCTTCATAACCATAGTTAGTGATCCAAAGAGTTTATCTTTTTATAAAATTGAATCCCACAGTTACCCGTGGCATTGCCTGCGGGTGTTTTAACAGTTCCTCTTTCGGAATTTGTTCCTCCATGATTGAAACTTAATTCTCTATTGTACCCAACTCCTTTTATTTGGTCTCCTTGATCCAGGTATTCGATAGATGTTTGAACATAGTGGCGAATTTACTGCCATTTTCTTATCTGTTTGATTTGTGTTGGGGTGGGTAACCAGTGTCTCAAGGTAATGACTATTTACAAGGTTCGACATTTCTTTTTATGATCCCTACACCAATGTGTTTTTCTCAGGGAACTGCAATTATTGTCTAAGAAAATTTGTTATGTCAAGGAATGAAGAGAAACGTGAGAGAGAGCAGGGTATACTTTAGTGTGTGAAATTGTGTCATGCTTCATTAAGCATTTTAGATTGCACCAATTTTATGGTGTAATTTTATCGTGAACTATATTCTCTTATTTCATTGTTTTACGATAGGTTTACCAAAGTTAACCTCTCAAATGTATGAATTGAAGAATTTATCTCAACCCCACCCTTGGCTTAATTAATTGCTTATTTAAGCTTTACTTATTTCATAATTTTTAGGGTATTTCGGTCCTCTTTGCTTGTGAGGTAGGTTCCTATCGACTGCTAAGCATGTCGACCCAAGTTGCCGCTAAAATTGGTCCCTCAATGGGTATAGTCTTTGAACTTCACGCTCTAGTCAGAGCTTCGAGTCTTGGGACTGTTGTATGGTATAAGTCTTTTCTTCACGGGTTAATTGGATACCATCAAGTAGATGCCGGATCGGGTTTTCCCGAGTGGGAGGAGGCTTTCTACCTCTCCGGCGTTCTTTCTATGAATTGAAATGGACCCTTGGGACGTAGAGGTTGGGTATAGCCGTATAGGTGTCTGTTAGGTATCCAGTAATTACTGGGGAAGAACCCTAACTAATGCGCCTCACATACTAGCCCTTAACCCCGTTTCCCCGAATTCAGGTTTTCCTATACTCGGTACTTCTCTGTTCCAGTCATCATAGCGTAACTACGCTCTGATACCACTTTCTATAACACCCCCGAATAATGACCAACAAATAAACGACGCGCCAAAAGCTATCACGAGTTATCTACGCAGCGGTTCAAATCTCCACCCGGGTGCTACAGATGCCAACCACCCACGTGGTTGACAGACCACATTACTAACACCAAGTTACGGTCTGCATGACTGGAAACAACCCTCAACCAAAACTCATATACAACATAAGATACAATTCCAAATACCGAGTGTTCACAATATAATTACTAAATGATAAACCGAAAAGTACAACCCGGGTTTAGTAACAACCCATACATTAAACATACTATTCCAAATTCAAAAGTTATACTCATATAGACTACCCCCATGATAGTCATCCCGCCTACGCTCCGTTATCATCCAGCTTAATACCTGTAAAAATTGGGTTGTAAAGGACCCAGCAAACTACGCTGAGTATGAATATGTGTAGCCCGTATGTTGCCGGGCTACACGACTACTTGGTCAAATATTATTAAGTCCAATTTACATGCTATAATAAAGCAGTAAAGCACATCACAACACATCATGATATCATACACACTTGAAGGTAGCCTATCAATATCAACGAGCAACCAAGCACAACTTGCAAGTAGCATAGCAACGTCAAACACGCCACCCATCACAATAAGCTGTTAATGTAGCAACAACAATCAAGTAATTTATAGGACGTGTGCGTAGGCATATTATACCGATGATCCTCACTATAGGATCATTCAAGAGATTACGTATTGTTTTCTTGTTCTCATTACACAAGTTTACCTTCCTTCTCTTGCACCGAGTCAGGGGATATAGGTTAGATCCCGAGACTTAATTTTGTAGGTGCTATTCAGCCCTTGTCTCTTAACGAATCACATTTGTGAATTTTCTTATTTGCTTGGTCTTATTACACATGTTTTCCTTTATTCCCATGGTGTGAATTTTATTTCTCTTCCCTTGCACCAGGTCTGGGGATATAGTTTAGATCCTGTGACCTTATCATGTAGGTGCCAATTGTTCCTTATCTCTTTAAGGCTGTGTGTGAATTCTCTTATCACCACAAGATGGAGAACGTCTTCTCCATAGCTAATCCTCCATTCCCGGTGTCATGCGTCGAGGAAGAGGGGTCACCTCTAGACCCCAGGATGTGCTCCACCAATAGTCGGTCGAAGGATCTGATGCAGATACCAACTCCCAAGCGTCCCTACCACGCGGCCCGAGAAGTCATCTTCCCGGATTATCCTCATGTTCCACCAGCTGATATTTTCTTATCATTATCATTAATAACTTGACACCATAGTGGGTGTCGTTAGGAGTCCTCTATATTTAGAGAGGAGTTTTTCTCTGTGTATAGTTCTTTGTTTTGTTTACGTAGTTCGTCATGTTCCATCTCAAAGTTCCACAAACGAGAAAGGGACTAAACTACTGTGTGCGCGCAAGTAATATGCAACAATGATATAACAAGCATATAAGCAAGCCACCACAAGCAATCTAATTTCATGCTTTAGTCTTATGGTCTTTGTCAAACAAAGCACACAACAAACAAGCCGTGTAACACGGAAACATACGGACCACACATATCCATACCTTACTCAGAGGGGAGAGTTATCTCACACCGGGTCCCGGTTGGCGTTCGTCACGTCCCTAACGTTAATTAAAACAACTCGACAGTTTGATGATTTCATGTGACGACAGTTGTAACATTTTTCTTAGTTTGTCCTATTTTATCGGGTGTTGTTCCCTTGGCGAACCTTTGAATGTTCAACTTATGCTATCCAGAGCCGGCTCTAAGCAGGAGCAAGTGGTGATTGAGAACAGGGCCCCCACTTATTTGGGGCCCCAAATTTTTAACTATTTACTATAAAATAATTGATATTTTTCTACTCTCTAAGGTAGTTTCTGGGTGACGTTTTATTTTTCTCCTACTTCTAATCCACTATTAACTCTGACGGTGGTTTCAATATGACTTTTCATTTTTCTCTACTTTTCAATATCAGTAACTTCTTATTTACCTGCTACTCTATTTAATAAGAAGAGATTGATCGACAGAGTCAGGCACTTCTTCCTCTTCTATGACTCTGCACACTTCTCTCTCTTTGCACTAAATCATCTCTTCTCACTTCTCTGTACACTCGTCTCTGTTCTATATCAAATCATAATTCTATTCCTATTTTAATATCCCTCCCTGTACGTCTGCTTTGCTATTGTTGTAGGCTGCAGTGCTCTCCTCTCCATATTAGTATGTAGTACTACTAACTTTTCACTTTTGTCAATGTCACACACAGAAGAGTGCAAGCTGCTAGTATCGCTTTGGCGCTTTGCCTCTGCAGTATGCATATATATTAGTATATAATATATTATATTAATACTTTTTGTTTTGTGTTCAGTCCACTGTCCACACAGAGAGCAAAGGCATAGCTCTGCGGGTGATTGAGAGTTACAGAGAGCAACTCAGCAACACTGCAACAGCGGCAGCAGACAACACAACACAGTAAATGAAAAGTTATTTACAAAAACTAAATCAACAGTATTCATATGCTATACCCTCGGCATATTTAAATTAATTTGTTAACTAACCCTTCTTCCGGTAAACAAACAGTAGTTAAACTCTGTTAGATTATATTTATTATATGTAAGTTTAAGTCGTGAACTTATGTTACACCTACAATAATTATTTATACGTATTTATAAAAAAAATTAAGATCTTATTTTCAATCCAACACAGGGCCTCCAAAATGATTGAGACGGCACTGATGCTATCCCTTAGAAGTTTACAAGTATTAACCTTCGGCTTTATCTCCCTCCTAGGACATTTACATTGTCGACTTACACGTTAGCTAAGTCATTCCTCTAGCTATTATTCAAGAGTATTTTTAAGCACCAACGTGTGACAAGCTTAACCTAAAATTGATTTCGATTTGCCTAGAGTGTATTCCCTCGTAACTAGGTGAAATACCCCTAACATTTAAATAATTAAATATAATTAAATAAATATTATTTTTGGAATTATAAATATTATTTTGGGGATTATGAAACCCTAAGAAAGTATATAAACACTTGGGCGTTAAAAACGCACCTAAACTCCTTAAGGTCAAAACGTGCGTTAATGCCCGATGAAATACCCCTAAATTAATTTAAATTAATTTAGGGGATTTCTTTTATTAAACCTTTAATAATACTATTAAGTATTAAATTATTATATGGAATTATGAGTATTAAATTAGTACAAGGATTATGAATATTAAATTATTGTATGGAATTATGAGTATTAATATTATATGGAATTATGGAAATTAATTTAGGGATTCCTCCTATTTAACTCTAAGGACTACAATTTAATTTAATTATTATATATTATTATATAGTATTATGAATTTAATAACAAGATTTATAAGTCAATAAATCTTGGAAAAATTCCTAGACACTCCAACTATATTATAAAGATTTTAGAAATATTGGGAGCATTGATTTAGAACATAAAAGTCTATATAAAATCCTAGAAACCTTAAAGCTTGTTAAGCCTTGCTAGGGTTGACTTTTTGAGAATGGTCAAACCAGGCCATGAAACCTATACCAATAAATAGGTTATAGAAAACCATGAAGATCGATAAAAAGAACGTCAAAACGGATCATCCTAGCCAAAGTTATGATCAAATGAAGTTTAGAGCCAAAATTTTGATAAAAGCTGACGTGGCATGGACTGCTGACTCATCGCCGCCTCGGGAATCGCGTCCAGAACACTTAGTCATTTTAATCTGCTGGATTTTTGGAACAGAAAAACAAATTGTGACCTATCTTGTGACCTTCATAACTTTCTCATCTTAAGGAATTTTTGAGTGTCGTCTTCTTTGTTGTCTTCTCCTACATTCCCTTTAAACAACCATAACTCATAAAAACCCTAACGTCAAAGTAGCCACCCTGCAAAAACCGAAACTGCAATTCCAGTTTTCTCTTCGAAATAGGTAACGTCGATCAGCCATAACTTCTTCGTTTCTCATCCAAATTCCATGTTCTTTAGCTCGTTTTGAAGAGATCTAATTCCTCTAAAACTTTCATGTTTATGGCCTAAGCCAATTCTCAACCGATTGGAAGGAAAAGGTGTCTAAAGTTTCGGTTTCGCCAGCACATAAAATCATACCGAAACTGTAAGGTAAACTCATGATTTGCGGCTTTAATTTCTTTCTGTGTGATGCGAGTTAGGATTAGTTCTTCTTATCAATATGTAGAGGTAAGTTTCTTCTTTAGATTAAGCCCTTACACATGGCCTAACTCAATCTGTGCTGCAAGTTATAGATCCTCGAAGTTGGCACCACGAACTGCTCGAAGTTCGAGTTTTTCCAGTTTTCCGAATTTGAATTCACACAATTCGCACAACTCCGGTGAGTCTCAGATCAAATTGCTCCGATATTGCTGTTCGTAGTCATGTTTCCGACCTAATCCATGTTCCAATTTAGTCAATTACGTGTTAGGTTAGAAGAATTTGTTAGATTGAGGTTCGAATCGTACTCTGTAACTATTAAGAACCCTAACATTCGAACTGAATTCGAATCCCATCATATACTGCATTATAATTGGGGAAACCGGTATCATTAGAACCAAAATTTGATTACGAAACTATAGAAACAAGAATCACTCGATTTCGTTCTGTAGATTGTGAGAAAAACGAGATTTAGTACTCGAATCGGGTTTAAGGTTGGCTGAAGAACTCGACGATTCTCAGCCGTCCGATCGTAGTTAAAAGAAACGGACGGCCGAGATTAAAACGTTCCAGAATAAGTTTATAAAGGTTTTTATAAATTTCAGTAAATAACCCTAAATTGTTGAATTAATTTAAATACCTTCCCGAATGTATTTTGACTTGAAATTTTAACCATAGATTCCTTATTTAATCTAGTTTATTTTGATGTAAATTAATATGGTTTTGGAGTTTTTAAACATAAGTTATGATTTTTGCAAGTTATGGGTTTTCTGGAATTATTTGGCTAAATTAAAAAGATATTTTTATGAAATAAAAATTTTATAATATGTCTAAAATGTTATAGTTACTGTATATTAAATTTTGGAATTTTTGGGCATGGGTAAAAGGTTTTAAAAATTGTGTTTATGAGTTTTTCATAAAAATAACTTATAATATATGGTTTTTAATGTAACCAAAAATTAAAGTATGGTTTGTTAATAAACTTTTTAAGCTGGGAAAAGATGGAACACTAAATTAACATTTTATAACAAGTAAGTTTATAAATGTTTAGGTATTATTTTTTAATAGAAGTGAAATTATTTACATATATGTATATATACCTATTTAAGTGGAAACTTATATAAATCAAGGAATATAATTATTTTTACGTTTTATTTATTATATTATATGGGAGTTAATATTCTTAATTAAAACTAAGGAATATATATATTTACACATATATGTAAAAGAAATAAAATAGTAACTTAGGTTAAATCAAGGAGCTAAATTAATCTACACTTATATTAATTATATAATATGGTAGTTAATATACTTAATTGAAACTAAGGAAAATACTTTATTTTATTAACCATATTTTGGATGTAGGTGTGTGTAAAAGTTAATATAAATAATTAAATACAATAAAACTACATAAATAATGTTTTGTACAAATCCTAGTATATATAAATATATACACAGTAACCATAATAAAATTGAATACCTTATAGGAAATATAATACGAAGGAATTCATAAGTTAAACTAAACCTCTACATAATATTAATAGGAGAATATTATATGAGGTGGTATTAAATTATAGTTATGTATTAGGCTTAAAGAGTTACCTTTGAATTTCCAAGGTTTATATATAAACCATATTAAAATACATGTATAGTATTATTTGTCAATGATCAGAATGTAAATCTAAAATTGGGATTAAGTAATTATTAAGTTAAAACTTAGGAAAAAATTGTGATTAGATTACATAAAATGTTGCACAAATAGATCTTATTCTATAATTAATGATAAACAAATGTAATACGTTTACATCTAAATATTCTTAATATATAAACCATAATAAAATAAGTAAAATACTTTTACATCTAAATGTGAGGTGGATTAGTAAGTCTAGATTTAATCATTTCTTAACATTTATGGTATTGAAATATAACTTAATGTTTTAAGATAGAATCATTAAAAGGATTATGATATAATCTATATTAAACGATGATTTGGAAATTTATCTAAATAATTATCCTTAAGTTTCATGGCATTAGATAAGCCATATGAAATACATTTATAACATTTATTACCAATACTTAGGATGTGGGTTCACAATTAAGTGAGGTATTTAGTAGTTAGAATTTATAGAAGGTTTATAAATAGGAATTTGATACTTAAAACCTTTGAACCTTTTATTAGATAAAACTAAGTTACATAAGATATTATACTGATATACTTTACGGTAAAGGGGAATAATGTTGGGTTATTTGAATATAAAATATGGGAATTTTCATAGTAGATTATCTTATTAAATAATTAACAATTTCACTTACGAACCGGAATTTGATTCTTTGATAAATTCTACTCTATGTAGATATATTGTCCATCCTAAATACAATAAAGGAAATTTATTTATTAGGTTGTTCCTTTGAACCCTTAGGTTTTGTAAAACAATTTAAATCGTATTTAAGGCTTAAGTTTAATGAAGTTTAGTACAAAGGATTATGCATAGTCTATAGAGAGAATGTGTGTAAAAATAAAACATTTAGGAAATTAAATGTAAGTAAGGATGCATAAAAGGTTATACTAAACACCTTATTGTATAGGTAATAATAAAACATATAATATACCTTGTGAATACTAAATGTAAGATTAATTCGTTCAATCTAAGTTAACTATGGTATGGTTATTCAGGATGAGAAGCAATTTAACATCTTATGACAAGTTTTATTAGATGGTTGTAATTAAAAGTCATTCTGAACTAAGGATATGATAATTGAGTTTAGTGGCTCAACTAAGTTATAATAAATGTATCTACAACACTATGATTCCAATATACAAGATGTAGATCTTAATTAAGTTAAGGGGAAACTTAATCATGATAGTTTATTTGGTAATATTGATAAAGTACATAATCATTACATTGTGAATTAATAGTATAGTATTCTAAGATAAACCTATTATAGGTCACAAGACGATGTTTATTCTAAAGTAAGAGTAAAAGTATTGGGCTTAAGAATTGTTATTGAAATTCTAAGATTGATTGAATAACATATAATGCACTTATGTTATAGAGGTCTTTAGTGTGAGAATTATGGTTAAGTATGGGTAAAGTGGATAAGGGTGGAACAATTAACAAGTGTTAATAAAATACATCCCTTGGTCTTACAACCTTGAGTTATACAACATTCTAAGACAAGTCAAAGGATGTACATAACATTTAAGTGAGGGCTTAAAAGACAATTGAGACTTAGAAATAAGAGTGAGGAGTTTATTTAAGCTTAACGTAGGCTACAAGTGATTGATGATAGACTACCTTTAATATTCTTCAGAGTACTGTTGATTGTTTGCGCAAGTTGACTAGAACTGCTACAGCGTTATCCAGGTACGATTTCTCGTACTCCGATATTTTTACTGATTGACTTGTGGAATGTTTTGGAAAATGCTAACTGACTTTAAGAGGAATTTCTAAAAAGGAAATGGTTGTGCGACTAACCCAGCTTGTGTGACTAACTGAGCCTTGGATGTGAAACTCACTTGGGTATTGGTTCCTTCTCTTTGGTTGTTCCATTAGACATTGACTGCTTAGGGTTTACGCTTCTGCACTCTGTAGGACTGAGTGTTTTGGTATTGCTCTGGGTAGTTAGTGATCTAGTGGGAATTTGGAAAAGGTCAACTTTGGTAAATTCTTCTTTTGACTCTGGATATCATTTCATCCATGAGCTGGTTCTTGATGTTTCGACGTGCGCGTGTCTTCAATGGTAACAGCAGGGGGCTGTATATCCCTCGCCCATAGGGGCATTTATATTTGACAGCAGGGGGCTGTATATCCCTCGTCCATACGGACATTAATATTTGACAGCAGGGGGCTGTATATCCCTCGTCCATACGGACATTTATATTAACAGTAAAGGGCTATATATCCCTTGTCCTAAGAGGACGTTGTAGACAGTGAGGGGTTGTATATCCCCTGTCCTAAAAGGACGTACTTGGCGGTGGGGGCCATCTCTCCCAGTTGAATTATTCCACTCTTGAGTTATTGGTTCTTGGATCTATCTTATCATTCCTAGTCCTTTGTGACTATCTGAGTCTTTCTTCTCCTAACGGGAATTGGGTTTAACTAAGGCAATGGATGTTCACTAACACATGATGTGGTTTTGTTTCACTAACTTTACTTTTCTGTTATTTATCTCTATTCTTAATTTGTTATCTTGGTGTGAAGATTTGTGAAATGCTTTGTTCCTCTGAGTGTTTCAAGTGATTGCTTTCAAGCAAATATTTATTTAAGAGTTGTTTTATAAGTTTGTTTTGGAGATTAGTACCAGTTCCATTCCAGGGAACTGACTCACCCCTCCTAGGGTGGGATGCTTGGTTTCATCTTGCAGGTACAATTGATTTACAGGTGGCCACGAAGAGCAAGAGTGATTGGGATGGGATTAGGTTTATAGAGAGTGAATGTATTTTATTATTGTTATGTTTATGTTAAGTTTTCTCGAAGTTCAGACCGTAACTTAGTTAATTGTAATGGTTGTAATTGGTGAGGTTGGTACCGGGTGTTTGGAGCCCGATGGTCTGTAGCACCTTTAGTTTATTTTCCGCTGTTGTTTTATTATTATAGGGGTGTTACAGAAAGTGGTATCAGAGCGTAGTTACGCTCTGAACCCGGGAAAACAAGCCGAGTGAAGTACTTAGAATATAGGTGCACTTAAAACTGGGGAATTGGGGTAGAATTGGGAAGTGAGGATTCCAGTAAGGCACGACTCCTAACCCTTCTTAGATTAGTGAATGATTTCTTTATACACTTTTCTTTTATGAATGTCTGTTGAGTATGATGTGTTGTTATACCGTTCCAACAATAAACTGCAGATTTATAGATATATATATATATATAAGTTTGGAACGTCCTATATTAAGTACGATAAGATGTTGGTTGAGATAAATCATATATTAAGCTATTTTCGCAAGCATACTTATGGAGAATACATGGCTAAGAATACAATTCCTTAAGAGCAAGTACACATGCTCCTAGAAATTTTAAAGAATACTTTTGGTTGAAGACAGTATACAAATAGAACTTTAAATAACTAAATTAGTATTGATATTATGTGAAAGTACTTCAACTCCTTTAAAGTTTGAAAATAAATCTCAAGAATTACTTGGTACAAATGTTGCCTAAAGGTAATATTTGGATAAATCTTAAGTCTAGGAAATTATTAAGTTAACAAACACTAGTAGCATACACCTGAACCTGTAAACACACTAAAACTCTATGTTAACTTTAGAAAGAAAACACATAAACCTAACACCCTACGGGAAGTGCCTGGTGCGACGAACTCCTAGGCTGAAAGTAGTGGGGGTGCACACCCACTTCTGGAAGTTTAGGGGCTAGACAAGCCTTGTCATCTAACCGTATATAATCTTCTACGCAGGTGATGGATTGTGTTGAACTTGAGGGGAAGTGGTGGTAAGACGTTACCATCATGAAATCTTGAGCTAGGCATATTTCATTACTAGCCACAATGAACAATTCAAAACTTATATATTAAGATCCAGTACTAAATTCATACATGTAAAGAGTTTACCGAGTTAAATCCTTGGTGAAAAATACTTACCTATGGGGTGAAAACACATGAGTAATAATAAACTAAATACTATTGAACCTTAAATACTTGGAGTATTGAGCGTCTAGCGAAAAATTGAGAGTTACTTAAAGATTTGAAATTATCATGTTTACTTGGAAGTTTAACATTATATATGTATAAAATTTTAGAAGCCACCATTATCTAAGAGAGTACTAAGATCTAATGATCAGAATAATACTTACATAGAACAAACCCTAAGAAAAATAGTTATCAAGAGTGAGTGAACTTCCACTAGACTAATTCATTTGACTTAAAATTTATATATAGAGTCCCTACCTTGAAAAATAAATTTTAAGATAAAGAAATCAGATTTTGGAGCTACATTATAAGAACTTCCTAAAATTCTGCTGTGGGTGAAATTATGTATATATATAATAACTAAATTTTATGAAGTAAACACTGAATGAACCCTCTAAGATGCGATGGTTAATTATAAAAACAATTGAAACTTGAAAAGTCACAGAAGTATTTATTTTATAGAGTTTTAGCATAGGGTTGACTAATAAACCCTTGAAGATGATCTTTGAAGATTATTGAGGATTATTAAATGATCTGAAATATTATTTTAAACTACTCAAATACATTACACCTGATTTATAGCTTGTTAATATGATTGATATGATAAAATGAGCATATAATAGACATATAGTTCGTATCAGTCATAAAATGAATGGATAATAATCATAAGATAAGATTTGATAACAGTTAAGAAAATACAAATACAAAACAATCAAGAGATACAACTATATATATCGATCGTAGATAAAATCAACGGTGCAATAAAATTTACAACAAAACTGGTTAATAAGGTGTTGAATTCTTTGAATGTGTCGTTAGTAGCGGTACGAGGGCGTACCTCAGCTATTTTAAGGGGGATATACTGGCATACTCTTCCTTCGTCACCTCATCCAGATTATGCCATGTTGTCTTATTAGCAGAACGAGAGGTGTTTGTATGTGCTTGGTTTTTACATTATGACACATTGTGTGACTGTTGATTTTCATCATGCTATATCTTCGTATATCTTGGTTCGTGTTGATTTTGAGTAATCTCGAGTGGAATGTTGTTATGGAAATGTATGGAAATAAAGGATTGGATTGGTATGGAATGGAATTTCATTGGAATTATTATTGTCTCAGCACACCCGAAGCGGTGTGAGTGCCTATTAGTTGATTTTTAAACTTTGAGGCGAAGTTTCTTTTAAGGGGGATATACTGAAATACCCCTAAATTAATTTAAATTAATTTAGGGGATTTCTTTTATAAAACCTTTAATAATACTATTAAGTATTAAATTATTATATGGAATTATGAGTATTAAATTAGTACAAGGAATTATGAATATTAAATTATTGTATGGAATTATGAGTATTAATATTATATGGAATTATGGAAATTAATTTAGGGGATTCCTCCTTGTAACACCCCAACCGCTAATCCTATGCTTACCGTCCAATCATCCCATAATCCAGGGTTACTTGCAGCGGAAATACTACTTACTACGGCGGGTGGTACAACGCCGCTAACCGCCCATACGGCTAGCTAGGCTATTACTACTTACAGTCACGGTCTGATGAACATAATATACCGAGCTACTATATTACTTACCAAAGTACCATATACCAAACACTTACATCAATGGATCACCGAGTATTAAAGTATATTCGATTACATCATTTCTAAGTTCCAAAAGAATGAGTTTCTACCAGCTACTCATCTATACCAATTCCCATTCTATCACAATCCAAAAAGGTGTACCCCATGGTACACCGGCTAATCAAAAAGGCTCCTAGCCGTGTACTACTTAGTACACCATTCACAATTCACCAATTACAATCCAAAAAGAAATCAAAAGAAACGAGCTCTAACACTTTCCGGCCTTCATCCTTCTCTTGTACCTGCGTGTAGTAAAAATGGTGCCCCAAGGGGCTCAGCAAACGCTGCGTATAAACCCCGCATATACCGCGTGCTAGCTAGGGCACGCCGACTATTTGACGTCCACTAAACATGCGATTCATTAATTTCATACATACATGCTTTACATACATCATACAATCATGCTCAATACATTACACATTCCAAGGCAACAATACAATAGCACGCATCTTACTTACCTTCACAAGGTTAGCCAAATTATGCATCCGGGTTAATCGGAATGCTTTTACTCTTTTACTCATTACTTACTTTTTCATACTTACACTTACTTACTTTCATTTACTTTACTTACTCGTTCTTACTTACTTACTTATACTCAAGTTAAGTCGTCGGGACCTCCGGCCCTGGGGACTACTCCGTCCCACCTCCGGGATTTACTTGACTCACCAATCCGGGATGCTACCCACTTAAGGGATTTGGGCCGCGGACCAGTTTAAGAGTCAGGAATCGGATCCAACCTCTTGTGTCTCCTCATCCTCACGCGTGGCCGAAACTATATCGGACTTCTACTCATTCCAATTTAATTACCAATTTAAGTTAGGATGGTTAGCTTGTTAGGAATAAGTTAGAAGTCCATTCATACAAACAATCGGTCACGATGCAATACAACATACATACACACATTCATTATCATCCATATGTTTCATGAATTATACAAACTAAGATTTAAGAAAAATATTCACAACATACAACACTACATATTCACAAGTATGCATATTAACTCCGATTCGTGCATTTATCTTATTTGGTGATCAATTAGCACACAACACACAAATCAGAGTAACCAAGATAGCATACGGGGCATGAGGAATCCATACCGTTCACCGTCGTACTTGTATCCCAACGTTCCTCCGGTGTTCACAAATCAAATCCTATTATATACATACAATTGAATGATTAATCTAACTATCATTAACCAAACACGATTACTCTTTTGTTTCCTAACTCATACTTACTATACCTTTACAATTCTTATACTTACATATGGTTTACTTACTCTTCATTACTTTCAAAACTTGTTTATACTCTTAATGACCTTTAAACATCCTTAATTAAGTCCTAATCATCTTATACTATCATTACCATTCACTCCCATACCTTATTACCCATTTAAAGTACGTATTTTTACAAATTTAGGTTGGTCCGGGACCTTGTCCAGGTTTTAAGTCCCGGACCACCTCATTACCAAAGTCTCGGGCGTTTTTACTAGTATGGTCCGGGACCTTATGCTCAAGGTAAGTCCCGGACCAAAGTGGTATGGCAGTCTCGAACGAATTTTGCTACCGGTCCGGGAGCTTATACGGGGACCAAGTCCCGGACCCAAGTTGCAGGGAAGTCTCGAACAAAAATCAGACGTGGTCCAGGACTTCTTACATAAGGTAGGTCCCGGACCCTGCTACGAATTTGACAGATTTTCCAGTTTTCTTTGTCTGTTACAACCCAAACTTTGCCTAATTAATTCCCCATTGTTCCTACACTTAATCCCACATATTTTAGCACCTAATTAGTCACCTAACCATGTTTAAATCCATTACTAATCTGTTACACCCTTTTATACTAATTCACTCACCTATTTCCTTAAGTTCTCATTTCAGCACTTACAATATTTTTCTAAGTTACATTTGCTACAAATTTTAACTCTCACCTTCTTCATCTTTAACTCCCTCTTATAATGTCATTTCTAGAGTTTACAATACACTAGTTATCTCTCCAAACCTACCAACCAAACAGCTCTAACAAAAATCTGTTACAAGTACATGGTTTCACCTAGTTTCTAGTTTTCTTAAGTGTTCTAATTCTAGATAAATTTTGACATAACCTCCCCTAAAATCTTACATTCTCACCACATCATGTATTCATATTTTGTTACCCATTTCACCTGTTTCAAAACAGCAATAACGTACAAGCTCTCACACACCAATACCAACTACTAAACACTCTTAAAAATTCCTGCACATAACCTCTCATTCCCAAATCTGTTTTGACAAGTCTTCAATGTCTTTTAAGGTTTCAAAAACATTTGTATTCTCTTATACACTACTCCACCGCTACACTACCATTTTACAATACCATTTTATACTTCCAAAATCTGTTACACAAACACATACAAAACTATACAAGGACAAGTATATTTTACCTTGTTATTTCACAAGCTTCTCCTTTCTTCCTCCTTCCTCTTTCCACCGGTTTTAGCAACTTCAACAATCTTACACTACAGCCCATATACATACACATTTCAATATACCATTTTTAATACTAAACTAACTCTTAACCATCCTTTGAAGCTTAAGGTATATTTTAGGGTTTAGAGATCTCATTACCTTGCAAGGATGTAGGTGGTGCTTAGGGTAGCTCAAGAACAATGTTTCCTCTCCTCCAACAAAGCCCAAAATCGGCTAGAGTACCAAACAACCAACAAGGTTTTAGCTTAATTTCGTTTTGCCCTTAAAGGCTAGAAAAAGATGGAGTTTCAAGAAGATTTTTACCTTAAAAGAACAAGGAGAAGAAGGTGGTGCTAATGGTAGTCTTGAAGCTCCAAATGGGGTATACCCATAAAAACGAAAATTCTCCTTTTCGATTTTTGAAAAGAGGGAAATGTTCTCCTTGGAGAGAGGAACACAATGGTATACTTTTAATAATTTTTTGAGAAGGTTAGATGTAGTAACAAGAGGAGAGAAGGTGGTATTTGTGGGGGTTTGCTAATCCTCCATTGTTGTCACTGGAGAAGGAAGAAAGAAATAGAGAGTGAGGGTGGGGTGCTGTTACGTGAGGAAGGAATGAGAGTGGGAGAGAGAGAGTGTGAGATAGGTAAAGTATGTTACTTTTTGATTTGTAAATGCTTTTGTCTTTTGTGAGTAAAAAGAGAATAGAGAGTGTGTGTGAGTGAGGGGTAGAAATCGGACAGCACACACAGCCATATGGGTTGTAAAAATTCTTTTTACATTATTGGACACTTAAGTTTTGGTTATTTATGTTTCTACCCCACAACTTCCCGTTTTTGACAGTTTTTACTAATTTCTCGTTTTATTGATTTTCATGGTTCTAAAGCTTCACTAATATTTATTAATGACTATTTAGTTGACCAAAATTGTTACGAGTCTATTTGACCCGCTTAAAGTCACATATTCCCGGTTACCTCGAAAAACGCGCTTTAATGTTCGTTAGTGTTTTTAATCCATTTTAAGGATCCGTTTTCTTCGGGATTTGTTCCCTAATATTTATTTAGTCTTAATTAAGCCTAGAAAATTATTTATTAGCCTAATTAATCACTTTTTCTAATTACGGGGTATTTCAATCTACCCCCCTTAAGAAACTTTGCCCTCAAAGTTGCTCAAGGCTAAAGGTTTAAGTAATTCTACTCATTAGGCAAACCAATTGCCATAATGTGTCTTACTACACCTATGAGGTGTTTACTTCCTTCCACATTGCAAGCATACACACTCCAAGCATCATACACAATTCACATACACAATCCATCATTTTCCATTCATACCATTCCACAATACAACATAGCAATTCACAATACACATTACACAACATCACACATCGTACATACACATCCATAAACACACATTACACATACGTACACATACGCTCCGCACTACATGTGCCATCAAAACCTACTACAATACCTACGCACTAAGCAATGCTAACCCAAAGCAATGTAAAAGCAAAAGGCTCTACCCCCCTTAAAAGGGGTACGCCCCGTACCCGTATTACTAAATACTAGACTATCTAGTCTATGAATAACTGTGGGTACTTAGCCTTCATGGCATCTTCCAACTCCCATGTCGCTTCTTCGACATCATGGTTAGACCATAGGACCTTCACCATTCGTATAGACTTATGGCGAGTGTCTCTGGTCTTCCTATCCAGGATTCTCACAGGGGTCTCAACATATCTCATGGTCGGCTCAATAGATAGTCTCTCAGGCTCTAAGACATGAGAAGGATCAGCAATGTACTTCTTGGGTTGTGACACATGAAATACATCATGGACACGTCCCAAGTCCTCAGGTAATGCTAACCTGTAGGCTACAGCTCCAACTCTCTCGGTGATAGCATACGACCCTACAAACTTTGGGCTCAATTTGCCCTTCTGACCAAAACGAAAGACACCCTTCATAGGTGAAACGCGCAAGAACACTTGGTCGCCCACGGCGAACTCAAGGTCGCGTCGTCGCACATCCGCATAGGATTTCTGTCTATCTTGGGCTGCCTTCATATTAGCTCAAATCTGCTGAACTTCAGCTTGCACTTGCTCAAGATACTCCGGTCCTATGATGACCGCTTCACTCGACTCATCCCAACACAAAGGTGTACGGCAAGGTCTACCGTATAGAGCTTGGAAAGGTGACATCTTAATCGAAGCATGATAGCTATTATTGTAAGAAAACTCGATAAGATGAAGCTTATCTAACCAACTCCCCTGAAAGTCCAAGGCACATGCCCGAAGCATGTCCTCCAGTGTCTGGATGGTCCTTTCCGTCTGACCGTCGGTCTGAGGATGGAAGGCGGTACTCAACTTCAATTCTGTACCCAACGCTTCCCGTGTAGCTCTCCAGTATCTCGAAAGAAACCTGGTGTCGTGGTCAGATACTATAGTCTTAGGAACTCCGTGATGTCTGATAATCTCCTTGTCGAATAGCTCAGCTAGCTTCACTACCTTCCAGGTGTCCTTCATCGGTATGAATCTGGCAACCTTGGTAAGGCGATCGACTACAACCCAGATCATGTTGAGTCCTCCCCTGGCAGGTGGGAGTCCTACAACAAAATCCATGGAGATATCATGAAATTTCCACTCTGGAACTGGCATCGATTGTACCATTCCGCCCGGTCTACGATGTTCAAATTTTACTTTCTGGCATGTCAAGCATCTCAATACAAACTCTGTCACATCTGATTTCATTCCTGACCACCAGAAGTACCTCTTCATGTCTTTGTACATTTTGGAGGCTCCTGGATGGACTGACAATGTGGAACTGTGTGACTCTCGCAGGATGCGATCCTTTAGCTCAGCATTGCTTCGGGGAACGCATAACCTGCCATTCAGCCGAATCAGACCATCTTCATGTAACTGAAAATCATATTTCTTCTTCTCAAATGTACCATCTGTGATCTTCTGTCTGATTTCGGTCATGTAAGGGTCGCTCAACTGAGCGTCTCGCACCTCGTCAACCAAGCTAGAAGAAGCGAGTAGCGAATGGAGCGAGTGTGCTCGACGACTCAGGGCGTCGGCTACAACATTTGCCTTCCCTTCCTTATACTGTAAGTCGATGTCATAATCTGAAAGAAACTCCATCCATCTTCTCTGTCTCAAGTTCAATTCTTTATGTGTGAACACATACTGTAAGCTCTTATGGTCGGAGTAGATGGTGATGCTTACCCCATAGAGATAGTGTCGTCATATCTTCAAGGCGAAGACAATGGCTCCTAACTCTAAGTCATGTGTCGGGTAATTCTCCTCATGCTTTTTCAGCTGGCGGGAGGCATAAGCTACAACCTTGCCATGCTGCATGAGCACGCATCCCATTCCCTTGCCTGATGCATCAAAATATACCTCAAATCCCTCTGTGTCCTCTAGAAGAGTAAGGATGGGCGCTGAGGTCAATGAGTCCTTTAGTTTCTGAAATGATAACTCACACTCGTCTGTCCATACAAACGGTGCATCTTTCTTCATCAATGTAGTCATGGGCTTAGCGACTTTCGAGAAGTCCTTTACGAATCTCCGATAGTAACCGGCTAGACCAAGAAAGCTCCGAATGTTGGTAACAGTCTTAGGTCTAGGCCATGATCGTACAGCTTCAATCTTAGAAGGGTCAACTGAAATGCCTGCGCTCGAGATGACATGACCAAGGAATGATACCTGATCTAGCCAGAACTCGCACTTGGAGAACTTCGCATACAGCTGGTTCTCGCGCAGTGTCTCAAGTACTTTCCTCAAATGAATTTCATGTTCCTCTGCTGATTTTGAATATACAAGGATGTCGTCATAAACAACCACTGAAGTGTCCAACTGCTCACTGAATAGTCGATTCATGAGGTCCATGAATTTTGCTGGTGCATTTGACAAACCGAATGGCATCACCGTGAATTCGTAGTGGCCATATCTGGTATGGAATGTCGTTTTCTCAATGTCTTGTTCCTTGATGGCAATTTGATGATACCCAAAATGGAGGTCGATCTTGGAGAAGACTGAGGCTCCTTTCAGCTGATCAAATAGGTCGTCGATGCGTGGCAATGGGTATTTATTTTTGACTGTGACCGCATTCAGCTCGCGGTAGTCAATACAAAGTCGTAGGCTACCGTCCTTCTTCTTCACAAAGAGGACCGGTGCTCCCCAGGGTGATACGCTCGGGCGTATGAACCCTTTGTCAAGTAACTCACGCAACTTCTCTTTCAACTCTATCATTTCAGCAGGTGCCATGCGGTACGGTGCCCTAGCAATGGGACCGGTACCTGGCAAGAGGTCAATCTCAAACTCTACTGCTCTCTGAGGTGGCATGCCGGGTAACTCCTTAGGAAACACATCAGGATACTCAGATACAACCGGTACATCGTCACTGAACTCTGGATCTCGCTCCAGGTCTTGTACATAACACCACTATACTTTCTTTACCCTTCCTGAGTTCCCGGTACATAGCCATGGCAGATATGACTGTGGTCGAAGGCTCTCTAGGTCTCTGGCGGTAAGATACTGTAACCCAAGAAGGACTCTTGAGCAGCAATCGATGCTCGGCGCAGAGGATTCTTCCCTTGTGCCGCTCCAACCAATTCATTCCTATTATCAAGTCGAATCCCAACCCATTGAACTCGATGAAGGAGATGGGAAACGTTTCACCTTTGATTTGGATTGCGGCTGATTTGTAATACTTGGTGCACTTTACTCGCTCCTTTGATGGGAGAGTAACCATGAAGTTCGGTAGCTTATCCGCATCTAGCTTCAACCTCTTCACAAAAGATGGTGATACGAAAGTGTGAGAGGCGCCGGAGTCGAATAACACATTGGCTTCAACGCCATTTACTGGGAAGGTTCCCGTCAAGATGGTGCCGCTTTTGCCGGCTTGTGCCTCGGTGAGGATGCTCAGGATACCTTCGGTACCGAGTCCACAACCTATTGAATTCACAAGTGATTAAGTAACGATGGTGGACACAAGTGGAATTATAATCAACACTGCTCTTTATTGATAAACCAACCATCATACATACCGTGTCTCTAATACACGTTTCTAATACATTACATGATATTATGAATTTAATACTTCCTAAAGGTAAGGTTCAGGCGTCCTGGTTTCATGTGTGTGGCATTGATTATGGCCGGTGGTGTTGTATTCAGCTTGATCTTGTTGATACCATGATACAGCAACCTAGAGTTTCCACCCATGATTAGGACATCTCCTGATCTCAATACCAATTTCTGTGCGAGGTCCACACGCTTCTGCTCGCTATACAAAAATACGGCGTCATCACCAATGGACCAAGACACTACGGGCACTCCTTGTTCAAGAGATTCTGTTGTCTCGTCCTTGTCTTGGTGTAACCCAAGTCTTCCTTCTTTCTCATAAAAGTTGACAATACAAAGGTCCGCTTCAAGTGCGGGGATCGGATCATATTCACATTGTTGTGCAATTTCTACTGCGTGTGTGACAAGTGTCTGAAATTCTGGAGGTATTGTCGGTGGCGTTGCTCCGTCTTGTGTTCGTGTCTCTTGGTATGTCTTGGTATAAGGATTCCAATCCTTTCCCAAGCACATCATCTTCAGCTTCATCTTCGCTCCACCAGGGAATTCGGGTGTATAAAATCCTCCTTGACCCGCTCCTAGTTCATTGCATCGTCTGATGATTGAAATCTGTGCTTCAGGTGTCAGGTATCCCTTTAATAATATCATACCTGGTCGGATGACCTGACACTGCTCACTGGTGTAGTGGTATGTGGTGATGTCCATCTCTTCTTGATTTGGTTTCGATGGTATTGGATAACAGATACTAAAGCTTCCTATGGTTACAAATTTCATCTACGGTGAGTACTAGTTTCAACTACTTCATTTCATGCTCATTACATATTCCAATTCATTCAATCATGCATTCACTCAAATAGTTACTCTACTACTTAGTCATGCTACTTCAAGGATTAAAGGTTCAGATAATTACCTGGGCTGGACTTAGAACCGGACCCGTCACGGTCAATGACATGAAGGACAGGCTGCCTCTGAGGTGCACCCCGCTGAGGTCCCCGGGATCCCTGTCCCTGTGGTGCCTGCTGGGCTGGCGCATCGCCAGATGCAACCTCCTTGCCTTCCCTTTGCTTGTAGCTTTGGAAGTTCCCTTTTGGCTTCCCATTCTCTGGGCACTTGTTAGTTGTATGTCCCAGCTTCTGGCAATTGTAGCACTTGATATCTATCCCATAGCAGTCCTTGCCGGGATGGTCTTGGTTGCACTTTATGCACACATATGTGCGACCATCGGAGAAGGTTTTGGTGAAACCGGAGCCAGAACCTAAGGTTTAGAGGGTTAGCACATGTGTGCGCGGATATACTAGGTATGATACTTATACAAATACGAATTTGGATCAGAAGTTTACCTTTAGGTGGGTGTGATCTCAGTGGCTTCGCAGCCACCGGTGCAGAAGAACCGAGTTGAAGCAGCTCAACCGGTTTGCCCTGCTCAGCATGAGCACTGCTCTCACTGGGGAATTTCTTCTGGGATTGCTGGAAGAAACTTCCCTTCTTCTTTTCCCAGCTCTTACCCTGATTCTGCTCCTCAGAACTGGTGTTCTTGTTGTTGGCCTTGCGCTTAAGCGCGGTTTCTTCATCGCTTAGCTGGCAAGTGATCTCAACACGAGAAGCCGCGTGATAGCACTCCTGAAGTTTCAGGTATTAGCCGGGATTCTTATTTAAGAGAGGATAAGGAAAAAGATTTAAGGAATTTCAAGGAATTGAAATGGTACCAAGGGTTAAACCGCTATTTACCTGGAGGGAGGTAAATCGAGTGTAGCCCATACCGTACCGAAGGCGATGGCTCAGACCGCCATTGAAGCGATCGACCAACACCTGGCCGGTGTACCCAAGGTCAGGTAGAAGACGGAGAATAGAAGTGAAGGTTCTGTAGTACTCATCCACAGACATCTTGTCTGTCATCTTCAAGGCATCTAGCTCTAGCCTTTTCTTGGTTTTAACATGCTCGGGGTAGTATTTGGAACGGAGGATAGCGGCAAAGGACTCCCAATCAAAGGTGGGGTCATCGACATAATCGTGTTTGACTAGTTTCCACCAATCCATAGCAGCATCCTTCAGATAGTAAGCCGCCACTCTCACTCGAACTCCAGCAGGAGCTTCGAGGGTCTCAAACGTCGTCTCCATCTCGGAGATGTAGGCCTCAAGCTTAGCAGGATCGCTCTCGCCTCTAAAGCATGGAGGACGGAGATCTGCGATAGCTTTTACCCAGTTTACTTCTCTGGGTGGCGGGGGAGGGATTGGCCCCGCTTGGTTCTGTTGGTTTTGCTGGTTCTGTTGCATAGCTTGGATTACTTGGGGTAGCATCTGTGCTACCGTGGCAGCGACGATCTCAGCTATCGTCTGCGTGCCCGGTCCGTCATTGCCCCCTCCTCTAGGGCGACCTGGACCTCTTCCTGACATCTGAATAATTAACATCCACATTAGGCTTTGCAAGATATGACCTAAGGGTCTTGAATTTAAAACAAGGTATCGTTCTTAAGAACGTCAAGGGTATCAGTTGTTAACAACAGTCGTTCCTAGTTAGGTTTCTAAGTGTTTGTCTTAAGACGGTTGAAATCCTAACTCGGTAATCCCCTATGCTCGGTAACTATGGACATCAGAGCGACACTTCGCTCTGATACCACTTTTTGTAACACCCCAACCGCTAATCCTATGCTTACCGTCCAATCATCCCATAATCCAGAGTTACTTGCAGCGGAAATACTACTTACTACGGCGGGTGGTACAACGCCGCTAACCGCCCATACGGCTAGCTAGGCTATTACTACTTACAGTCACGGTCTGATGAACATAATATACCGAGCTACTATATTACTTACCAAAGTACCATATACCAAACACTTACATCAATGGATCACCGAGTATTAAAGTATATTCGATTACATCATTTCTAAGTTCCAAAAGAATGAGTTTCTACCAGCTACTCATCTATACCAATTCCCATTCTATCACAATCCAAAAAGGTGTACCCCATGGTACACCGGCTAATCAAAAAGGCTCCTAGCCGTGTACTACTTAGTACACCATTCACAATTCACCAATTACAATCCAAAAAGAAATCAAAAGAAACGAGCTCTAACACTTTCCGGCCTTCATCCTTCTCTTGTACCTGTGTGTAGTAAAAATGGTGCCCCAAGGGGCTCAGCAAACGCTGCGTATAAACTCCGCATATACCGCGTGCTAGGGCACGCCGACTATTTGACGTCCACTAAACATGCGATTCATTAATTTCATATATACATGCTTTACATACATCATACAATCATGCTCAATACATTACACATTCCAAGGCAACAATACAATAGCACGCGTCTTACTTACCTTCACAAGGTTAGCCAAATTATGCATCCGGGTTAATCGGAATGCTTTTACTCTTTTACTCATTACTTACTTTTTCTTACTTACACTTACTTACTTTCATTTACTTTACTTACTCGTTCTTACTTACTTACTTATACTCAAGTTAAGTCGTCGGGACCTCCGGCCCTGGGGACTACTCCGTCCCACCTCCGGGATTTACTTGACTCACCAATCCGGGATGCTACCCACTTAAGGGATTTGGGCCGCGGACCAGTTTAAGAGTCAGGAATCGGATCCAACCTCTTGTGTCTCCTCATCCTCACGCGTGGCCGAAACTATATCGGACTTCTACTCATTCCAATTTAATTACCAATTTAAGTTAGGATGGTTAGCTTGTTAGGAATAAGTTAGAAGTCCATTCATACAAATAATCGGTCACGATGCAATACAACATACATACACACATTCATTATCATCCATACGTTTCATGAATTATACAAACTAAGATTTAAGAAAAATATTCACAACATACAACACTACATATTCACAAGTATGCATATTAACTCCGATTCGTGCATTTATCTTATTTGGTGATCAATTAGCACACAAAACACAAATCAGAGTAACCAAGATAGCATACGGGGCCTGAGGAATCCATACCGTTCACCGTCGTACTTGTATCCCAACGTTCCTCCGGTGTTCATAAATCAAATCCTATTATATACATACAATTGAATGATTAATCTAACTATCATTAACCAAACACGATTACTCTTTTGTTTCCTAACTCATACTTACTATACCTTTACAATTCTTATACTTACATATGGTTTACTTACTCTTCATTACTTTCAAAACTTGTTTATACTCTTAATGACCTTTAAACATCCTTAATTAAGTCCTAATCATCTTATACTATCATTACCATTCACTCCCATACCTTATTACCCATTTAAAGTACGTATTTTTACAAATTTAGGTTGGTCCGGGACCTTGTCCAGGTCTTAAGTCCCGGACCACCTCATTACCAAAGTCTCGGGCGTTTTTACTGGTATGGTCCAGGACCTTATGCTCAAGGTAAGTCCCGGACCAAAGTGGTATGGCAGTCTCGAACGAATTTTGCTACCGGTCCGGGAGCTTATACGGGGACCAAGTCCCGGACCCAAGTTGCAGGGAAGTCTCGAACAAAAATCAGACGTGGTCCGGGACTTCTTACATAAGGTAGGTCCCGGACCCTGCTACGAATTTGACAGATTTTCCAGTTTTCTTTGTCTGTTACAACCCAAACTTTGTCTAATTAATTCCCCATTGTTCCTACACTTAATCCCACATATTTTAGCACCTAATTAGTCACCTAACCATGTTTAAATCCATTACTAATCTGTTACACCCTTTTATACTAATTCACTCACCTATTTCCTTAAGTTCTCATTTCAGCACTTACAATATTTTTCTAAGTTACATTTGCTACAAATTTTAACTCTCACCTTCTTCATCTTTAACTCCCTCTTATAATGTCATTTCTAGAGTTTACAATACACTAGTTATCTCTCCAAACCTACCAACCAAACAGCTCTAACAAAAATCTGTTACAAGTACATGGTTTCACCTAGTTTC
The DNA here is from genome assembly GCA_023374045.1 of Limonium bicolor. Lineage (NCBI taxonomy): Eukaryota > Viridiplantae > Streptophyta > Magnoliopsida > Caryophyllales > Plumbaginaceae > Limonium > Limonium bicolor. The sequence goes on along the minus strand of CM041779.1, from coordinate 67,241,101 downwards.
TAGTTTTCTTAAGTGTTCTAATTCTAGATAAATTTTGACATAACCTCCCCTAAAATCTTACATTCTCACCACATCATGTATTCACATTTTGTTACCCATTTCACCTGTTTCAAAACAGCAATAACGTACAAGCTCTCACACACCAATACCAACTACTAAACACTCTTAAAAATTCCTGCACATAACCTCTCATTCCCAAATCTGTTTTGACAAGTCTTCAATGTCTTTTAAGGTTTCAAAAACATTTGTATTCTCTTATACACTACTCCACCGCTACACTACCATTTTACAATACCATTTTATACTTCCAAAATCTGTTACACAAACACATACAAAACTATACAAGGACAAGTATATTTTACCTTGTTATTTCACAAGCTTCTCCTTTCTTCCTCCTTCCTCTTTCCACCGGTTTTAGCAACTTCAACAATCTTACACTACAGCCCATATACATACACATTTCAATATACCATTTTTAATACTAAAACTAACTCTTAACCATCCTTTGAAGCTTAAGGTATATTTTAGGGTTTAGAGATCTCATTACCTTGCAAGGATGTAGGTGGTGCTTAGGGTAGCTCAAGAACAATGTTTCCTCTCCTCCAACAAAGCCCAAAATCGGCTAGAGTACCAAACAACCAACAAGGTTTTAGCTTAATTTCGTTTTGCCCTTAAAGGCTAGAAAAAGATGGAGTTTCAAGAAGATTTTTACCTTAAAAGAACAAGGAGAAGAAGGTGGTGCTAATGGTAGTCTTGAAGCTCCAAATGGGGTATACCCATAAAAACGAAAATTCTCCTTTTCGATTTTTGAAAAGAGGGAAATGTTCTCCTTGGAGAGAGGAACACAATGGTATACTTTTAATAATTTTTTGAGAAGGTTAGATGTAGTAACAAGAGGAGAGTAGGTGGTATTTGTGGGGGTTTGCTAATCCTCCATTGTTGTCGCTGGAGAAGGAAGAAAGAAATAGAGAGTGAGGGTGGGGTGCTGTTACGTGAGGAAGGAATGAGAGTGGGAGAGAGAGTGTGTGAGATAGGTAAAGTATGTTACTTTTTGATTTGTAAATGCTTTTGTCTTTTGTGAGTAAAAAGAGAATAGAGAGTGTGTGTGAGTGAGTGAGGGGTAGAAATCGGACAGCACACACAGCCATATGGGTTGTAAAAATTCTTTTTACATTATTGGACACATAAGTTTTGGTTATTTATGTTTCTACCCCACAACTTCCCGTTTTTGACAGTTTTTACTAATTTCTCGTTTTATTGATTTTCATGGTTCTAAAGCTTCACTAATATTTATTAATGACTATTTAGTTGACCAAAATTGTTACGAGTCTATTTGACCCGCTTAAAGTCACATTTTCCCGGTTACCTCGAAAAACGCGCTTTAATGTTTGTTAGTGTTTTTAATCCATTTTAAGGATCCGTTTTCTTCGGGATTTGTTCCCTAATATTTATTTAGACTTAATTAAGCCTCTAAAATTATTTATTAGCCTAATTAATCACTGTTTCTAATTACGGGGTATTTCACTCCTATTTAACTCTAAGGAATACAATTTAATATTTAATTATTATATATTATTATATAGTATTATGAATTTAATAACAAGATTTATAAGTCAATAAATCTTGGAAAAATTCCTAGACACTCCAACTATATTATAAAGATTTTAGAAATATTGGGAGCATTGATTTGGAACAAAAAAGTCAATATAAAATCCTAGAAACCTTAAAGCTTGTTAAGCCTTGCTAGGGTTGACTTTTTGAGAATGGTCAAACGAGGCCATGAAACCTATACCAATAAATAGGTTATGGAAAACCACGAAGATCGATAAAAAGAACGTCAAAAACGGATCATCCTAGCCAAAGTTATGATCAAATGAAGTTTAGAGCCAAAATTTTGATAAAAGCTGACGTGGCATGGACTGCTGACTCATCGCCGCCTCGGGAATCGCACCCAGAACACTTAGTCATTTTTATCTGCTGGATTTTCGGAACAGAAAAACCGATTTTGACCTATCTTGTGACCTTCATAACTTTCTCATCTTAAGGAATTTTTGAGTGTCGTCTTCTTTGTTGTCTTCTCCTACATTCCCTCTAAACAACCATAACTCATACAAACCCTAACTTTTTCTGAATCAACCAGAAAATCAAGTCAAAGTAGCCACCCTGCAAAAACCGAAACTGTAATTCCAGTTTTCTCTTCGAAACAGGTAACTTCGATCAGCCATAACTTCTTCGTTTCTCATCCAAATTCCATGTTCTTTAGCTCGTTTTGAAGAGCTCTAATTCCTCTAAAACTTTCATGTTTATGGCCTAAGCCAATTCTCAACCGATTGGAAGGAAAAGGTGTCTAAAGTTTCGGTTTTGCCAGCACATAAAATCATACCGAAACTGTAAGGTAAACTCATGATTTGCGGCTTTAATTTATTTCTGTGTGATGCGAGTTAGGATTAGTTCTTCTTATCAATATGTAGAGGTAAGTTTCTTCTTTAGATTAAGCCCTTACACATGGCCTAACTCAATCTGTGCTACAAGTTATAGATCCTCGAAGTTGGCACCCCGAACTGCTCGAAGTTCGAGTTTTTCCAGTTTTCCGAATTTGAATTCACACAATTCGCACAACTCCAGTGAGTCTCCGATCAAATTGCTCCGATATTGCTGTTCGTAGTCATGTTTCCGACCTAATCCATGTTCCAATTTAGTCAATTACGTGTTAGGTTAGGAGAATTTGTTAGATTGAGGTTCGAATCGTACTCTGTAACTATTAAGAACCCTAACATTCGAACTGAATTCGAATCCCATCATATACTGCATTATAATTGGGGAAACCGGTATCATTAGAACCGAAATTTGATTACGAAACTATAGAAACAAGAATCACTCGATTTCGTTCTGTAGATTGTGAGAAAAACGAGATTTAGTACTCGAATCGGGTTTAAGGTTGGCTGAAGAACTCGAAGATTCTCGGCCATCCGATCGTAGTTAAAAGAAACGAACGGCCGAGATTAAAACGTTCCAGAATAAGTTTATAAAGGTTTTTATAAATTTCAGTAAATAACCCTAACTTGTTGAATTAATTTAAATACCTTCCCGAATGTATTTTGACTTGAAATTTTAACCATAGATTCCTTATTTAATTTAGTTTATTTTGATGTAAATTAATATGGTTTTGGAGTTTTTAAACATAAGTTATGATTTTTGCAAGTTACGGGTTTTCTAGAATTATTTGGCTAAATTAAAAAGATATTTTGATGAAATAAAAATTTTATAATTTGTCTAAAATGTTATAGTTACTGTATATTAAATTTGGGAATTTTTGGGCAAGGGTAAAAGGTTTTAAAAATTGTGTTTATGAGTTTTTCATAAGAATAACTTATAATATATGGTTTTTAATGTAACCAAAATTAAAGTATGGTTTGTTAATAAACTTTTTAAGCTGGGAAAATATGGAATACTAAATTAACATTTTATAACAAGTAAGTTTATAAATGTTTAGGTATTAGTTTTTAATAGAAGTGAAATTATTTACATATATGTATATATACCTATTTAAGTGGAAACTTATATAAATCAAGGAATATAATTATTTTTACGTTGTATTTATTATATTATATGGGAGTTAATATTATTAATTAAAACTAAGGAATATATATATATATATACACATATATGTAAAAGAAATAAAATAGTAACTTAGGTTAAATCAAGGAGCTAAATTAATCTACACTTATATTAATTATATAATATGGTAGTTAATATACTTAATTGAAACTAAGGAAAATACTTTATTTTATTAACCATATTTTGGATGTAGGTGTGTGTAAAAGTTAATATAAATAATTAAATACAATAAAACTACATAAATAATGTTTTGTACAAATCCTAGTATATATAAATAAATACACAGTAACCATAATAAAATTGAATACCTTATAGGAAATATAATACGAAGGAATTAATAAGTTAAACTAAACCTCTACATAATATTAATAGGAGAATATTATATGAGGTGGTATTAAATTATAGTTATGTATTAGGCTTAAAGAGTTACCTTTGAATTTCCAAGGTTTATATATAAACCATATTAAAATACATGTATAGTATTATTTGTCAATGATCAGAATGTAAATCTAAAATTGGGATTAAGTAATTAGTAAGTTAAAACTTAGGAAAAATTGTGATTAGATTACATAAAATTTTGCACAAATAGATCTTATTCTATAATTAATGATAAACAAATGTAATACGTTTACATCTAAATATTCTTAATATATAAACCATAATAAAATAAGTAAAATACTTTTACATGTAAATGTGAGGTGGATTAGTAAGTCTAGATTTAATCATTTCTTAACATTTATGGTATTGAAATATAACTTAATGTTTTAAGATAGAATCATTAAAAGGATTATGATATAATCTATATTAAACGATGATTTGGAAATTTATCTAAATAATTATCCTTAAGTTTCATGGCATTAGATTAGCCATATGAAATACATTTATAACATTTATTACCAATACTTAGGATGTGAGTTCACAATTAAGTGAGGTATTTAGTAGTTAGAATTTATAGAAGGTTTATAAATAGGAATTTGATACTTAAAACCTTTGAACCTTTTATTAGATAAAACTAAGTTACATAAGATATTATACTGATATACTTTACGGTAAAGGGGAATAATGTTAGGTTATTTGAATATAAAATATGGGAATTTTCATAGTAGATTATCTTATTAGATAATTAACAATTTCACTTACGAACCAGAATTTGATTCTTTGATAAATTCTACTCTATGTAGATATATTGTCCATCCTAAATACAATAAAGGAAATTTATTTATTAGGTTATTCCTTTGAACCCTTAGGTTTTGTAAAACAATTTAAATCGTATTTAAGGCTTAAGTTTAATGAAGTTTAGTACAAAGGATTATGCATAGTCTATAGAGAGAATGTGTGTAAAAATAAAACATTTAGGAAATTAAATGTAAGTAAGGATGCATAAAAGGTTATACTAAACACCTTATTGTATAGGTAATAATAAAACATATAATATACCTTGTGAATACTAAATGTAAGATTAATTCGTTCAATCTAAGTTAACTATGGTATGGTTATTCAGGATGAGAAGCAATTTAACATCTTATGACAAGTTTATTAGATGGTTGTAATTAAAAGTCATTCTGAACTAAGGATATGATAATTGAGTTTAGTGGCTCAACTAAGTTATAATAAAATGTATCTACAACACTATGATTCCAATATACAAGATGTAGATCTTAATTAAGTTAAGGGGAAACTTAATCATGATAGTTTATTTGGTAATATTGATAAAGTACATAATCATTACATTGTGAATTAATAGTATAGTATTCTAAGATAAACCTATTATAGGTCACAAGACGATGTTTATTCTAAAGTAAGAGTAAAAGTATTGGGCTTAAGAATTGTTATTGAAATTCTAAGATTGATTGAATAACATATAATGCACTTATGTTATAGAGGTCTTTAGTGTGAGAATTATGGTTAAGTATGGGTAAAGTGGATAAGGGTGGAACAATTAACAAGTGTTAATAAAATACATCCCTTGGTCTTACAACCTTGAGTTATACAACATTCTAAGACAAGTCAAAGGATGTACATAACAATTAAGTGAGGGCTTAAAAGACAATTGAGACTTAGAAATAAGAGTGAGAAGTTTATTTAAGCTTAACATAGGCTACAAGTGATTGATGATAGACTACCTTTAATATTCTTCAGAGTACTGTTGATTGTTTGCGCAAGTTGACTAGAACTGCTACAGCATTATCCAGGTACGATTTCTCGTACTCCAATATTTTTGCTGATTGACTTGTGGAATGTTTTGGAAAATGCTAACTGACTTTAAGAGGAATTTCTAAAAAGGAAATGGTTGTGCGACTAACCCAGCTTGTGTGACTAACTGAGCCTTGGATGTGAAACTCACTTGGGTATTGGTTCCTTTTCTTTGGTTGTTCCATTAGACATTGACTGCTTAGGGTTTACGCTTCTGCACTCTGTAGGACTGAGTGTTTGGGTATTGCTCTGGGTAGTTAGTGATCTAGTGGGAATTTGGAAAAGGTCAACTTTGGTAAATTCTTCTTTTGACTCTGGATATCATTTCATCCATGAGCTGGTTCTTGATGTTTCGACGTGCGCGCGTCTTCAATGGTAACAGCAGGGGGCTGTATATCCCTCGCCCATAGGGGCATTTATATTTGACAGCAGGGGGCTGTATATCCCTCGTCCATACGGACATTAATATTTGACAGCAGGGGGCTGTATATCCCTCGTCCATACGGACATTTATATTAACAGTAAAGGGTTGTATATCTCTTGTCCTAAGAGGACGTTGTAGACAGTGAGGGGCTGTATATCCCCTGTCCTAAAAGGACATACTTGGCGGTGGGGGCCATCTCTCCCAGTTGAATTATTCCACTCTTGAGTTATTGGTTCTTGGATCTATCTTATCATTCCTAGTCCTTTGTGACTATCTGAGTCTTTCTTCTCCTAACGGGAATTGGGTTTAACTAAGGCAATGGATGTTCACTAACACATGATGTGGTTTTGTTTCACTAACTTTACTTTTCTATTATTTATCTTTATTCTTAATTTGTTATCTTGGTGTGAAGATTTGGGAAATGCTTTGTTCCTCTGAGTGGTTCAAGTGATTGCTTTCAAGCTAATATTTATTTAAGAGTTGTTTTATAAGTTTCTTTTGGAGATTAGTACCAGTTCCATTCCAGGGAACTGACTCACCCCTCCCGGGGTGGGCTGCTTGGTTTCATCTTGCAGGTACAATTGATTTACAGGTGGCCACGAAGAGCATGAGTGATTGGGATGGGATTAGGTTTATGGAGAGTGAATGTATTTTATTATTGTTATGTTTATGTTAAGTTTTCTCGAAGTTCAGACCGTAACTTAGTTAATTGTAATGGTTGTAATTGGTGAGGTTGGTACCGGGTGTTTGGAGCCCGATGGTCTGTAGCACCTATAGTTTATTTTCCGCTGTTATTTTATTATTATAGGGGCGTTAAAGCCCGACCTTAAGTAAACAAGTTATATAAGCTATAAAATTCACATGAAGTTAACCAAGGATCATTATATGATCTTCAGAACACGGGACTTCATCTAAAACTGAGTGAAAATACAATATGCTCGGGAATTCCCTTAAAGGCCCCTTAAGGCCCGAAAGTTCCGGAAATACCTTATAAAATAAAGTAGAGCATTACACCTCATTTAAAATGCATAATAGTACCTTAATGAACATTTAAGATGAAGTTCTCAAGATAAATTCTCAGTTAAAGACAAAATACTCGGGAGAATTTCTTAACGCTCCTTTTTGCCCGGGTAGCCCGAGAATTGTGTTCTGAGTTAGTATAACCCCATATAACTCAATGTAACACCTTAAAATATTATTATTGACTATAAAAAACATTTATAAACACTTGGAACACATAGAGACTAATTATTTTCCAAAAATTCCTTAAAGCACAAAAACGCACCTTCGGGTGTCACGAAAATGCGTTTTATGCAATTGCCTTGAAGTTTTTGAGGTGCCACGAGTTGATAAACTTAAGAGTGGATAAAATGAACATCTAAATCAATTGATGGCAGTACTAAATTCATAGTACAAATGGGGGCGATTTTTAGGACAAAAAGGTACCTAAAATCAGCATTTTTACCTTAAAACTTTCATCTTTTACCATAATAAAAATGTACCAATTAAATGCTGGAACCTATTACACATATTAGTATGGTCTTAGTAAAATATAATGTGACAGGAATTAAAGCAAAAATCAGTCTCAATTGATCTCAATACCATGCGTCAAAATGGGTCAATTTTTGACTAGTTTGATTCAAAATTTTTGCCTAATGATAAGATGACTCATCTAACATGTATTATGTGATATTATAGCAATCAAATACTGACAATGAAGCCTCCTCCATCGTGAGCCTACACAAAGAAACAACAAGGAGAATTAATATAAGAAAAGTAAAAGAATTAGAATACAAATTAGAACTACTTTTGACTAGGTTGCAAGCAAACAAAAATCAAGTTGCTACTACCTCATGTGCAGCCGATTGGGACCAAGAAAAAGCAAGGATTATTGCTGTCTAATTATTCAAGGAGACAACTACCTAACAAGCACAACTCTATGTTAAATATAGACTAGGAATCAATTGTCCCAAACAACCACTATGGCCGATTTCAAGCATGGGAAAAGAAGACTAGTTGCTGTACAATAATAAAACTAAGACATCTATTAAACTAGCCATGTTCCTATGTCATAAATTAACAAGAAATTAGTTGCCCACTCATATATACATTACCGTGAGCAACCAAAGGAGGACAATACAAATCAATTGCCATATATTGGCATATACAACCGAGAAGACAAGGAGAAAAGCAAGGCAATAATAACATGGGATTAGTTTAGAAAATTCAAAGGAGAACACATACCTAACTTAGCCCTTGTCTTTTAGTTCCAAATTGACAATCAATGTCTCTTATTCTCTTGTCCATCAGCCGAGACCTAACTACAATAATGAGACCATTATTTTGAGCTAAACAACAAATAAATAACAAAAGAATAGATTACTTAATTGGACAATTATTTTCAAGACAATTCTATCTTCATCCTTCCTTATCTTCTTACGTGAGGGTTCATTTTCTTCTTGCCTTCACTTCAACCGAATGGGTAAGCTCCCTTCTTCCTCTCTTTAATTCTTCTTCTCTCCTAGCTTCAAGCTCCAACAATGGAGGTTTAAGTTCTAACTCCATTTTATGTCAAAATTCCTAGCTAATTCTACAAAACAAGAATCAAGTAGCAGATTTGTTCAAGAGGTCTGACTTCGGGAGAGATTCTGTAATTTTCAGTAAGTTATCTCGAAATATTCCCAACATCAAACTTGTTCCTCTTCGAATTAGCTTTCCATACATATAAAGATAGCATTTGGAGAGCTTGGGATTCAAGGAGAAATCAAGTACAAGAATTGTCTTGATTTAAGGAGTAAGTATATAATTAAGGCCGAAAATATAAGGATTATAATGTCAAGGAAATAATTTATAACATATAAGGTAAGATTATTACCTTAAGGTATAAAATTGTGTCACAAAAATTAAATATGGTACACACATATATAAACCGAATTGTCTAGGTATTAAATGTTCTATTTTGAGGTTATAATCATTCTAAGTCATTAGCATAATTTTTAGAAGTGTTACATGGCTTATATACATTTATATGTATTTATTATAAGGTTTAAATCAAGTTTTAAAATCATATGGTAAAGATTTATTTAAGGCCGAGAATATGTATGTTTGGGTGATTTTCGAAATATATAAGTATGTTAGCTTATATTATAAATTTTGGGAGTATTAAAAATAGCTACAAGTATTTAAATGGCTAATTTAATAAGTTATGTGGCTAAAATATAAATTTTGAAAAGTTTAGAGTACAAATAATGAAAACCGAGAACATAAGGAGTTTTTTGATATATTTATATTATAATATAAGGTTGGAATTAATATATGAATTTTGGTGAATTTAAACAAGTGGTTAAGTGATAAAATGACAAGTTATAAAGTTTTGGGACTATTTTGCAATTATTGGAAAGTATAGAGTATGGCCGAGAATTACTTTTGATTTTATGGGTTTATTAAAGTATTAATTAAGAAATTAAGTCTTGGTCAAAGTGTTAACCAAAAACTTGGGTTAAAATGATTCATGACGTAAAATATTAAGTTTATAAAAGTTTTGGGGTGAATATGTTTTATGGAAGATAAAGGAAAAATAGTTTAATATGGGCGGGAATATAATTGAAGAAAGTTGTGGGCTGTTTCGGTTATTTAAAAAAAATAAAATATTAAAACTATAATTTATAAGTTAATATGTAAACTTATATAAAGTTTTGGGATTAAATGTGAATATAAAGAAAGTATATGTCAAGACCGAAAATTAATGAGGTCATTTGGTAATTTATAAAAATTAGAATACCCATTTTGGAATACCGAAATATTAAGTGGCAAGTTAGTAAATTAAAAAGGTTGATGTGGGTAATTAATGAATCATAAAAGTTATAAGGTTATTTGGCAATTATAGAAGTTAATATAATTGTTTTACAAATTCCGAAAAATAATATGGGTATTTAGTAAATTATAATAGTATATGGTTGTTTGGTAAATTGTAAAAGTTAATGGGTTCAGATTTAATTACCGAAAACTATATGTGGTTATTTAATAATTTATTAAGTTATTGGGTATAATAGATGAATACCGAATTAATAAGGTTGGTATTGTAATTTAATAAGGAAAGGAAGTAAAACTAGGTATATAATGTAATATGATATTTAGGAGTAAATAAAGTTTTAAAATAAAGGTGGTTATAATATAACTAACCAAATAATATGATATAAGGAATAAGTGGAAATAATTATGAGTATATAAATAATGAGATAAGGATATACCGTATAATGGAAATTCATTATCACATGTGAACTCCACATAAAATAATGAACTGCTAGGTTATCTAGAACCACTGTTAAAGTAACAGGGGGAAAATAAATAACATACAGAGTTATTATACAATGAGAATAAACTCTGTAGAGACAGTACTGTAATATTTAATGGACAGTCGTATTAATATTATCCGTTATTGTATGTATAAATAACAGCGTACGGGAAAGGTTACTAGAGCGTGAACTGTCAAGCTAGCCGTTGTCACGGTGAACGGTATGTTAATTGTGTGGTCTGAATGTCCTAAGGATTATCCTAAGGTCCAGACATTATGTGTTAATTGTTTAAGAGCGATATCTGTGTATGTGTATGATATTATACTGTATTGCTCAACATTGTTGCGTTGTATTTTTACGCGAACGTCTTATGACTAGAAGTTTATACATCTAAACTGGAAAAAGACTAACTGACCTTTAGGTATTATTGAACCTAACTGATGGTCAACTATATAGTCTTAAACTCAAGGATTGGTTATTATGTCACTGAAAAAGGGCTAACTTATAAGAGAGGAATCCAGACTGTTCCGACATTCTGGTTGCGCATTGTGATCACTACGAGAGACTTCAATGGAGAGTCACTCAAGGAAATCCATCAGCCACATTGGGATGGCGGAGGGCACTGCCGTTTGGTGCACAGGTTCGACCGGATCAGTCAATAAACCAGGGCCTAGGGTCACTGGTAACAGTTCCAATGGAACACAGTGGACTACTGTCCATTAAAAAGTTATTAAGGGTTGTCTTAACATGACGCCTGAAGTGGAAATTAATTGGAAAAGGTTAAATGATTGGTTTAAAAGATAAGGGCCAGGTGGCTAACTAACAAGTACAGTCTAATACGCGTATCTTGTTTTGGTGTTTTGTTATGGATTATTAATGTGTGCTTATTGGCTACTGCTATGGATTATTGTTGTGTGGTTATTGGTGTTGTGTACTATTGTACACTGGTGCTTGCAGGTGAACTGTCTTGTGAATTGTTTAATGTTTACAGTTAATACTATTGTTTTGTAAACCGGTATTTCATGTAAAGAATCAAATATCAAGATGGCTAAAACGACTAAAGGAATCTAGATGGCTTAAGATCACATTTAGCATACCAGCATTTCGATTGCTGAGCCCTTCAATGGGCCAAACATTCCAGGTTTTTGAAGAAGACTCAAGCCGGAGTGCGGGACACGGGGGTAGCTGATGTGTTGCAGCAACACCTTTGGTTTATTTTGAATTGTAATAAAGAGATTGTTGTATTTCAGTTAGTTGCTCGTTTAGTTGGATTTGGTTTGTAATAAATAGGAGTGTTCAGTATCTGTTCATCACAGCGTGTAGTGTTAAGGTTGTTGGATGGATGCCTTGTTACTCACAAGGGTGAGTAACGGCGTGTAACACCAAGGTTGAAATACCCCAAACTTAGATATGGTGTTTAAATGATAAACTAAGATATAAGGAGGCTAAATAATGCCTTAGAAACATTAAGAAACATTTCTAATCAAAGAAAATATAAGGAAACACCAAAAGAGCAGTTTAAGCAAAAACGTGCTCTAAGCTTGGAGAGACATGGGAGAGTACCCAAATATTGTTCTAAGACCTTAGTAATATCCTAATGGTCATTTTAAGTCAATTACCAAAGAAAACCAAGCTTGAAAACAAGTTAAAACACAAAATGTGCTTTAAGGAGTCTTAAAGCACGTTTTTGAAAAATTGTCTTGTAAATGAGTTTTGAATGGCTAAATGTCCATCATTACTCTTTAATTAATATGTGTACTATATAGTATCACATTTGGAGGTCTATATCAATGGGAAATCAAAAATTTCACAACAATGTGCCTTGTTTTTGATGAATAGTGAATTAATTAAGCTAGTTTATAACATAAGTCTATATAAGTGAGACATTTGGTCAACAAAGACTAAACTACCCTCATTCATTAAAGGGGGCCGGTTTTTTAAGTGTGACTCACCACACTTATCTAGCTAAGTAAAGAGAAAGCAAAATAAGTAAGTTATAAAGTAAAAACACTATTCACCTTTTAAGATAAATATCACATTTACTTACCTCTCTCCTCACTTCTTCATTCTCCCTTGTTCACACGTTTCTTGCTCTCTTTCTCTTCTCCATTCACGTAGAGCTCACCTCCATGAAAGCTCCATCTTCCTTGGCCACATCTTGCTCATTTAGCTCCAAATCCAAAACAAAATACATATTCTTAGTTAGCTCAAGCTCCTCCTTTCTATCTTTTCAAAACTTCAAGAGCTTCATTTTGGTGCCAAGTCAAACCACCATTAGAGGAGGAAATTCAAGTTTGGAGACTCCATTGGCATCTCCATTCTCTTAAGGTAAAGAAAGTGTAAGAAAATCTAGGTTTCCACCATTTTCTTCACATGTCCGAAAATATATACTCATGGGACTCCATGTTTATGCCTTGTTCTAGCTTGTTTCTACTCTTCAAAGGAGAGAGGAGGTCCTTCTTGCTTCACATCCAAGTTTGTCTTGAGAAACCAAGGTAAAACAATCACATTAATACCTTAAAACATATTTTTAAACCTAGGGTTTGTTCCTTAGGGTTAATGTGTTATCTAGTACTCATTGGAGTCATTGGATATTGGTTAGAACATTGGCAAGGAGAATCACATTGGTGACCGAGATTGAACAAAGAAAACCTAAGGAGAAAAGCTTTTAAGCTTGTGAGAAAACAAGGTAAATTACTTACCTTAAGGTGTTTTGTTGTTTAAGGGAATGAGATGTGGGTATATGATGAGTTTAGTGTAGAGTTTATATTGGGAAGGTGCTATAAAACCTAGGAGAAACAATGACTATTCTTGTGAACTTGTGACTAAGGAGCAAATGAGAAAAGAGATAGTTTAAGAAGATAAAGGTGAAGTACAAGAAGCATTTTATTTCAATGGGAGCCTTGTTGAGTGTATTCGCAGGTTGAAGGCATATATATGTGGAAATTCAGTGGTTAAGATTATTGTTATTTAAGGGCCTAAGTGCCAAGCATTTTAAGTTTAAGCATTATATGATGATGTGGTGAAGTTTTAGTGTAAATTGGGTGTTAAGTGTTGTGTGAGAATTTGGGTGAGTTGTTGTTGATGTGTTGTTTATGGAGAAAAACCATGTGTTAGGAAGTACTATATCTAGAGAACCCATGGCAAAATTTAAAGGAGAGTTTAAGTGTTTAAGATATCCTAAGGGAATTTAATGACTAAGGAAGTACTAGGAATGTTCTAGGTTGTCTTGATGAAAAAGGGTGAAGTTAAGGTGTTTTAATGACTTATGATGACTTAGGTATCACCATGGAAGATTTAGGAATCAAGAGAATGTATTCGAGTGTTTAGGACTTAGGCAAATGTTGATGCACAACTAGGAAGGAAATAATGTGATGATGATGGAAGTTTAGACTTGTTAAGGAACTTTAAGTAAATGTTTAAAAGAGTTTTAGATAGTGAGAGATGCTTGGGAGATGATGTTATAGTGGTGAAGAAAACATTTGGCATAGTGGTTACTAGGTATGAACCACCACCTAGAAACCTAGAGGAAACATTACAAGTGTTAGCATTATTACAAGGAAAATGCATAATGACTAAGGTGGATCTTGGTGGATGATTTAAGGTATTTTAAGGAGGGCTTAAGGTGTATTTGAGGTGCCCAAATGAGGTTATAACATATTAGAATATATGAGGAGAAGTTTGGAGTTGAAAGAGAATTTAGAAACAAGTTTCTAGAGCCGACCGGCCTTAGGACCGGACTTGCAAGGTCGGTCGGGCTCTGTTACACTACCGGAAAATGTTTCTGGAATCGACCGGACTTGGGGACCGGACTTACAAGTCCGGTCGGGCTTGTGTTTTGTGAGGGAAAATGTTTCTGGAATGGACCGGACATGGGACCGGACTTGTCAAGTCCGGTCGGCATGAATTTTGTACGGTAATAAGTCTCTGGAATCGACCGGACATAGGACCGGACTTGTAAGTCCGGTCGGGTGAATTTTCCAACGGTAAAAGGGTACTGGAATGGACCGGACTTGGCAAGTCCGGTCGAGCCTAAAAACAAAAAAAAAAAGAAATTTCAAATTCTAAGAATGGTAATGGGTAATGAGGTATACCTTGGTAGGGTAGTAATGATTGGGACCCTAAGAACTTAAGGATTAAGTATAAGTTTTAATGTTTAAAGTTAAGTTTGTAAGCTAAGTGATAAAGACTTGAGAGGTTATTGAATGGAAGTCCTTAGAGATTAAGTGAGTTAAGTAAGGTGCAAGTAACTAATAACCTAAAATGAACGAATGTTTTAGTTTGTGAATTGGGACCCCGAAGAAGTTAAACAACAACGATCGACGTGAACGGTACAATCCTTCTTGTGACCTGCTTGCTAACGAGGTGTCCCTCGGCTTGTGTGTATCTGTTTATTTGCTATGACTAAACAAGATAAAGCATGCAACCGGTTATATTTTTCTCGTTGTGTTTGTTATTTACACTAACCCGCGGACTTGAGATTGTTACTAACCAAGTTTAGTACTTACTGAGTTAAGAATAAGAGTTAAGTTGATGGTTGTTGGTTAATGCCCGTTAAGGCTTAGCTAGCACATGGTGTTTAAGATGTCTACTAACTGGAACTTGAGTGAGGAAACCCGGGACCGATCTCCGGTCATGCATGCTAAGGAAAAAGGGGGACGGTATCTGAATCAGATCCGCCCTCCGCTTAAGGACTTGTCTTCGGACTTGTAGCCTAGGGCCGGTTGCCGGCTCAGCTACGCTGGACTCCCGTCCAGAGTAGGTGGCATTAAGATGGTGCGGTGGGATCACCTAAATCCCAGGTTCGAATTAAGCTACAACCAATCCCTTCCAGGAAAGGTTTGTATACTGAGATTAAGATTAGATTGATTAAGATTAAGGTAAGGTAAGGAACTGAGATTAAGGAAATGAGGACTAAGGAGGGGGTTACTAACCCACTTGATAAGGGAACGCTTGAGTCGTTCATTGTTTGTGAACTATTATGTTCATCTGTGGTTATTGTTATTGCACTTCATATTATGTTTGTGTATGTAATCAATTTCCATGCTATCGACAATTAGTCGTCGTAGCCCCGTTAGCTTGGGGGCCATGAGAGGGTGTACCAGCATTCGTGCTGACCCCCTCGGGGGCTATTTTTACACTTGCAGGTAAGAGGCCCATGAGGACGCACTACGAGAGTAGGAGCGGTTAGACTTAGGTGGGACTTTTATTTTGAGTTCGGGTTGCGCCTGTGCACCCGACTGTTTATATTAAACTGATGTAAGTTTGGGATTATGTAGATACTAGCACTCGGTTGGTTGTGGTATTGTGAATGTTGATGTTTAAGTTGGGTAAGTGTTTTTGGATAAGTATTGTAAGTATTTAATCCGGTATATTCTATCGATCAGACCGTGGCAAGGTCCAGGTGTTGTCTATTTCCGCTGCGACGTTTTCGATTAAGTGTTCAGATTGTGATAACCACGATAGGCTTTGGATGGGGTGTTACAAAAAGTGGTATCAGAGCGTAGTTACGCTCTGATCAAGAAATACCGGACATGAGTAACCACCGAGTTAGGATATAAGTTGAGGAATAAGTGTTGGGTTAAGGGTGTGAGAAGTTAGAGTGAGTAGAGTCAGATGACCACTAATAAGTGTGGATTGTCTTTACCGTCTACAGACGTTATAAACTTACTAACCAAAACAATGGTGAGTATGAATCTAACGTAAGTTATGCTTGTTCAGATGGCAGGACGCCCTAGAGGAGGCCGAGTCGCGGCCGGGGTGAGGATATTCCAGGGATACCTGGAGGGCAGACGATCGCAGAGATCGTAGCTGCCGCTTTAGGGCACATGGGCTATCAGCCTGGTGTGGGTGCACCACCTCCACCGCCACAACCTAGGGAATCAAACTGGGTGAAGAGTCTATCAGACCTTCGACCCGCTCATTTTAAGGGGGAAACCGATCCCGCCAAGCTTGAGGCGTACATCTCCGAGCTGAAGACCGCCTTCGAGACCCTTGATGTCCCTGCTGGGATCAAGGTGCGCTTAGCTGCTTTCTACCTGAAGGGGGCGGCGGGCGATTGGTGGAAGCTGGTGAGGGCCGAGCATGTGGCCAATCCAGAGTTCGGCTGGGAGCAGTACACCGCCTTGCTACGGGCAAAGTACTACCCCGCCCATGTCCAGACGAAGAAGCGCTTGCAGTTAGATGCGCTTAAGCAGTCGGACAAGATGATAGTGGACGAGTATTACTCAGTTCACTGCCTTGCTCCGTCTTCTGCCAGGTCTAGGGTATTCTGACCAGATCTTGGTGGACCGCTTCTATGGCGGGCTTAGCCATCGACTCCGCTACGGCATGGGGCCGACGAGTTACACTACCTTGCAGGTAATAAAGATTGAGATTTGAGTAAGTGGTGAATAAGATTTAGATTATGAGAAATAAGTGAGACTAATACTATGGAAAAGCAGGAGTGCTATCATGCCGCTGCTAAGGTTGAGATTACCGTCCAGCTGAGGGACGAGGAGAATGCAAAGAGGAAGAGTGCTGGGAAGAGCAGAGAGTCAAGGGCAAGGAGGGTACAAGAAACAAAAGTACCAGCCTCAGGCCCAGAAGAATCAGAACCCGAAAGGGAAGGAGGAAAAGGAGAAGGCTTCGGAAGAGCCATTGAAGCTGACCTATGCTATTGCAGCTACACCACTGCGCTCTAAGGCGCCAAAGGGTGAGAAAATTGATATTGAATGAGTTAAGAAATAAATTAGTAACCGTTTGAGATATGAGGACTGACAATATGAATCATCAGGATCTGAGACTGAGAGGGGAGCCGGTGGTGGCTACCAGCGACGCTTCATCTGTAGATGGTGTCACAAGGACCACCCCGGGCTCGACTGTAAGGGGAATAAGGTGGAGTGCAACTTCTGTGGTGTCTACGGGCATCGAGCTTATGAGTGTTACCGGAACCCTGCTAGCAGAGCCTATAGGCCCGACACCAGGGGCAAGGGCAAGACCGATCAGGGAGCTGGATCTGACGGTCAGAGGAAAGTGCAGCAGCCGGCGGACAAGAATCCAAGGGTGACCCAGAAGACGGGGCCCACTCTACACATGGTGGAGGGACGATGAGCCTGAGCCCTCATCGAGGCCAGGTACCACTAAACCATTTAGTAATAAAACTACCTGCTTACCGCATTATCATGCATGTTTGGTGAAATATATGAGTTAAGTAAGAATAAGATGAGATTAGAACTTAAGTAAGACATAACCTACTACCACTCTAGGAAGATTCAACATTTGCTACCCAATACCATCCACATCTAACCCGGAGCACACCGACATCAAAACCATGGACTTTCCAACCGAACAATGTCAGGTTATCCGCCCAAGTATGATTTTATTAAGGGGATACCTGACACCCGGAGCACAAATAGCCATCATCAGGAGATGCAATCAACTAGGAATGGGACCGGGAGGTTTTTACACACGGTAGTACCAGGGGGAGCAAAGATGAAATTAAAGATGATGAGCTTGGGCAAGGATTGGAATCCGTATGCCAAGAATTACCAAACCACAAGGGAGCAAGATGGAGTCTCACCACCGGGAATACCCGAAGAATTCCATCCAGTCATTACACAAGTCATGGAAATCGCTCAGCAGTTGGAAGCTGAACCGATTCCAGACATCCAGCCAGACATTTGCATTGTAAACTTCTACGAAAAAGATGGGATACTGGGACTACACCAGGATAAGGACGAGACAACAGAGTCTCTCGAAAGAGGGATACCCGTAGTGTCTTGGTCCATTGGAGATGATGCGGAGTTTTTATACGGCGAGCAGAAGCGTGCGGACCGTGCAGATAAGATAGTACTTAAGTCAGGTGATGTATTAATTTTGGGAGGAGAATCAAGGATGTTGTACCATGGGATTAAGAGAATCAAGCTGAATACAGCACCGTCAGCAGTAATCAATGCGACGCATATGAGACCAGGAAGATTAAACCTAACCTTTAGACAATATTAGCCATGTAATGTTAGAATGAGATGAGAAATGAGATGTAAGATTGAAGCACATGTTGTAAACAGGATGGTCATGAGTAAAATAACAGTGTTGTTCATATAAATTGTTACGACTCTTGTTATACATCAATACTCATGGAGCTTGTGAACACAATTAGGTCATGGACTCGGTACGGAAGGTGCACTAAGCATACTCACAGAGGCACAGGGCCGACGCTAGCGGTACTATCCTCACCGGCACCTTTACGATCAATGGGATTGAGGCATCAGTTCTCTTCGACTCAGGGGCCTCGCATACTTGTCTCTGCATCATTTGCGAGCAGGTTGGGGCTAGACGCTGATGAGCTACCCGACTTCACGGTTACGCTCCGTCTAAGGAGAAGGTTCGTTGCACTCGTTACTACCGAGGAGCCACCATCAGCATTAAGGGGGAAGACTTCCCAGTCAGTTTCATTGAGTTCAGTAAGCTAGGATTTGACGTTATCTTCGGGATGAAACTGGTTGGAGCGGCACAAGGACGTATCCTCTGCGCCGAGCATAGATTGCTGCTCAGGAGTCCGTCTGGGGGTAACAATATCATACGCCAGAGGCCCAGAGAGCCTTCGACTAAGATCATCACCGCCATGGCAATGCATAGAGAATTAAGGAGGAAAGGAAGAAGTATACCTCTGCTATGTACAGGACATAGAGAGAGACCCTGAGTTCGACCCCGACTTACAGGTAGTGTCGGAGTTCCCCGACTTATTCCACGGGAACTGCCGGCATGCCACCCACTCGGGAGGTAGAGTTCACCATTGAGCTGCTACCTGGTACCGGACCGATAGCCAAAGCACCATACCGTATGGCTCCGGAAGAAATGACTGAGTTAAGGAACAACTGAAAGATTTGTTGGATAAAGGATTCATTAGACCAAGTGTGTCACCATGGGGAGCGCCAGTCCTCTTCGTGAAGAAGAAGGATGGTAGTCTCCGCCTCTGCATCGACTACAGAGAGCTGAATGCAGTGAAGTGAAGAATAAGTACCCACTACCCCGCATTGACGATCTGTTCGATCAGTTGAAGGGAGCATCTGTTTTCCAAGATTGATCTCAGATCGGGGTATCATCAGATAGCCATTAAGGAGGGGGACATTGAGAAGACGGCATTCCGGACACGATACGGCCACTATGAGTTACAGTGATGTCGTTCGGTTTGTCGAACGCACCGGCGAAGTTTATGGATCTGATGAACCGCTTGTTCGGGAGCAGCTGGACAAGTCGGTCGTGGTTTTTATTGATGACATTCTGATATATTCAAAGTCTAAGGTTGAGCATGAGGAACATTTGAGGAGGGTGTTGTTTAGAATATTGAGGGAGAACCAGCTATATGCTAAGTTCTCCAAGTGTGGAGTTTTGGCTTGACCAGGTCTCTTTCCTAGGTCATGTCATCTCAGATGCTGGGATCGCAGTGGATCCAGCAAAGATTGATGCCGTACGTACCTGCCAAGGCCGAAAGACTGTTACCGACATCCGGAGCTTTCTCGGTCTGGCAGGTTACTACAGGAGGTTTGTTAGAGATTTCAGCAAGGTCGCGAAGCCGATGACCAGTCTGATTGAAGAAGGATGCACCTTTCTATGGACAGATGACTGTGAGAGATCATTTCAGCGCTTGAAGGACTCATTGACCACTGCACCAGTACTGACCAGTCCAGACGGTACAGAGGGCTTTGAGGTTTATTGTGATGCATCCGGCAGAGGGCTGGGTTGCGTGCTCATGCAACATGGCAAGGTGGTGGCATATGCCTCACGCCAGTTGAAGAAACATGAGGAGAACTACCCACACATGATTTAGAGCTGGGAGCTGTAGTCTTCGCTTTGAAGATATGGCGCCACTACTTATATGGGGTTAGTGTCACGATCTACACCGATCATAAAAGTTTGAAATACATATTCACTCAGAAGGAGTTAAATCTTCGACAGAGGAGATGGTTAGAATTTCTGAAAGACTATGACATTGACCTCCAATACAAAGAAGGGAAGGCCAATGTTGTAGCAGATGCCCTGAGCCGTCGAGCACACTCACTCCATTCGCTAGTTCTTTCTCCAGCTGGTTGATGAGGTGCGAGAGGCTCAGAGGATGATGAGTATATGAAAGAGGTTAGACAGAAGCTGACAGATGGTACCTTTGAGAGTCAGAAATACGACTTCAGACTTCATGATGATGATCTGATCAGACTTAAGGGCCGATTATGCATACCACGAGGTAACACGGATCTGAAAGACCGTATACTTAGAGAATCACACTGTTCTTCAGTTTCCATCCATCCGGGAGGCCTCTAAAATGTATAAAGACATGAAGAGATACTTCTGGTGGTCGGGAATGAAGACAGATCTTACCGAGTTTGTCTTGAGGTGTCTCACATGCCAGAAGGTGAAATTCGAGCACAGACGACCGGGCGGAATGGTACAGTCAATGCCAGTTCCAGAGTGGAAGTTCCATGATATCTCCATGGACTTCGTAGTTGGGCTTCCACCTGCTAGGGGAGGTCTCAACATGATATGGGTGGTGGTGGACCGCCTTACCAAAGTAGCCCGATTCATACCGATGAAGGATACTTGGAAGGTGACCAAATTAGCTGAGTTATTTGAGAAAGAAATCATGAGACATCACGGCATACCAAAGACCATAGTGTCAGATAGAGATACCAGATTCCTTTCGAGGTACTGAAGAGCTACCAGAGAAGCGTTAGGTACAGAACTCAAGCTGAGTACCGCGTTCCATCCTCAGACAGATGGTCAGACTGAGCGTACTATTCAGACACTCGAGGACATGCTGAGAGCATGTGCCTTAGACTTCCAGGGCAGTTGGATTGACAGATTGCATCTGATCGAGTTTTCATACAACAACAGCTATCACGCTTCGATCAAGATGGCACCTTTTCAAGCGTTGTACGGTAGACCATGTCGTACACCGCTCTGCTGGGATGAGTCGAGTGAGACGGTCATTATAGGACCAGAGTACTTAGAACAAGTTAGGGCTGAAGTTCAACAAATCAGGGAGAACATGAAAGCTGCTCAAGATAGGCAGAAGTCGTATGCTGATGTTCGACGACGGGACCTGGAGTTCGCAGTGGGCGACCAGGTATTTCTGCGAGTATCACCGATGAAGGGTGTATTCAGGTTTGGGCAGAAGGGCAAGTTAAGCCCGAAATTTGTTGGTCCTTATGAGATTACGGAGCGGGTGGGCCCGGTTGCTTACAGGTTGAATTTACCTGCTGAGCTGGGTAAAGTGCATGATGTTTTTCATGTTTCACAGCTAAAGAAATACATGCACCACCCCTCCCATGTGTTAGAACCTGAGAGGTTGACTTTAGAACCAAATATGAGATCCATGGAGACTCCTCAGAGAATCTTGGACAGTAAGACTAGGGACACTCGCCACAAGTCAGTGCGACTGGTGAAGGTTCTCTGGTCTAACCAGGATGTCGAAGAGGCCACGTGGGAATTAGAGGATAAGATGAGGGCGAAGTACCCTTCTTTATTTACTGACTAGATCGTCTGTATAGGGTACGGGGCGTACCCCTTTTAAGGGGGGTAGAGCTTCCTCGCTTTTGAGTTAGGAAACGATCATGTTGTCGTTTGTTTGGTTGTTTAAGATGTGAATTTGTGTAAGTTGCTACACTTCGGTGTAAGTTTGAGTTATGTATAATACTTATGTATTGTATTTGAGATTGACCTTTGAGTCTTGAGATGTATGAATGTGAATATAAGATGTGGTATTAAGATTAAGAGTATTGTGTACCGTGAATGGTTAAACACATGTGTGAACTTTGAGGACAAAGTTCTTTTAAGGGGGGTAGATTGAAATACCCCAAACTTAGATATGGTGTTTAAATGATAAACTAAGATATAATGAGGCTAAATAATGCCTTAGAAACATTAAGAAACATTTCTAATCAAAGAAAATATAAGGAAACACCAAAAAGAGCAGTTTAAGCAAAAACGTGCTCTAAGCTTGGAGAGACATGGGAGAGTACCCAAATATTGTTCTAAGACCTTAGTAATATCCTAATGGTCATTTTAAGTCAATTACCAAAGAAAACCAAGCTTGAAAACAAGTTAAAACACAAAATGTGCTTTAAGGAGTCTTAAAGCACGTTTTTGAAAAATTGTCTTGTAAATGAGTTTTGAATGGCTAAATGTCCATCATTACTCTTAATTAATATGTGTACTATATAGTATCACATTTGGAGGTCTATGTCAATGGGAAATCAAAAATTTCACAACAATGTGCCTTGTTTTTGATGAATAGTGAATAATTAAGCTAGTTTATAACATAAGTCTATATAAGTGAGACATTTGGTCAACAAAGACTAAACTACCCTCATTCATTAAAGGGGGCCGGTTTTTAAGTGTGACTCACCACACTTATCTAGCTAAGTAAAGAGAAAGCAAAAATAAGTAAGTTATAAAGTAAAAAACACTATTCACCTTTAAGATAAATATCACATTTACTTACCTCTCTCCTCACTTCTTCATTCTCCCTTGTTCACACGGTTTTTGCTCTCTTTCTCTTCTCCATTCACGTAGAGCTCACCTCCATGAAAGCTCCATCTTCCCTTGGCCACATCTTGCTCATTTAAGCTCCAAATCCAAAACAAAATACATATTCTTCTTAGTTAGCTCAAGCTCCTCCTTTCTATCTTTTCAAAACTTCAAGAGCTTCATTTGGTGCCAAGTCAAACCACCATTAGAGGAGGAAATTCAAGTTTGGAGACTCCATTGGCATCTCCATTCTCTTAAGGTAAAGAAAAGTGTAAGAAAATCTAGGTTTCCACCATTTTCTTCACATGTCCGAAAATATACACTCATGGGACTCCATGTTTATGCCTTGTTCTAGCTTGTTTCTACTCTTCAAAGGAGAGAGGAGGTCCTTCTTGCTTCACATCCAAGTTTTTCTTGAGAAACCAAGGTAAAACAATCACATTAATACCTTAAAACATATTTTTAAACCTAGGGTTTGCTCCTTAGGGTTAATGTGTTATCTAGTACTCATTGGAGTCATTGGATATTGGTTAGAACATTGGCAAGGAGAATCACATTGGTGACCGAGATTGAACAAAGAAAACCTAAGGAGAAAAGCTTTTAAGCTTGTGAGAAAACAAGGTAAATTACTTACCTTAAGGTGTTTTGTTGTTTAAGGGAATGAGATGTAGGTATATGATGAGTTTAGTGTAGAGTTTATATTGGGAAGGTGCTATAAAACCTAGGAGAAACAATGACTATTCTTGTGAACTTGTGACTAAGGAGCAAATGAGAAAAGAGATAGTTTAAGGATGTAAAGGTGAAGTACAAGAAGCATTTTATTTCAATGGGAGCCTTGTTGAGTGTATTCGCAGGTTGAAGGCATATATATGTGGAAATTCAGTGGTTAAGATTATTGTTATTTAAGGGCCTAAGTGCCAAGCATTTTAAGTTTAAGCATTATATGATGATGTGGTGAAGTTTTAGTGTAAATTGGGTGTTAAGTTGTTGTGGTGAGAATTTGGGTGATGTTGGTTGTTTGATGGAGAAAAACCATGTGTTAAGAAGTACTATATGCTAGAGAAAAACCATGTGTTAAGAAGTACTATATGCTAGAGAACCCATGGCAAAAATTTAAAGGAGAGTTTAAGTGTTTAAGATATCCTAAGGGAATTTAATGACTAAGGAAGTACTAGGAATGTTCTATAGGTTGTCTTGATGAAAAAGGGTGAAGTTAAGGTGTTTTAATGACTTATGATGACTTAGGTATCACCATGGAAGATTTAGGAATCAAGAGAATGTATTCGAGTGTTAGGACTTAGGCAAATGTTGATGCACAACTAGGAAGGAAATAATGTGATGATGATGGAAGTTTAGACTTGTTAAGGAACTTTAAGTAAATGCTTAAAAGAGTTTTAGATAGTGAGAGATGCTTGGGAGATGATGTTATAGTGGTGAAGAAAACATTTGGCGTAGTGGTTACACTAGGTATGAACCACCACCTAGAAACCTATAGGAAAGCATTACAAGTGTTAGCATTATTACAAGGAAAATGCATGATGACTAAGGTGGATCTTGGTGGATGAATTAAGGTATTTGAAGGAGGGCTTAAGGTGTATTTGAGTTGCCCAAATGAGGTTATAACATATTAGAATATATGAGGAGAAGTTTGGAGTTGAAAGAGAATTTAGAAACAAGTTTCTAGAGCCGACCGGCCTTAGGACCGGACTTGCAAGGTCGTCGTCGGGCTCTGTTACACTACCGGAAAATGTTTCTGGAATCGACCGGACTTGGGGACCGGACTTACAAGTCCGGTCGGGCTTGTGTTTTGTGAGGGAAAATGTTTCTGGAATGGACCGGACATGGGACCGGACTTGTCAAGTCCGGTCGGCATGAATTTTGTACGGTAATAAGTCTCTGGAATCGACCGGACTTGTAAGTCCGGTCGGGGTAGAATTTTCCAACGGTAAAAGGGTACTGGAATGGACCGGACTTGGCAAGTCCGGTCGGTAAGTCCGGTCGAGCCTAAAAACAAAAAAAAAAGAAATTTCAAATTCTAAGAATGGTAATGGGTAATGAGGTATACCTTTGGTAGGGTAGTAATGATTGGGACCCTAAGAACTTAAGGAATTAAGTTAAGATTAAGTATAAGTTTTAATGTTTAAGGTTAAGTTTGTAAGCTAAGTGGCAAGAACTTGAGAGGTTATTAAATGGGAATCTTTAGAGATTAAGTGAGTTAAGTAAGGTGCAAGTAACTAATAACCTAAGAATGAACGAATGTTTTAGGTTTGTGAATTGGGACCCCGAAGAAGGTTAAACAAACAACGATCGACGGTGAACGGTACAATCCTTCTTGTGACCTGCTTACTAACGAGGTGTCCCTCGGCTTGTGTGCTGTCTGTTTATTTGCTATGACTTAAACAAGATAAAGCATGCAACCGGTTATATTTATTCTCGTTGTGTTTGTGTTAGCTTTACACTAACCCTCGGGACTTGAGATTGTTACTAACCAAGTTTAGTACTTACTGAGTTAAGAATAAGAGTTAAGCTTGATGGTTGTTGGTTAATGCCCGTTAAGGCTTAGCTAGCACATGGTGTTTAAGATGTCTACTAACTGAATTTTGAGTGAGGAAACCCGGGACCGATCTCCGGTCATGCATGCTAAGGAAAAAGGGGGACGGTATCTGAATCAGATCCGCCCTCCGCTTAAGGACTTGTCTTCGGACTTGTAGCCTAGGGCCGGTTGCCGGCTCAGCTACGCTGGACTCCCGTCCAGAGTAGGTGGCATTAAGATGGTGCGGTGGGATCACCTAAATCCCAGGTTCGATTTTAAGCTACAACCAATCCCTTCCAGGAAAGGTTTGTATACTGAGATTAAGATTAAGATTGAGATTAAGATTAAGGTAAGGTAAGGAACTGAGATTAAGGAAATGAGGACTAAGGAGGGGGTTACTAACCCACTTGATAAGGGAACGCTTGAGTCGTTCATTGTTTGTGAACTATGTATGTTCATCTGTGGTTATTGTTATTGCACTTCATATTATGTTTGTGTATGTAATCAATTTCCATGCTATCGACAATTAGTCGTCGTAGCCCCGTTAGCTTGGGGGCCATGAGAGGGTGTACCAGCATTCGTGCTGACCCCCTCGGGGGCTATTTTTACACTTGCAGGTAAGAGGCCAATGAGGACGCACTATGAGAGTAGGAGCGGTTAGTCTTAGGGTGGGACTTTTATTTTGAGTTCGGGTTGCGCCTGTGCACCCGACTGTTTATATTAAACTGATGTAAGTTTGGGATTATGTATAAGATACTAGCACTCGGTTGGTTGTGGTATTGTGAATGTTGATGTTTAAGTTGGGTAAGTGTTTTTGGATAAGTATTGTAAGTATTTAAGCCGGTATATTCTATCGATCAGACCGTGGCAAGGTCCAGGTGTTGTCTATTTCCGCTGCGACGTTTTCGATTAAGTGTTCAGATTGTGATAACCACGATAGGCTTTGGATGGGGTGTTACAAAGGTAGATAGTTTTATTTTTCCGCTGCGATTTGCTATTTATTGTGCTACGAGTTATGACGTCATTACAGGTTTAGGATTAGGGGTGTTACAAAAAGTGATATCAGAGCGGAGTACCGCTCTGATGAAAGATACTGAGTCTAGAACAATGAGCATAGGAATATTGGGATACGGGAAACGTCCGTGAGGATTCGTAACTTAGAAAAACCCTAGGGATATCTTATTGCTAGTAGTTAGCTTACTTACATGACTATGATTGTGTATGACGGTGTAGCAACCGAGTAGAAATAATAGTATACTGTTATAGATATCGACAAGAGAAAGACCACGTGGAGACAGCAGTGGACGCGATGGCAAGACACCGGCGGATGTTCCGGAGGTACCAGACCTAGCAGCAGCCATGGCAACTTTCGCGCAGCAGCTAGGAGCTCAATTTACGGGATCCATACCCCACCCGCCGCAGCCCAGGGAGACCAACTGGTTGAAGAGCGTTGCAGACGCGAGAGAACCAATTTATTCAGGGGAACCAGACCCCGCCGCACTGGAGAAGTTCATTGTAGAACATCAAAAAGCGTTCAAGGCTGTCAGAGTTCTAGAAGACCAACAGGTCGACATCGCCGCATACAACCTGAAGGGCGCAGCTGACATTTGGTGGCGGACTGTTGAGGGCCACCATAGAACTACACCTGACTTTGGATGGACAGAGTTTGTGGAAGTGTTGCGGGAGAAGTACTACCCTGAACACATAAAACAGAGAAAAAGATAGGAGATCGAGACCTTAGTCCATGGGAGTCAAACAGTTGACCAATACTACGCATGGTGCACCAGTTTGTTGGACTACATACCAAGAGTCGACTACTCCGACACGGAAAGAAGGAAGAGAAAGCGTACTGAAAATGATGATGATGGAGCAACCTCTGGCGATTACCAAAAGAAGGGAAGAAATTCTTAGATAAGAAGAAAGGGCGAAAGGACTTCCATGGTCAGAAGACGAAGGAGCAGGTCCCTCGTCTGACCGGCCCAGCTATTAAAGTTCAGCCACTAAGAACAGCACCACCTAGAGGCAAAAAGCCAACCCGACGTCACTATGGCTGTAAACGTTGTGGAAATGATTACCCGGGCATAGATTGCGCAGGAAGGAAAGTGGAGTGCCGCTATTGCAAAAAGGAAGGTCACAGGGAGTATGAATGTTTTTCCAATCCAGGGAGCCGAGTATACAAGGGAGCTAGAGGTTCACAGAGAACACCAGCTGATGAGACGGGCGGACCAAGAGTAGGCCAGACACCGCAGAACGACACCTATACTAGTGGACCGGCAGAACAGCCATCCTCATCCGGGAGTCGGAAGGGAAAGGAGATAATTCCACGAAGAAATACCCTGTACTCAGCGGGAACTTCAGGCGCTGAAGCTAGCGCTTAGCGCGAAACCGGTAAGCCTAGAACCTAAACTAATGCATGATGCATAAATATGTGTTTATATTATCAGACGAGGAGACTTATACGTGATTAGTAAGTATCAAAATTTAGAAAGACCTAACTTGGGTAACCTCTCACCTAATAGGATACTTCGATATTTATTTTTCCTTACCTATGAGATCGAGGTCACCTGAGCCTATGAGCGAATGTTGGGAATATTTAGAGGCATAATGCCAAGTACTGGACACGATATGATCCTACTTAAGAAGTACTTAACTATGATAAACAAATAACTATTATAATAGAATGTAGAACTTTGGGGATTGGCCTTTGAGGATTTTATATTCCAGGATACGGGAGTGGATAAAACTTAAATTACATGAGGAATGTGTAAGGATTAGAATACCAGCTGTATCATTCTCCATGGGAGATGATGCTGAGTTTATATGGTGATAAGAAGAGGATGGATAAGTCTAACAAGTTTATTTTAAAGTCAGGAGACGTGTGGATATATAGTGGAGAAACTAGATTAATGTACCATATGATTAAGAGTATTAAACAGAATACGAACCGAGAATAGCCTTGGTATAAAAGGGAGAGAGAAAGTACAATGAGGAATAACAAATTAGTTTTACATGGATTTCCAAAGGGCGTTACCAACTGTCCAAACTTACAGTGACTACAAATTATGACCTGCCTAAATAACGAGCAGATGTCATGAAAGGGAATACATTAATTAAAATAAAATACGTAAGACTATAAGAATTGTCAAAAAGGTTTGAGGAAAACCTACGTATAAAGATCAAACACTGAAATTTTATGGGATACCCAGGCACCGAGCTTACCGCTCAATGTGAGACTACAAAATCTTACAATCCCTTATTAACTATGAGGGAAGATTGTACGAAACCTTAAAATATAACAATAGAGAAACAAAATCTCAAAAATATAGCTAAACATCCATCATGGATAAGCACAAGTTTTGAATACTTGAACAAATATCAAGGGTCTCAGCAAGTATTACTATAGTGACAATGTGGGACCCTTAATTAATAAAGGAGAGAGAACAAACTTTAAATATATATTTTCTGAAGTCGAGAGAACTACCTAATTAGCAATACAAATGCTACACATAAACATATAATTTGAAGGTGGTGAATCTAAAACGTTGAAGAATATTGATACATTTCAGAGGGCTAAAGTATCGTTAAATATACCTACCCTATTCTGAGGCTATCGTCCTACACTATCCTGATGGTTCTATACGAGTATATGTCTTTTATGACAGCTCAAGTTTTAAACGCGAATAAAGATCGCAATAAACCAAGTAAGGTTAACACCATATGTAATGTAAATTCAATATAAGCATGGTAACAAATACCCCTCATTGACACTTACAATGAAGGAAGTACAAGTTATATTAAGAGTTTGGATTAATACATGCACTAAAAGTGAGTGAGAGTTGTGTTTAAAAGTAAGAAAACATACCCCTTGGCTTGTAACAATTGTTTTACACGTAAACATTCCTAACGTTTCATATTAATCCCTATGATTCTAACCCTCTATCTGATACACCTAATCATCATATTTTTGGAAACCATAGAGCTTGTGGATTAACCACGTTTCTAAAAGATAGAAACAAACAATAAGCATTGACTGTCCAGTTACCAAACCGTAGGATTCAAACTGGAAACCCTTAGTTGAGACGATACAAATATTAAAAAGTACATGACCTTGGCTGAACATATGGTTCACCTAATTTATGGAGTTTAGATGGAATAAGAAAGGCCAAGCTTTAGGGAGAAGGAAATAATACTTTATGGACTGTAGTTGTTGATTGAGTTATGAAAATTTTTACTTGGAAGTCTAACTGTAACTGCCTTTGTTCTATGTAATGATAACCAAGTATAGGCAATAATCAAGCCCTGATAAGTTAAATATTAGATAAACCTCTTAAGAGAAGAGGGTATTCAAAGGTATCCAAGTCCATAACTGAATGTATTACTTGGATGATGGATTTAAGAGTTAAAATGATTGATGGATATAGATATCAGACAGTAGGAGCCTAGATGTTTTAATAAGAATTCACCTTTTATGCCAAGAGGAAACAACTGGCTTCCCCGTTTGATGATTTTATATGGTACCGGGGATTTGGGAATACCCTAGATTCAAGTATAGGTTATAACAGATATTGGATTAATAGTATAGTGATCAGGAGAAATGTAGCACTCACCACGTCACAAAGTTTAATAAGATAAAATTTGGGAATGACAATTATGTGATTGTTTGATATTTGACGTGGGAGGTCGAACTTGATCCTGGTCAGATCAAGGGAAAACCAAACACAAAATGGTGTGGAAGGATAGTTCAACACTGATGCTGACCCCGTCAGGGTTGGATGATTCCTGAGACTCCTTACAAGTGGTCACAAATATTTCTGTAATACGCAAGTATCTATTCTTTAACCAAAGATAAAATTTGACTAATAAGTACATGAGATATAGAAGGAGTAAATTAAGAATTAAGTTGTCCAGGTTACCCCGAGAAGATTAAATAGCTAAAACAACTCCGCATATGTCGGAAAAATAATCAATTGTGAGGAAATATTAACTATTATTATTCCATGAACCATATAAATGAATTAAATATGAGATCAAGAGAAAATAACTTGTAATAAGAATATTCTCAAGCTACCTTCTAAGTTATAGCCAAATTGCCATTTGGAAGGAAAGATCGACTTCCATGTCTTTCTTTATACATTCAAACCAATATATTAAATGGAATCTACCTATAAACATGGTAGAATATAAGAGTAGAAACATTATACTAATACTCACATGAGTTAACTGAGAGAAACTGTACCTTGTTAGAAACCTTAACAGGAACCCTACTGTGGTATACTTGATGAACAAACGATAATAATTGTGTACGTTCTACCGATAATTGGGGAATCAATAATATCAAAAAAAAATTACTATAATATACATAAGATGCACGGCTCAACCGTAGCTCAGACTTTACATTGAAAATGAAAGCCGTATATGGCGAAAGTAAACTCAATACCAGAGTCACAAGATGATGACCTAAAGATAGGGATTATAAGTATGCCCAATATTAATACAAAGCCACAAGCGCCAACAATTACAACTAAGAGGCGATTAATGGAAGTGTGTCATACATAAATAGTTTAAACACGCCATGAAATAATATTGGCAATGTACAAGATAATAGATCACCTTCACCCATACATACGGGATTCAGATACAAAAGCATATTAATGCACTATGGAACATGTTAGAGAATGCATAGATTCTTGGGGGCTATACCCCGTAAACAGACAAAAAACATATACTGATATCAGAAGGAGAGACCTCGAATTCGCAGTAGGCGGTCGAGTATTCCTTAGAATTTCACCTATGAAGGAAATTTTAAATTTGGACAGAAGAGTAATCTTATCCCAAAGCATGTAGGACCGTACCTTATTACGGAGCGAGTGGGCCCATTAGATTACAGGTTAGACTTACCTATTAAGCTTGGGAGAGTACACAATGTGTCCACATTTCACAGCTAAACCAATTGTGCCTCATCCATCACATATTTTAGAGCCCAAGACACTCGAGTTAGGTCCTACACTTAGATATGAGAAGACCCCAATATACATTTTAGACTCCAAAACTAAGACCAGGAACAGGACCATTAGAATGGTCAAGGTTCTTTGGTCAAACCATGACATTGAGGAGGCGACATGGGCATTAGAGGACTCCATGCGAGACAAGTATACGTCACCTTTTTATAGTTTTGTGTATACTTGTGGGGTACGTGGGCGTAACCCTTTTTAAGGGGGGTAGAGCACCACATGTGACTTGCATATCTGCAGTCTATATTGGTTTTGTGTATGGTTATTTGTGTTTGATTGTTGCGCATGTGTGCAATTGGTTGAATGGTTGTTGATATGTCCTATGTGATAATGGTTGGTTATCAATGATGTGTCCTGTGAGACACTTGTATGGTTATTGTTGAGTCCTATGTGACACTGGAATAAGTTATGGTTGTGTTCTATGTAACACTTGGATGTTTATGAAGCACTTAACTACTTTACAGTATATTTATATTTATTCCTACAATCACACAAGAGATTCACTGCCAAGGGTTTACGCCTCTGCACTCTGCAGGACTGAGGATTTGGTATTGCACTTGTGCAGTGATGACCGAGTGGGATAGCTAGGAAGTTGGAACACGCATTGTTTTACAGTATTTATCAAGTTATTATGCTGTGGTATATTATTATCACGAATAAAGAATGTCTGTTTATAGGAATTATATACACTCAGAATAATGATGGAATATAGAGATGTCAATATAATATCGACACCCTGGAATGATAGGTATACAGGGAATAGATAAGAGGAACTTGATTCCATAGGATGAACAAATATAAGTTATGACTTCGGGACGAAGTCCTTTTAAGGGGGGTAGACTGAAATACCCCTAACATTTAAATAATTAAATAAAAGTAAATAAATATTATTTTTGGAATTATAAATATTATTTGGGGGATTATGAAACCCTAAGAAAGTATATAAACACTTGGGCGTTAAAAACGCACCTAAACTCCTTAAGGTCAAAATGTGTGTTAAAGCCCGACCTTAAGTAAACAAGTTATATAAGCTATAAACTTCACATGAAGTTAACCAAGGATCATTATATGATCTTCAGAACACAGGACTTCATCTAAAACTGAGTGAAAATACAATATGCTCGGGAATTCCCTTAAAGGCCCCTTAAGGCCCGAAAGTTCCGGAAATACCTTATAAAATAAAGTAGAGCATTACACCTCATTTAAAATGCATAACAGTACCTTAATGAACATTTAAGATGAATTTCTTAAGATAAATTCTTAGTTAAAGATAAAATACTCGGGAGAATTTCTTAACGCTCCTTTTTGCCCGGGTAGCCCGAGAATTGTGTTCTGAGTTAGTATAACCCCATATAACTCAATGTAACACCTTAAAATATTATTATTGACTATAAAAAACATTTATAAACACTTGTAACACATAGCGACTAATTATTTTCCAAAATTTCCTTAAAGCACAAAAACGCACCTTCGGGTGTCACGAAAATGCGTTTTACGCAATTGCCTTGAAGTTTTTGAGGTGCCACGAGTTGATAAACTTAAGAGTGGATAAAATGACCATCTAAATCAATTGATGGCAGTACTAAATTCATAGTACAAATGGGGGCGATTTTTAGGACAAAAAGGTACCTAAAATCAGCATTTTTACCTTAAAACTTTCATCTTTTACCATAATAAAAATGTACCAATTAAATGCTGGAACCTATTACACATATTAGTATGGTCTTAGTACAATATAATGTGACAGGAATTAAAGCAAAAATCAGTCTCAATTGATCTCAATACCATGCGTCAAAATGGGTCAATTTTTGACTAGTTTGATTCAAAATTTTTGCCTAATGATAAGATGACTCATCTAACATGTATTATGTGATATTATAGCAATCAAATACTGACAATGAAGCCTCCTCCATCGTGAGCCTACACAAAGAAACAACAAGGAGAATTAATATAAGAAAAGTAAAAGAATTAGAATACAAATTAGAACTACTTTTGACTAGGTTGCAAGCAAACAAAAATCAAGTTGCTACTACCTCATGTGCAGCCGATTGGGACCAAGAAAAAGCAAGGATTATTGCTGTCTAATTATTCAAGGAGACAACTACCTAACAAGCACAACTCTATGTTAAATATAGACTAGGAATCAATTGTCCCAAACAGCCACTATGGCCGATTTCAAGCATGGGAAAAGAAGACTAGTTGTTGTACAATAATAAAACTAAGACATCTATTAAACTAGCCATGTTCCTATGTCATAAATTAACAAGAAATTAGTTGCCCACTCATATATACATTACCGTGAGCAATCAAAGGAGAACAAGACAAATCAATTGCCATATATTGGCATATACAACCGAGAAGACAAGGAGAAAAGCAAGGCAATAATAACATGGGATTAGTTTAGAAAATTCAAAGGAGAACACATACCTAACTTAGCCCTTGTCTTTTAGTTCCAAATTGACAATCAATGTCTCTTATTCTCTTGTCCATCAGCCGAGACCTAACTACAATAATGAGACCATTATTTTGAGCTAAACAACAAATAAATAACAAAAGAATAGATTACTTAATTGGACAATTATTGTCAAGACAATTCTATCTTCATCCTTCCTTATCTTCTTACGTGAGGGTTCATTTTCTTCTTGCCTTCACTTCAACCGAATGGGTAAGCTCCCTTCTTCCTCTCTTTTCTTCTTCTTCTCTCCTAGCTTCAAGCTCCAACAATGGAGGTTTAAGTTCTAACTCCATTTTATGTCAAAATTCCTAGCTAATTCTACAAAACAAGAATCAAGTAGCAGATCTGTTCAAGAGGTCTGACTTCGGGAGAGATTCTGTAATTTTCAGTAAGTTATCTCGAAATCTTCCCAACATCAAACTTGTTCCTCTTCGAATTAGCTTTCCATACATATAAAGATCATTAATTTTCATGGTGTATTCAGTTCTGGGTGAGCAAAAGAAGGTGAAGTGGTTCACAGCAGAGAATCTGTTCAATAGGTCTCAGTTCGGGACTTATTCTGAATTTTCCGTACGTTTTCTCAAAATCTTCTCAACACCAAAGTTGTTCCTCTTTGAATTAGCTTTCCAACCATATAAGGATCATTAGTTTTCGTGGTCATTTCAGTTCTGGGTGACAAAAACCGCAGAGAGTGCGCAATCTGGAAATTTCGGTAAGATAAAGTGATCCTTATCTTCCTCCACATGGTGTCTATAATTAGTGACGAATTCTAGAGCTTCTAAACCTATATTCTCTTCATCATTTCATGAAGGAAATCTAGATCTACAATCATCTCAAGGTCTACCAAAAATTCCTTGAAAAATTCCTAAGGTAAACTCTTGTAAAACTACTCCAAATATTATTTATAAATCTTTGTTAGAAGTCTAACAAATGGATCTCCTAAATATATTTAAGGAGCCGAAAATTCTTCATCAAGATAGCATTTGGAGAGCTTGGGATTCAAGGAGAAATCAAGTACAAGAATTGTCTTAATTTAAGGAGTAAGTATATAATTAAGGTTTATTAAGTTTAAGCTTGATTTTAAGCTTCAAACTTTGGTATAAAAATTATGTATGACCTCTAAATAATTAAGGCCGAAAATATAAGGATTATAATGTCAAGGAAATAATTTATAACATATAAGGTAAGATTATTACCTTAAGGTATAAAATTGTGTCACAAAAATTAAATATGGTACACACATATATAAACCGAATTGTCTAGGTATTAAATGTTCTATTTTGAGGTTATAATCATTCTAAGTCATTAGCATAATTTTTAGAAGTGTTACATGGCTTATATACATTTATATGTATTTATTATAAGGTTTAAATCAAGTTTTAAAATCATATGGTAAAGATTTATTTAAGGCCGAGAATGATATGTATTGTTTGGGTGATTTTCAAAATATATAAGTATGTTAGCTTATATTATAAATTTTGGGAGTATTAAAAATAGCTACAAGTATTTAAATGGCTAATTTAATAAGTTATGTGGCTAAAATATAAATTTTGAAAAGTTTAGAGTACAAATAATGAAAACCGAGAACATAAGGAGTTGTTTGATATATTTATATTATAATATAAGGTTGGAATTAATATTATGAATTTTGGTGAATTTAAACAAGTGGTTAAGTGATAAAATGACAAGTTATAAAGTTTTGGGACTATTTTGCAATTATTGGAAAGTATAGAGTATGGCCGAGAATTACTTATGATTTTATGGGTTTATTAAAGTATTAATTAAGAAATTAAGTCTTGGTCAAAGTGTTGACCAAAAACTTTGGGTTAAAATGATTCATGACGTAAAATATTAAGTTTATAAAAGTTTTGGGGTGAATATGTAATTTATGGAAGTATAAAGGAAAAATAGAATTTAATATGGGCGGGAATCTAAATTGAAGAAAGTTGTGGGCTGTTTCGGTTATTTAAAAAAAATATTAAAACTATAATTTATAAGTTAATATGTAACTTATATAAAGTTTTGGGATTAAAATGTGAATATAAAGAAAGTATATGTCAAGACCGAAAATTAATGAGGTCATTTGGTAATTTATAAAAATTAGAATACCCATTTTGGAATTACCGAAATATTAAGTGGCAAGTTAGTAAATTAAAAAGGTTGATGTGGGTAATTAATGAATCATAAAAGTTATAAGGTTATTTGGCAATTTATAGAAGTTAATATAATTGTTTTACAAATTCCAAAAAATAATATGGGTATTTAGTAAATTATAATAGTATATGGTTGTTTGGTAAATTGTAAAAGTTAATGGGTTCAGATTATAATTACCGAAAACTATATGTGGTTATTTAATAATTTATTAAGTTATTGGGTATAATAGATGAATACCGAATTAATAAGGTTGGTATTGTAATTTAATAAGGAAAGGAAGTAAACTAGGTAATATAATGTAATATGAGATATTGAGATAATACAAGTGTATAAATAAAGGGTTATAATATAACAACCATAATATGATATAAGGAATAAGTGGAAATAATTATGAGTATAAGAATAGATAAGGATATACCGTATAATGGAAATTCATTATACATGGAACTCCACAAAATAATGAACTGCTAGGTTATCTAGAACCACTGTTAAAGTAACAGGGGGAAATAAATAACATACAGAGTTATTATACAAGAATAAACTCTGTAGAGACAGTACTGTAATATTTAATGGACAGTCGTATTAATATTATCCGTTATTGTATGTATAAATAACAGCGTACGGGAAAGGTTACTAGAGCGTGAACTGTCAAGCTAGCCGTTGTCACGGTGAACGGTATGTTAATTGTGTGGTCTGAATGTCCTAAGGATTATCCTAAGGTCCAGACATTATGTGTTAATTGTTTAAGAGCGATATCTGTGATTTTATGTGTATGATATTATATACTGTATTGCTCAACATTGTTGCGTTGTATTTTTACGCGAACGTCTTATGACTAGAAGTTTATACATCTAAACTGGAAAAAGACTAACTGACCTTTAGGTATTATTGAACCTAACTGATGGTCAACTATTATAGTCTTAAACTCAAGGATTGGTTATTATGTCACTGATAAAAAGGGCTAACTTATAAGAGAGGAATTTAGACTGTTCCGACATTCTGGTTGCGCATTGTGATCACTACGAGAGACTTCAATGGAGAGTCACTCAAGGAAATCCATCAGCCACATTCGGGGATGGCGGAGGGCACTGCCGTTTGGTGCACAGGTTCGACCAGATCGGTCAATAAACCAGGGCCTAGGGTCACTGGTAACAGTTCCAATGGAACACAGGGGACTACTGTCCATTAAAAAGTTATTAAGGGTTGTCTTAACATGACGCCTGAAGTGGAAATTAATTGGAAAAGGTTAAATGATTGGTTTAAAAGATAAGGGCCAGGTGGCTAACTAACAAGTACAGTCTAATACGCGTATCTTGTTTTGGTGTTTTGTTATGGATTATTAATGTGTGCTTATTGGCTACTGCTATGGATTATTGTTGTGTGGTTATTGGTGTTGTGTACTATTGTACACTGGTGCTTGCAGGTGAACTGTCTTGTGAATTGTTTAATGTTTACAGTTATTACTGTTGTTTTGTAAACCGGTATTTCATGTAAAGAATCTAATATCAAGATGGCTAAAACGACTAAAGGAATCTAGATGGCTTAAGATCACATTTAGCATACCAGCATTTCGATTGCTGAGCCCTTCAATGGGCCAAACATTCCAGGTTTTTGAAGAAGACTCAAGCCGGAGTGCGGGACACGGGGGTAGCTGATGTGTTGCAGCAACACCTTTGGTTTATTTTGAATTGTAATAAAGAGATTGTTGTATTTCAGTTAGTTGCTCGTTTAGTTGGATTTGGTTTGTAATAAATAGGAGTGCTCAGTATCTGTTCATCACAGCGTGTAGTGTTAAGGTTGTTGGATGGATGCCTTGTTACTCACAAGGGTGAGTAACAGCGTGTAACACCAAGGTAGATAGTTTTATTTTTCCGCTGCGATTTGCTATTTATTGTGCTACGAGTTATGACGTCATTACAGGTTTAGGGTTAGGGGTGTTACACTAGGCACCCTAGTGCAGTTTAGTAATCATAACTAACGTAATACAACAATCTACTAACATAGAACCTAAGAACAAAACTCACAACTCACAATTAGTACCTCCCTTTATTCTTAACTTCCAATGATAGGACTTATTGTTGAATCCCCCAAAATGTGTGGCAGTTTAGTTAGGTGTTTTTAACAAGATTTTATATTCCTAAACCATCTAGTATAACACTGTTGGTCACCTTGAAACTCCACTAGACAGAGCAGAGAACAATACCGAATTCAAAACACAAACTGCACATTATCTTTATTCTACTCCTTTGTTCAAGTTACCAAACAGGTTCTTAGGTTTTCCCCAAGTGTATTCCCCATTACCCACGCATGTTAGCTAGGTTTTTAAATCCATTACCAACCCATTACAACTCTCTTACACCCTCTGTACTTCAATCATCCAAACAGCACTTTATCAAAATTCTAAAACACAATTTGTATTTCTCTTCTTCACGTTTTCTTTTGGTTCATCGACCTGTCCCCAATCCTACCCAATTCCTCTTACCCAGTTGTCTAAGTGTTAAAGCTAGGTTTTAACCTCAAAGACAAATCCTAACAATCTGTTACAGCTGCTGAAGAGTTTTGATACTGAAGTGACAAGAACTGAAAAACTGAAGTATGCACCCGATAATTTCTTCTTTGATTTCTTGTTTAGGTTCATTAGCAACTCAAAATAACTCCTTATAATTTCTATGTAACCAGGTTTTACAGAGTTCAAATTTTCAGAAAAACTGAAACATCACAATCAGATATCCTCTCCTATACTATTTTCTTTATTTGCGACTTGATTCGCAGTTTCTCCCCAATTTGTTTTAGTTTCTAGTTAAGTATTCGATATAGTCTTACCTTCAAACCAAGCTTAACTCAACAAGAAACACCTCCCTGAGTTCTTTACACAATAAAACAGAACCTGAAAGAACAGAAATCATGAAACTGATCGCGTTCTTCTCTGTTGTTTTCTTTCTGTTCACCAACCTATCTTCTAACCTCTCCCTCTTTGTTGGCTTACGTAATTGAGTGTTCTAACACTATTCCAACTCCAGACAACCCAAAACAATCTGTTAACCTTACAGCAAGTTGCTGATACAGAACTGAGAATAAGGATTGTAAAAACTGGGAACTGAAAACTGGTTTCTCTTTTCTTTTCTTCTTCTGTTTGTTCTCGCATTTCTTTTCTAGTATTGCCCCAGGTTGCCTAGTTACTTAGTTAGGTTCCTTACTACAAATTTCACTTCCAAACACTGCCCCAGGCAAACAAGAACTACAGCTCTGAAGTTTCTTAGCAGAAACGAAACTGTGGAAACTAACTGCATTTGTGCACTTGTCTACCTCATTTTCACTACACTAATCTGATAACTAACTTTCCCAAAATGTTCTCACGCTTAGTTAAGTGCATTAGTAATATGTTAGGTTCATTATTTAGCCCATGCATCCTCTTTATCACCTCTGGAAGCTAATTATACAGAAGCTGAAAATGTAACAAAAACTGGACTTTCAGTAACGTTTGAACTAGGTGTTTTATTTCTCCTCGGCCCCTTTTCTAGCTTGTACTTAGAGGTGTGTTTCATCTAGCATTAAGAAGGCATTAAGGAGTTTAGGTTAGGCTAGTTTTCTTAGCATACTAGTGGGAGCTAACTTATGAATGCCAAGTGCACAAGACACGGAAACTGAAATCAGTTTTTGGAAATTCTATTATTACCTTGCTTCCAAGTGTAGTTTCCTCTTCTTTTCTATTCTTGGTTTGCTCTAGAATATCTGGCAATGAACTAGCTTGGGTTAATTAGCGAAAGTATGAGAGTTTAGCCATGAGAAAGGTTTGTTATAGAGGCTCACCGCACCAGAGGAAATCAAACGGGAGCATAGGTGAATCCTGTTACAGATCCTGATTGGGAAATGCACAGTCGGGTTCTTCCCATGCAAAAACTTCTTCACTTTCTTCCTTTTCTGTGATTTCGAATGAAAAGGAGATTGAGACAAAAGAGGAAAGTGATTTAAGGATTCTTAGTTGGGGTTCTCAGTAGAATGCACTTATTGATTTCTGCCTGGGGTCTACGATTACACACAGAGGTACAGCAGGGAGTTTATCAGAAACTTTTTCTTCAGTCTTGCATGAGCTGATATACAAGCCAGCGAGTGGATGGTTTGTGACAGTTCCCTTCTTGCAAGAAGATACCGATGGTTAGAGAGATTGAGTAGGGAGTTCTTGGCATAGGGAAGAAACAGTAGTGAAAGAAAGTAAAAGAGCAATGCTAATCAGCAGCACTTATCTTGTGTGTAGAAGCAATCAGAGAGGCGTGAGAGGAGTTTCTGCATATGCAGCACCTGGTGCATGCGAGAAAGGGAATAGCTGGTATGCATGTCTATGCATCGACAAGCACAAGGCAAGGGGAGATTAAAAGCGATAACCAATGACTGTTAGTGGGTGAAAGTTCCAACGAGGAATTTGTGGAAGTTTGAAAGGAACTCTGGTGCGTGCGAGTTTGGGCCAGAACAATTTAT
Organism: Limonium bicolor; assembly: GCA_023374045.1. Lineage (NCBI taxonomy): Eukaryota > Viridiplantae > Streptophyta > Magnoliopsida > Caryophyllales > Plumbaginaceae > Limonium > Limonium bicolor. Next base: position 67,200,438 of record CM041779.1, on the reverse strand, counting down.
GTTGTGCATGTTGCAGCTTTGATTCCTTTTACTGAAGTCAAGGGTGGCACAGGTTGTGCTTGCGGTCTCCAAGAGCAATGTCTCCTCGACTGTTTTTTTTTCTAGACACGGGAATCAGAGAAAGAAAATGGTCTTGACTGATTGTTCTTGGTGACTGCAGGTCAGTTTTTTTTTTGAACTGAAATCGACACAGCAGCAATGCAAGTCTGCTTTATAAACTTTGGTTTGATTTTGATAACACTAAGCACGTGGGGATGCATTGGAGTTGACAATACAGATTTCTAAGGCAAGGAATGTCTTGTTGTGTCGTGGGTGGGCTTCAGGTTCCCGTATAGAACAGGAAGAATGTGGTGGTCTGTTGTTCCCTTTTTTTTGTAGCTACTAGTAGTCGCGGTACTTGTTCTATTTCGTTGGTATTAGTTACTGAATTCGAGCATAGCTCAACCGGTTAAGACATTCAGGACAGGTACGAGAGGTACGGGGTTTGAACCTCGGCAGGAGTGCATTTGCTCCCTTTCCTTTTTCCTCTTTTTTTTGTATAAGCTATATACATGCTTATTTATATATATGTGAGACTATATAATATGTCGCGTTAGTAGTTAGATACGCGACTACTTGATTTTGTTACGTTATATATATATGCCCCTTTTATTTTGTCGCGTTATAGTTGTAAATACCTATGCGATGTTATTAGTTATTATTTACAACGTTGAAATTTTATAATGTTACGTACATTTATTTTCATAAACGTACATATATAAGTACGTGACCGTGTTAATACGTACGTTGTCATGTTTCCGGACATGTGTATACCAAATTTAATTGTTTGTACATTGTTATATGTCCGATTTGTGAAATGCGTTATTCTCGGATAATCTCCTCGCGTTTATGATGTTATGCGTTTAATTGTTTAGGGGTGTTTCATAAAAATAGCTACAAGTATTTAAGTGGCTAGTTTATAAAGTTATGTGGCTAAAATGTAAATTTTGAAAAGTGTAGGGTACTAATATTAATTGCCGATAGTTTAAGGAGTTGTTTGGTATATTTATGTTTAATATAAGGTAGGAATTAATATTATGAATTTTGGTGAATTTAAATAAGTGTTTAAGTGTTAAAATAACATTTTATAAAGTTTTGGGGCTATTTTGTAATTATTGGAAAGTTTAGGAGTACATCCGAGAATTCATATGAAATTATGGGTATATTAAAGTATTATTCATGAAATTAAGTCTTGGTCAAAGTGTTGACTAAAAACTTTGGGTTAAAATTATTTATGACATAAAATATTAAGCTTATAAAAGTTTAAGGGTGGATATGTAATTTATGAATGTATAAGTGTAAAACTGAATTTAATTTGGGGCGAATGCATAATTTGCAGAATTATAAGGACCATTTCGGTATTTAAAGAAATTAAATATTAAAACTATAGTTTATAAGTTAATATGTAACTTATATAAAATTTTGGGGTTAAAATGTGAATAAAGGAAAATATAAGTGAAAACTGAAAGTTAAGGGGTTTATTTGTAATTTATAATAGTTGGTATAATAAGATTGTAATTTCTGAAAGTTAATATGGATAAATAATAAATTATAAAAGCTATATGGTTATTTGGTAATTTATAAAATTTATTGTGTCCAATTTATAATTACCGAAATTAATAAGGTTGGTTATGTAATTTAATAAAGAAAGGAATTAAAATTAAGTAATATGGTATATTATGGAGTATAATGTAAAGTTTATAAAATAATTGTGGTTATGATAAAAATAACCAAAAGATATAATATAAAGAATAAGTGGAAACAATTATAAGTATATGATTAAAGAAATAGAAATATACTATAAGGTAGAAATTCATTATCACATGTGGATATCACATAAAATAACGAACTATTGAACTACCTAGAGCCACTGTAAAATAACAGGGGGAAATAAAGAACATACAGAGTTAGAATACTACGAGTATAAACTCTATAGTGACAGTACTGTAATATTTAGTGAATAGTTGTATTAACAATACCCGGTAGTGCATGTATATATAACAGCGTACGGAAAGGAATTACTAGAGCGTGAATTGTCAAGCTAGTTGTCATCCCGGTGAACGGTATGTTAATTGTGTGGTCTGAATGTCCTAAGGATATTCCTAAGGTCCAGACGTTGTGTGTTTAATTGTTAAGAGCGATATCTGTGATTTTATGTAAATTATTTTGTATACTATATTGCTCGACACCACTATGTTTTATTTTACGCGAACGTCTTATGACTGGAAGTTTATACATCTAAACTGGAACAAGACTAACTGACCTTTAGGTACTATTGAACATAACTGATGGTCAACTGTTATAGTCTTAACTCAAGGATTGGATATTGTATCATTAACAAAAGGGCTAACTTATAAAGAGAGGAATCCAGACTGTTTTGACTTTCTGGTTGCACATCGTGATCACTACGAGAGACTTCAATGGAGAGTCACTCAAGGGAATCCATTGTCCACATTCGACGATGGCGGAGGGCACTGCCGTTGGTGCACAGGTTCGACCGGATCGATCAATTATCCAGTGCCATAAGGTCAGCTGGTAACGGTTCCTTTGGAACCCAGGGGACATACTATCCATTGATAAGTTATTAAGGGTTGCCTTAACATGACGCCTGAGGTGGAATTTAATTGGAAAAGGTTAAGTGAATGGTTTAAAGGATAAGGGCCAGGTGGCCAACTAACAAGTACAGTTAATTAATACGCGTATCTTGTTTGGTTATTGTTATGGATTATTGGTGATTGATTATCTGGTCGTTGACTCGTTGTTTACTATTATGTGATGTGATTTGCAGGTGAACTGTTATGTGTTTGTTTAGCATTTACAGTTGTTAATCTTATTATTGTAAACCGGTATTTCTTGTAAAGAATCTAATATCAATGACTTAGGACTACATTTAGCATACCAGCATTTCGATTGCTGAGCCCTTCAATGGGTTAAACATTTCAGGTTACTGAAGAAGACACAAGCCAGAGTGCGGGGCACAGGGTAGCTGATGGGTTTTAATAAAGAACTCTTTAAGTTTTATTATGTATCTTATTAAGGAGATTGTTGTATTCAGTTAGTTGCTCATTTAGTTTGGATTTGGTTTGTAATAATTAGAGTGCTCAGTATCTGTTCATCACAGCGTGAGGAGTTGGGATTGTTGGAAGGAGTAAGGATGCCTTGTTACTCACAAGGGTGAGTAACGGCGTGTAACACCAAGGTAGATAGTTTTATTTTCCGTTGCGAATTATTATTTATTATACTACGACTTGCGACGTTATTACAGGTTTAGGATTAGGGGTGTTACAAAAAGTGGTATCAGAGCGTAGTTACGCTCTGATGAAGGATACTGAGTCAAGAACATGAGCATAGGAATATTGGGATACGGGAAATGTCTGTGAGGATTCGTGACCTAGGATTAACCCTAGGGATATTTTATTGCCATTAGTTAGTTAGTTTTCTTACATGTTTGTGATTGTGTATGTAAAACGGTGTAGCAACCGAGTAGAAATAATAGGATACTATCCTATAGATGTCAAGAGCTGGAAGACCATGTGGAGGCAGCAGTGGACGCGGTGGCGAGACACCGGCAGACGTTCCAGCAGTACCAGGCCTAGCAGCGGCCATGGCAGCCTTCGCGCAGCAGCTAGGAGCTCAACTTACGGGAGCCATACCCCACCCGCCGCAGCCCAGAGAAACCAATTGGTTGAAGAGCGTTGCAGGCGCGAGAGTACCGACTTACTCGGGGGAACCAGACCCCGCCGCACTAGAGAAGTTCATTGTAGAGCCCCAGAAGGCGTTCAAGGCTGTCAGAGTTCCAGAAGACCAGAAGATCGACATCGCCACGTACAACCTGAAGGACGCAGCTGACATTTGGTGGCGGTCTGTGGAGGGCCACCATAGAGCTACACCGGACTTTGGATGGACAGCGTTTGTAGAGGTATTGCGGGAGAAATACTACCCCAAACACTTGAAGCAGAGGAAGAGGCAAGAGTTTGAGACCTTAATCCATGGGAGCAATACGTTTCGCTACCTTAAAAGAATGTTATGACGCAGCATCAGCAACTGAGTTAATGCTTCAGTCCAGGGAAGAGGCACAAGGGAAGAAAAAGAAGAATACTGAAGGGGAAGATGGGGGAGCAACCTCTGGCAGTTACTACAAGAAGGGGAATAAATTCTTTGATAAGAAGAAGGGGCGGAAGGATTTCCATGGTCAGAAGACGAAGGAGCAGGTCCCTCGTCTGACCGGCCCAGTTATTGATGCTCAACCACTAAGATCAGCACCACCTGAGGGCAATAAGCCACCCCAGCGTCACTACTACTATAAACGCTGTGGAAATGATCACCCAGGCGTAGATTGTACAGGAAGGAAGGTGGAATGCCGTTATTACAAGAAAGAAGGTCACAGGGAGTATGAGTGCTTTTCCAATCCAGGGAGCCGAGTATACAAGGGATCTAGAGGTTCACAGAGAACACCAGCTGTTGAGGCGGGCGGACCAAGAGGAGGCCAAGCGCCGCAGAACAACACCTATACTAGAGGACCGGCAGGACAGCCATCCTCATTCGGGAGTCAGAAGGGAAAGGAGATAGTTCCAGGAAGAAGCACCCTATACTCAGTGGGAACTTCAGGCGCTGAGGCTAGCGCTCAGCACGAAACCGATAAGCCTAGAACCTAAACCAAATGCATGATGCATGAATGTGTGTTTATAGTTATTAGTCGATGATACTTGTATGTGTTTAGTAAGTATCAAAAATTTAGAGAGACCTAACTTAGGTAACCTCTCACCTAATAGGATACTTCGACATTTGTTTTCCCTTACCTATGAGACCGAGGTCACCTGAGCCTATGAGCGAAGGTCGGGAATATCTTGAGACAGTATGCCAAGTACTTTGACCCGGCATGATCTTACTCAAGAAATATCTAAATTTAGATGAACAAATAACTATTGTAAGTGAATGTAGAACTTTGGGAATAGGCCTTTGAGGATTTTACACTCCAGGATATGAGAAGGGATCAAAACTTAAATTATATATGATGTGTATGGGTAAGGATTGGGATCCACAAACTAGGTTGTATAAAGAAATAAGAAAGGTAGATGGAGCACGAGTTCCTAGGATACCCGATAGTTTCCAAACTTTGGTAACAGAAGCGGTCAAATTGCACAACAATTGGAAACCAACCACATACCAGACATTGAAGTCGACGTTTGTATTGTGAACTTCTATGAGGAAGGAGGGAAGCTTGGATTACACCAGGACCGAGTCGAGACATCTGAGTCAATTACCTAAGGGATACCAGTTGTATCATTCTCCATAGGAGATGATGCTGAGTTTTTATACGGTGATCAGAAGAGGATGGATAAGGAGAACAAGATTATTTTGAAGTCAGGAGACGCGTTGATATTTGATGGAGAATCCAGATTAGTGTACCATGGGATTAAGAGTATTAAACCGAATACAAACCGAGATTTGCCTTGGGATACAGGGTGTGAGATAGTACAGTGAGGAATAGTAAGTTAGTTTTTGCTTGGTCCGCCGAAGGGCGTTATCAACTGTCCAAACTTACAGTAACTACAAATTATGACCTGCCTAAATGATGAGCAGATGTCATGAAAAGGAATACATTAATTAATATGAAATACTTAAGACTAAATGAATTGTCAAAAGGGTTTGTTGAAGACCTGCATGTGAAGAGCAAACACTGAATTTTATGGGATACCCAGGCTCCGAGCTTACCGCCCAGTGCGGGACTGGAAAATCTTACAATCCCTTATTAACTTCGCGAGAAGATAGTGCGAAACCTTGAAATATGACAATAGAGAAACAGAATCTCAAAATATATAACTAAACATCCATCATGGATAAGCACGAGTTTTAAATACCTGAGCAAATATCAAGGGTCTCAGCTAGTATCAATATAGTGACAGTGCTGGACTCTTAATTAATAAATGGAAGAGAACAAACTTTGAATCTATATTTCCTGAAGTCGGGAGAACTACCTAATTAGCAATACCAAATGCTACATATATACTTATAATTCGGAGGTTGTAAACCTAAAACGTGGAGGAGTATTGATACGTTTCAGAGGGCTAAGTATCATTAAATATACCTACCATATTTTGAGGCTCACGTCCTACACTATCCTTATGGTTCTATACGAGCATATGTCTTCTATGACAGCTCAAGTTATGAATGCGAATAAAGAGCGCAAGAAATCAAATAAGGTTAACCCCCTATGTAATATAAAGTTTAATATAAACATGGTAACAAATAACTCTCCCTGACACTTGCAATGAAGGTAGTATAAGTTATATTAAGAGTTTGAATTAATATATACACTAAAAGTGAGTGGAAGTTAAATTTAAAAGTAGGAAAACATACCCCTTGGCTTGTAACAATTGTTTTACACATAAACCTTCCTAACGTTAGATACTAATCCCTGTGATTCTAAATCTTCTATTTGATACACCTAATCGACCTATTTTTGGAAGCCATTGAGTTTGTGGATTAACCACGTTTCTAAGAGATAGAAACAAACAATAAGCTTTGATTGTCCTGTTACCAAACCGTAGGATTCAAACTGGGAACCCTTAGTTTGTAATGGTACTAATATTAAGAGATACTTAACCTAGGCTGAACATATGGTTCACCTGATTCATGGAGTTTAAATGGAATAAGAAAAAGCCAAGCTTTAAGGCGGAGGAAATAATACTTTATGGAACTGTAATTGTTGATCGAGTTATGAAAACTTTTTCTTGGAGTCTAACTGTGACTGTCCTTGTTCCATGTAATGATAACCAAAGTATAGACAATAATCAAGCCCTGGTGAGTTAAATACTAGATGAGCCTTTTCAAGAGAAGAGGGTATTCTAAGGTATCCAAGTCCATAACTGAATTTATTACTTGTATGATGGATTTAAGAGTTAAAATGGTTGATGAATATAATTGTTAGACAGTACGTGCCTAGATGTTTTAATAAGAATTTACCGTTTATGCCAAGAGGAAAAACTGGCTTCCCCGCTTGATGATTTGACCAAAGGAATATGGTTCCGGGGATTTGGTAATACACTAGATTCGAGTATAGATTATAATAGATATTGGATTAGTTGTATAGTGGTCAAGAGAAAATGTAGTACTCACCACGTCACAAAGTTTGATAAGATAAAATTTGGAAAATGACAATTATGTAATTGTTTGATATTTGACGTGGGAGGTCGAACTTGATCCTGGTCAGATCAGGGAAAACCAAACACAAAATGGAGTGGAAGGATAGTTCAACATTGACGCTGACCCCGTCAGGGTTGAATGATTCCTGAGACTCCTTACAAGTGGTCACAAATATCTCTGTGATAAGTAAATAGTTATTCTTAATTCTAATATAAAATTTGATTAATGAAGTATATGAATTGTAGAAGGTGTAAGTTAAGAATTAAGCTGTCCAGGTTATCCTGAAGAGATTAAATAGTTAAAACGACTCTGCTAATGTCGTAAAAATAGTCAACTGTGATGGGAATAATAACTGTTATTATACATGAGCCATGTTAACAAGTTAAAAATGAGATTAAGAGACATTTCCCTATAATAAGAGCATTCTCAAGCTACCTTCTAAGTTATGGCCGTATTGCCATCTGGGGGGAAAGGTCGACTTTCATGTCTTTCTTTATGAATTCAAACCCAATATATTAAATGGGAACCTACCTATAAGCATGGTAGAATATAAAGAGTAGAAACATTATACTAATACTCACATGAGTTGATTCACAACCACGAGAACATGTTCAATTGAGAGGAAATTGTACCTTGTTAGAAACCTTAGCGGGAACCCTACTGTGGTATACCTGATGAACAGACGATAGTAATCGTGTATGTACTACCGACAATTGGTGAATCAATAATATCAAGAAATCTTTCTATATTATACATAAGATGCACGGCTCGGCCATAGCTCATACTTTACATTGAAAATGAAAACCGAAAATGGTGAGAGTAAACTCAAATACCAGAATCACAAGATGATGACCTGAAGATCAAAGAGAAGGATTTTTAGTACAAGACACGAGCGTCGACGATTGCAACTACAAGAGGCGATTAATGGAAGTGTGTTACACACGATAGTTTAAACAAGCCATGAGATAATATCGACAACGTACAAGATGGTAGATCACCTTCACCCATACACACGAGATTCAAATATAAAAGCATACTAATGCCCTATGGAACATGTCAGAGAATGCATAGATTCTTGGGGACTATACCTCGTAAACGGACAGAAGTCATATGCTGATGTCCGTAGGAGAGACCTCGAGTTCGCAGTAGGCGATCGAGTCTTCCTTAGAGTTTAACCTATGAAGGGAGTTTTCAGATTTGGGCAGAAGGGAAAGCTTAGCCCGAAGTATGTAGGACCGTGCCTTATTACAGAGCGAGTGGGCCCATTAGCCTACATATTAGATTTACCTGTTGAGCTTGGGAGAGGGCACAATGTGTTTCACATTTCTCAACTAAAGCAGTATGTGCCTCACCCGTCACATATCTTAGAGCCCGAGACACTCGAGCTAGATCCCACACCTAGATATGAGGAGACCTCAGTTCGCATTTTAGACTCCAAGACTAGGGAGAGCAGGAACAAGACCATTAAAATGGTCAAGGTTCTATGGACAAACCACGACATTGAGAAGGCGACATGGGAGTTAGAAGACTCCATGCGAGACAAGTATCCAGCACTTTTCTCTTAGTTTTGTGTATACTTGTGGGGGGTACGTGGGCGTAACCCTTTTTAAGGGGGTAGCACCACATGCGACTTGCATATCTGCAGTCTATACTAGTTTTTTATTGGTTTGGGGGGTTTTGTATTGGTTTGTGTGTTTGTTTGATTGTTGCGCATGGTGCATTGGTTGAATGGGTTTGGTGGTTATTGATATGTCCTATGTTTCACTCGGGATGGTATTGTTGTGTCCCTATGTGACACTTGAATGGTATGGTTTGTTCTATGTAACACTTGTATTGATGTGTTCTATGTACACTTGGATGGTTAACAAAAGTACACTTATTTACTTTACAATATATTCATTCCTACTGCAATCACACAAGAGATTTACTGCCAAGGGTTTACGCCTCTGCACTCTGTAGGACTGAGTGTTTTGGTATTGCACTTGTGCAGTGATGACCTAGTGGGATAGCTAGGAAGTTGGGACACTCATTTACTTTACAGCATCTATCAAGTTACTTATGCTATGAATACATTGTTTGCCATGAGCAAGGTTAGTTGTATGTATGAATTGCATACACTCACATTACTGATGGAATGTAGAGGTGTCAATATAGTATTGACACCCAGGAATGATAAGCATATAGGGAATAGATACGAGGAACTTGATTCCATAGGATATGTAAGTAGAAGTTATGACTTCAGGACGAAGTCCTTTTAAGGGGGTTAGACTAAAATACCCCTAACCTTTAAATAATTAAATAAAGGGAAATATAAATTATTTGGGGGATTATTAAACCCTGAGAAAAATATATAAACAGTTAGGCGTTAAAAACGCACCTAAACTCCTTAAGGTCAAAAACGAGCGTTAAAGCCCGACCTTAAGCTAACCAAGTTATATAAGCTATAAAACTCATATGAAGTTAATCAAGGATCATTTTATGACCTTTAAAACACAAGTCCTCAGTTAGAACTGAGTAAAAATACAATATGCCTGGGAGTTCCCTTAAAGGCCCTTAAGGCCCGAAAGTCCCGGAAATACTTTATAGGATGAAGTAAAGCTTTACACTTCATTCCAAATAGACCATAACACTTTATTAAACATATAAGATGAAGTCCTCATGATAAATTCTCAGTTAAAGACAAAGTGCTCGGAGGTTCCCGTTGAGGGCCCCATAAACCCTAGGAATGCCCCGGAGAGGTACCGAAGTGGCACAAACTCCAATATAAATCATTCTTAGAGTTCCTATCACTAATATTCATCATTCCAAAGAGGATGCTTGAGATAATTTCTCAAAAATAAACAAAGTGCTCAGACGAATTTCTTAACGCTCCTTTTTGCCCCGGGAGTGTCCCGGTAACCCGGAAATTGAGTTACGAGTTGATATAACCCCATATAACTCAATGTAACACCTTAACATATTATTATTGACTATAAAAAATTTCAATAAACACTTGGAACTCATAGCTACTAATTATTTTCTAGAAAATCCTTAAAGCACAAAAACGCACCTTTGAGTGTCACAAAAATGCGTTCTACGCAATTACCTTGAAGCTTTTGAGGAGCCACGAGTTGATAATCCTAAAAGGGGATAAATTTACCATCTAAATCAATTAATTCCAGTGCTAAAATCATAGCACAAGTAGGGCCAATTTTTGAGTTAAAAAGGTACCTAAAATCAGCATTTTTACCTTAGAACTTTCACCTTTTACCTTAGTATAAATGTACCAAATAAATGCTGGAACCTATTACATGTTATAATATGGTCTTAATACAATATAGTGTGACAGGAATCAAATTAAAAATCAGTCCCATATGACCTCCATGTTGGGCACCATTTTAGGTGTCTTTGACTAGGATTTTAGCAAAAATCATGCCTTATGGATGGTGACTCATCCCTACCTATATTATATGATAAGTATCAAGTAATTGCAGTCAAATGGGAACTCCATTACCGATTTCCCTGCAGTAAAACAATAAGAGATTAGCCTAGCAAAAGTTATAGGAATTAAATACACCAAAAGTAGATCTAAATTTTAACAAGACTATAAACAATGAAACCTACCCATTCCCGTGGCATGTGCTGCCGATTTCTTGCAAGAATAAGGGGGATTGATTGCCTCATTAATTAGTCAAATAAATCAGCCACCTAACAACACACACGTCTATGTTCAATACAAACAAAAATCAAGTGTGCACATACAACACCTAGTGGCCGATTTTAAGCAAGGAAGAAGGGGTCTAGTTGCTGTACAAAAATTAAACTTAAACACCTACTAAATTAGGCATGTTCTCATGTTTCAAAGGGCAAAGAAATCAGTAGCCAATCTATACAAATACCACCGTAAAATACAAGGAAAAACAAGGACAAATTAGCTTAGAAAAATCAAAAGAATCATGCACCAACCTTGCCTTTGTCCTCTTGTATCATGTTGTCAAACAAAGTCTCAATTATCTTCCTTGTCTCAGCCGAAAACAAGCACAATAATGAGAGCATTTCTTGAGCCAAACACCAAATTAATAAACAAAGGAAAGACTAAACAATTTGACAATTATTGTCAAAATAATTCTATCCTTTCATTCCTTTCCTTTAAGCCATGCGTAGGCTTCATTCTTTCCTTGCCATTCAACCAGCCGATTGTGTAAGTCTTTATTCCCTCTCTTTCCTTCTTCATTTGCTAGTTTACTCCTTAGAGCTTCAAAGCTCCATTAATGGTGTTCTAAGTTCTAACACCATTTTGATGTAATTTTCCTAGCTAAATCTACTAAGTCTTGAAGCAAGAATCATCCTAGCAAACCTACAAGAATTCGCCAAGCATAAGTTTTCCAAGGAGGTTCCTAGATTCAACAACAACACAAGGAACAACAAGATCAAGTTAAGGTATATTTTCATGTTGAAAATCTTGGTAAAATACCCTAAGGTTATTGCCGAAAATTATGAACTTCTAAGCTAAGATTCTATTCATTATTTCATGAAGGAAATTTAGATCGACAACCATCTCAAGGTCTACCGAAAATTCCTTGAAAAATTCCTAAGGTAAACTCTTGTAAAACTACTCCAAATCTTATTTATAAATCCTTGTTGGAAGTCTAACAAATGGATCTCCTAGATATGTACAAGGAGGCCGAATTCTCTTCATTAAAGTAGCATTTGAAGAGCTTGGAATTCAAGGAGAAATCAAGTACAAGAATTATCTTGATTTAAGGAGTAAGTTTGTATAATTAAGGTTTATTAAGGTTAAGTTTGATTTAAGCTTCAAACTTTGGTATAAAAATTATGTATAACCTCTAAGTAAATTAAGGCCGAAAATATTGGGTTATTATATCAAGAAAATAATTTATAACTTATAAGGTAAGATTATTACCTTAAGGTATAAATATGTGTCACAAAAAATTAATTATGATACATATATAGTTAAACCAAATTTTCTAAGAATTAAATGTTCTATTTTGAGTTTATAAACATTCTAAGTCATTAGCGTAATTTTTAGAAGTGTTATATGGCTTATATACATTTATATATACATATTATAAAGTTTAAATCAAGTTTTGAAACCATATAATAAAATGTTGTTACAGCCGAGAATAAATTGGGTTAATTGGTGAATTTCGAAATATATAAGTATATTAACTTATATTATAAATTTTGGGAATATTAAAAATAGCTACAAGTATTTAAATGGCTAGTTTATAAAGTTATGTGGCTAAAATGTAAATTTTGAAAAGTATAGGGTACTAATATTAATTGCCGAGAGTTTAAGGAGTTGTTTGGTATATTTATGTTATAATATAAGGTAGGAATTAATATTATGAATTTTGGTGAATTTAAATAAGTGTTTAAGTGTTAAAATAACATTTTATAAAGTTTTGGGGCTATTTTGTAATTATTGGAAAGTTTAGGAGTACAACCGAGAATACATATGAAATTATGGGTATATTAAAGTATTATTCATGAAATTAAGTCTTGGTCAAAGTGTTGACTAAAAACTTTGGGTTAAAATGATTTATGACATAAAATATTAAGTTTATAAAAGTTTAAGGGTGGATATGTAATTTATGAAAGTATTAAGTGTAAAACTGAATTTAATTTGGGGCGAATGCATAATTTGTAGAATTATAAGGACCATTTTGGTATTTAAAGAAATTAAATATTAAAACTATAGTTTATAAGTTAATATGTAACTTATATAAAATTTTGGGGTTAAAATGTGAATAAAGGAAAATATAAGTGAAAACCGAAAGTTAAGGGGTTTATTTGTAATTTATAAAAGTTGGTATAATAAGATTGTAATTTCTAAAAGTTAATATGGATAAATAATAAATTATAAAAGCTATATGGTTATTTGGTAATTTATAAAAGTTATTGTGTCCAATTTATAATTACCGAAATTAATAAGGTTGGTTATGTAATTTAATAAAGAAAGGAATTAAAATTAAGTAATATGGTATATTATGGAGTATAATGTAAAGTTTATAAAATAATTGTGGTTATGATAAAAATAACCAAAGGATATAATATAAAAATAAGTGGAAACAATTATAAGTATATGATTAAAGAAATAGAAATATACTATAAGGTAGAAATTCATTATCACATGTGGATATCACATAAAATAACGAACTGTTGAACTACCTAGAGCCACTGTAAAATAACAGGGGGAAATAAAGAACATACAGAGTTAGAATACTACGAGTGTAAACTCTACAGTGACAATACTGTAATATTTAGTGAATAGTTGTATTAACAATACCCGGTATTGCATGTAAATATAACAGTGTACGGAAAAGAATTACTAGAGCGTGAATTGTCAAGCTAGCTGTCATCCCGGTGAACGGTATGTTAATTGTGTGGTCTGAATGTCCTAAGGATTTTCCTAAGGTCCAGACGTTGAGTGTTTAATTGTTAAGAGCGATATCTGTGATTTTATGTAAATTATTTTGTATACTGTATTGCTCGACACCACTGTGTTTTATTTTACGCAAACGTCTTATGACTGGAAGTTTATACATCTAAACTGGAACAAGACTAACTGACCTTTAGGTACTATTGAACCTAACTGATGGTCAACTATTATAGTCTTAACTCAAGGATTGGATATTGTATCATTAACAAAAGGGCTAACTTATAAAGAGAGGAATCCAGACTGTTTCGACTTTCTGGTTGTGCATCGTGATCACTACGAGAGACTTCAATGGGGAGTCACTCAAGGGAATCCATTGTCCACATTCGACGATGGCGGAGGGCACTGCCGTTGGTGCACAGGTTCGACCGGATCGATCAATTATCCAGGGCCATAAGGTCAGCTGGTAACGGTTCCTTTGGAACCCAGTGGACATACTGTCCATTGATAAGTTATTAAGGGTTGCCTTAACATGACGCCTGAGGTGGAATTTAATTGGAAAAGGTTAAGTGATTGGTTTAAAGGATAAGGGCCAGGTGGCCAACTAACAAGTACAGTTAATTAATACGCGTATCTTGTTTGGTTATTGTTATGGATTATTGGTGATTGATTATCTGGTCGTTGTTTACTATTATGTGATGTGATTTGCAGGTGAACTGTTATGTGTTTGTTTAGCATTTACATTTGTTACCGTTATTATTGTAAACTGGTATTTCTTGTAAAGAATCTAATATCAAGATGGCTAAAATGACTTAAGGAATCTATATGACTTAGGACTACATTTAGCTTACCAGCATTTCGATTGCCGAGCCCTTCAATGGGCAAAACATTTCAGGTTACTAAAGAAGACACAAGCCAGAGTGCGAGGCACAGGGTAGCTGATGGGTTTTAATAAAGAACTCTTAAAGTTTTATTATGTATCTTATTAAGGAGATTGTTGTATTTAGTTAGTTGCTCATTTAGTTTGGATTTGGTTTGTAATAATTAGAGTGCTCAGTATCTGTTCATCACAGCGTGAGGAGTTGGGATTGTTGGAAGGAGTAAGGATGCCTTGTTACTCACAAGGGTGAGTAACGGCGTGTAACACCAAGGTAGATAGTTTTATTTTCCGCTGCGAATTATTATTTATTATGCTACGACTTGCGACGTTATTACAGGTTTAGGATTAGGGGTGTTACAATTGTATATAGTCTTATCACATTTTTTGTGATCTTAATTCATGTATTAATGTGTTACATGTTACATTAATCATAGGAGTGATGTTTTCTCCTTATTAACGTTTCCTCTTAGTCCATTATTTTATTGAATTTTAGTGACCATTTTGGACTATACATTTCTATTTATATATGTACGTTTAGAGGTTATAAATTTCCTTAATGAATATGACTCATTAGTCACCATTAATATTGATGCAGTGTCTAATCTGTTTGTATTCTATCTATTGGTATTTCCTTGTAATTAGTCACTTATTAGGCAGATTATTTAATTATGATGTTTCCTAGGTAGTGGGGTATTCCAACAGTCAGGAAACCCAACCATTTCTTTCATTTATCTCCCCTCTAGATTATTCTAACCCCTTGTATAAATATGTATCTATTCTCTCAATAATAGACACACAATTCCTCTCATTTCTCTACATGGTATCAGAGCTAATACTCTACACAAAAACCTCTTTTTTACTTCACCCGTCAGCCTTCATTGCTGTCCAGTTCAGCAGCCTTCATTGCTGCTTCTTCTCATCTCTTCCAAATCAGTATTATCCTATCTTTAACAGCCTTCATCGCTGTTTCCTTCAACCTTTCAGCCTTCATTGCTGATTGACAGCCTTCATCGCTGTTTCTTCACCATTAACAGCCTTTATCGCTGTTTGTTTGTCAAGGACATGAAACAGAAGTCCACTTGTCCTCAAGCTAACCTAGCAGCTGAATCTTCAAAGGAAACTGCAGAAACAACTGCTGAGTTAAGTGCTGCAGATCTTGAGAAATTCAAGGCCTTTATGAAGACCCTTGAGAAACAGCCGCATGGTAACTCATCTAGCAACTATTCTCTCTCTTTCTCAGGTAATCACTCGGTCTCTTTGTGCTGTAATGCTTCAGATAAAACCCAATCTAGTAATTGGATACTAGATTCAGGAGCCACCGATCATATGACTTTTTCCAAAAACCATTTTCATAGCTATGAATCCACCACAAAACAGATTATCACAGCCAATGGTTCCCATGCACCTGCTGCCGGACAAGGGACTGTTTACCTTTCAAAGAACTTGGAACTAAAATCAGTTTTACATGCTCCTACCTTATCTGTTAACCTAATGTCCATTTCAAAGCTAACCAAGGATCTTAATTGTTATGCTATTTTCTCTCCTTCTGAGTGCATTCTACAGGACCTACACTCGGGGAGGAAGATTGGTCATGCTAAGGAAAGGAACGGGCTGTATTTTCTGGAGGTGTTAGAGGAAAACCAAACTCAAGCCTTATCCACCACTACCACAAACAAAGCCCTCTGGTTGTTACATCAAAGATTAGGCCACCCACCATTTGGCCTTCTTAAGCATATGTATCCTGAGTTGTTCCAAGGAAAAAATGTTGCTGATTTTATCTGTGAAGTGTGTATGAAAGCTAAACACACTAGGGTTTCCTTTCCTTTAAGTAATACAAGAAGTGCATCCCCTTTTCAACTCATTCATAGTGATGTTTGGGGTCCTGCTCCTTTGGAAAACATTTCTGGTGCAAAGTGGTACATTTCCTTCATTGATGATTGCACTAGAACCACATGGGTCTATCTCCTAAAACACAAATCTGAAGTGAGCAATATCATTCCCACCTTTTGCTCCATGATTCACAATCAATTCAATACAAAAATTCAAAAGTTTCGAACTGATAACGCCAAGGACTATTTCAACCACTCATTGACACTTTTTTTTCAAACTCATGGGATTATTCACGAGTCATCCTGTGTCTACACCCCACAACAAAATGGAGTAGCTGAAAGGAAAAACCGTCACATCCTTGAAGTTGCCCGCGCTCTCTTATTCCAAGCCAATGCACCCAAACACTATTGGGGGGAAGCTGTTCTTACAGCCACTTTTCTAATTAATAGATTACCTTCTCGTGTCATCCACTACAAAAGTCCCTTGGCTTTCCTCAAAGAATTTCATCCTTATTTTCATCCATCTCCAGGACTTGAACCCAAAGTGTTTGGTTGCACTGCCTTTGTTCATATTCACAACACTCAAAGGGGGAAACTTGACCCTAGAGCTCTCAAATGCATCTTCCTTGGATATTCAGCAACTCAAAAGGGATACAAATGCTACCATCCCACCACCAAAAGAACCTATGTCACCACTGATGTCACTTTCGATGAGCCTGAACCCTTTTTTTGCAATCCTACTACTACTACAGGAGATGAGTCATCCTCTTCCTTTGAGTCACTTCAGCCTTTAAGATTGCCACCACAAGAATACCCTCCAACACCAGACTCGACCAACAATCCTAACACCACCATTGAGCAAACAGAAACCTCTACCACACCATTGCACAACACAGTTGAACAACCAGAAAAATCCACCCCACCATTCCCATTTTTTCCTCTAACTTACAGCAGAAGGGCACCCGTTCCTGACCAGACACATGGCCACGAATCCAACCTACAGGAAGGTCCCGAGGATGCAACACCAGACATGGCAGAGGATGTAGCAACAGATCTTTCATCTTGTTCGCCCTCCTTACCTCCACCTGATTCAGATCTTCACCTTCCTATTGCCCTTAGAAAAGGTACCCGAGAGTGTACCAATAAGCCCTTATACCCATTAGCCAAATTCACCTCCACTCACAAACTTTCCCCTGCACACAAGCTTTTCCTCAACAAAATCCAAGAGATTCCTATACCCAAAACCGTAACTGAAGCATTTCAACATAAGGAGTGGAGGGAAGCCATGAAAGAAGAGATGAGTGCTCTAGAGAGGAACCACACTTGGGAAATTGTGGATAGACCTGCTGGAAAGAATGTAGTAGACTGCAAATGGGTCTTTACTTTAAAATATAAATCTGATGGCAGCCTAGAAAGGTATAAGGCTCGTCTTGTGGCTAAAGGTTTTACACAAGCCTATGGGATTGACTATGTGGAGACTTTTGCTCCGGTTGCAAAAATGAACACAGTTCGTATTCTATTGTCTCTTGCTGCTCATTTTGATTGGAGTCTATCACAGTTTGATGTGAAGAATGCCTTTCTCCATGGAGACCTTGAAGAAGAAATCTATATGAAGACTCCTCCAGGTTTTGCTCCACCTTCTACAAACAAAGTGTGCAAATTGAAGAAGGCTCTTTATGGCCTTAAACAATCTCCTCGGGCATGGTTTGGCAGATTTGCTAACGTGATGAAGAATGCAGGTTACAAGCAAAGTCAAGGTGACCATACCCTATTTATGAAGCATTCATCATCAGGGGGAGTAACTATACTTTTGGTATATGTGGATGATATCATTGTTACAGGCAATGATATGGATGAGAGAGTGCAATTGAGCAAAAGATTGGAATCAGAGTTTGAAATTAAAAGCTTGGGCAAGCTGAAATATTTCCTTGGAATTGAAGTTGCACGATCTTCCAAAGGCATATTCATCTCGCAGCAAAAATACATCATTGACTTGTTGCTGGAAACAGGGAAGAGTGGTTGTAAACCAGCTCGCACACCCATTGATCCTAACCATAAGCTTGGAGCGGCCCTTGATGATCCGGTTGTGGATAAAGAAACATATCAAAAATTGTGTGGAAAATTAATCTACCTGTCCCACACAAGGCCGGACATTGCTTATCCCGTCTCAGTAATCAGCCAGTTTATGCATGATCCTAGAGAATCTCATCTCGCAGCTGCTTACAGAATCCTTCACTATCTTAAGGGTAGTCCAGGAAAAGGAATTTTATTCAAAAGGGACAGTGAACTAACTTTAGAAGCATTCACAGATGCTGACTACGCAGGATCAGTGGTAGATAGAAGATCTACCTCAGGATACTGTGTATTTTTGGCAGGAAATCCAGTAATATGGCGAAGTAAAAAGCAGAGTGTTGTTGCTAGATCATCAGCTGAATCTGAGTTTCGCTCTCTTGCACAGGGTTTATGTGAACTACTATGGTGCCAGATTATTCTAAATGATCTAAAAATAAAGTGGAAGGGAGCTATGAAGCTGAAGTGCGACAACCAATCAGCCATCAAGATAGCTAGAAACCCTGTCCAGCATGAAAAGAAAAGAGCATATTGAGATAGATCGGCATTTCATTAGAGAAAAACTTGATCAAGGAATTGTTGATTTGAGTTATATCTCTTCAGAGAAACAGATTGCAGATGTGCTAACAAAAGGTCTTCACGGCTCTCGATTTCAGCAATTGATTTCCAAGCTTGGAATGGATGACATACACCATTCAGCTTGAGGGGGAGTGTTGAACAGTCACCATTAATATTGATGCAGTGTCTAATCTGTTTGTATTCTATCTATTGGTATTTCCTTGTAATTAGTCACTTATTAGGCAGATTATTTAATTATGATGTTTCCTAGGTAGTGGGGTATTCCAACAGTCAGGAAACCCAACCATTTCTTTCATTTATCTCCCCTCTAGATTATTCTAACCCCTTGTATAAATATGTATCTATTCTCTCAATAATAGACACACAATTCCTCTCATTTCTCTACAGCCTTTATCATTTAATGTTGGGAAAATTCACGAGATACCCCTGTTTTCTTTCGTAATTCACAATATACCCCTGTGATTTTCGTAATTCAACTTTAAACATGTTTAAATGTTGTCCAAAATTGATGAAACTTCACATGGACGATGCTAAAGTGTTATATTTTGGTCCAATATCAAATTTGAAGTTTTTAAGCTCACATGTAACATGTGGGACCCAATGAATATGTGACTGTTCATTGGGTCCCACAGGTCACATGTGAGCTTAAAAAACTTCAAATTTGATATTGGACCAAAATATAACATTTTAGCATCGTCCATGTAAAATTTCATCAATTTTGGACAACATTTAAGCATGTTTAAAGTTAAATTACTAAAATCATAGGGGTATATTGTGAATTACGAAAGAAAACAGGGGTATCTCGTGAATTTTCCCTTTAATGTTTAATCTTTGATTGAATTCTTCCATTAATTAATTTCTTGTTAATTAATAATTAATGTTTGGGGTATTTCACTATGGTTTCCCATATCATTGGAGAACTCCTGTCATGAATTAGGTCACATATGTTCATGGTTCAATAATCATTAATGGTGCCAAGGGGAAAAACTTTGAGCAAACAAGAGGTATTAAATAGAGAGATCCCCTCTCCTTCTTCCTATTTATACTTACCCAGGAAACACTTTCTAGAACTATGAATAGAGAGATGTAGGCCAATACTTATGAGGGATCCAAATTGCCAAGGAAGACCCGTATATCTTACATCTGCGTTTGTAGATGACATCATATTCTATGGATCGACCACTGAAGAAAATGTTTCCAGATTGAAGAATACCCTTTCATAATTTCTTAAAACCTCAGGACACCAGATCAATGCTCAAAAGTGTGAAATAGTTTGTAGTCCCTAGATACCCCTCAACTTAAAAACGGATCTGGCTCTAATCCTTGGAGTGCAACAAGTTAGAGTGCTTTAGTAAATATATGGGACTTCCTCTTAAGGTGGGATGCAACAAAAAGGAAACCTTTGGATTCCTCTTGAAATCTCTCTAGAAAAAGGTTCAAGGCTGGAATAGACCCATGTCCCAAGCTGCCAGGTCTATCCTCACAATGAGTGTTACAATCAATACCAAACTCTACTATGTCCTTGTTTAAGCTCCCCACCAACATAATCAATAAGATGAACTCTATATGCTCCCAATTTTGTTGGGCAAGTCAAACAAACAATAAAACCATTCATTGAAAGAAACTGAGCTCGATATGCTCTCATCCTGATACGGGGTCTAGGCTTCAAACACATTCAATCTTTCAACCAAGATTTATTAGCTAAGCAAATCAGGCTAATTTTAAAGAATGGAGATTCTTCGGTGAGCAGATATCTTAAATCCTTATATTTCTCCAACATTAATATCCTTTAACCGCGCCCTTGAAAAAATGATAGTTCCATATAGGAATCCCTTTTGACTAGCATCTAAGTTATCAAGTTGGGAGTGGTTAAAAAGATAGGCAATGGGAAGGACACCATAATCTGGAACTCATCATGGATAGATAGAGACTACCCGGCTAAACCCATCACTTAGAAACCTGAACCCAACCAGCTCACTGGGTCTGCCAGTTGATGAACCCTAATGAGTCAACTCGGAATGCTACCCTTATTAGAGAGAATTTTCTTCAAACTGATCAAGAGGATAATCTTAAAACTACTATTAGCGAGGAAACTTAAGATCCTTGGAGTTGGCCAAAGTCCTCCAACAGAGAGTACTCAATCAAAACTGGTTACTACAAGATACTAGAGAACAGGGTGACCGAATCAGGTTATGTTAAACATATTTTATGAGCATATAGGAGCAAAATATCTTCCATGCTTCCCCCCAAGAGTACACCTCTTTTGCTGGAAACTGACCAATCATATTACTCATTGTCTGACTAACATAGCTAAATGCACTGGAGGAGAGAATAAGTGTTTTCTATGTGGCATGATCAATACAGATTTCCATTTGATATTTTAGTTCTGGGCATATATAGATCACTCAAAAAACATCAACAATCTAGACAACTTACCCTCGCCTGATGAAGGGGCTATTCCAGACTGGATTTGTTATAATGCCCAGGTTTGACCCCACAAGAAATTTGCATAGGTGATGAATCTAGCATGGGCTATATATGATGTCAGGATCAAGACAAGACATAATCTAGAGTTGAATATCAAAGTAACCATTGATTCTAATGTAGTTTTTATTGGTGCTTATAAAAAATCTAGGAAAATGGTATCTCTAAGAGCGTTTGTTGATCTTCTTATCACAAACTTTCAATATGATCATATTATGTCTACTAGTTGTAGTAGAATTCTCAGTGCATCTATGATTATTAGTGGTATAATTTCATCTCAAGCAGGTGATCTCACCTTGACTTTTAACGGGCCGTCCAAGATCACATCTCTAGGATTTGGTGCTAATTAACGATCAAGACACTATGGAAGGTTGGAACAAACTCCTCTCCGTGAAATCTCTCTGGACTTCTCCTCTTTGGCAATTATGTGTCAATATTTCACTTCTATAAGACTTGTTTTATGTAATGAATCTGTTTCAAAATTGCTAATAGATGCTTTAATGTTACTTTTGATCGGGCTAGGTGGGATATGTCCACAACCCCGTCACAACTTAACCAAGCTACAAAGCTTGAATATGAAAAGCTCACGTAACCCTTCTATTCTCAATTTCAATCAAAAAAATACATTAGCTAGTTTTTTTTTCCCTTTAAAAGAGTCAAATTGCTTCTTGGAGAGACTAACAAATGGATAAGCCAAAAAGTCCTTAGAGGTTGTTGAGGAAATCCGGAAGACCAGCCAGCCACCCGGTTCACGCCGATTGCTCAAATCCAAATCCATGCATAGGATAGAAGGGCAAAAGGACGGAAAGAAGAAGAAAAAGATAGATGAGGGTGGTGGCTTGAAATAAAACAAGTCGAAAGGAAAATATTGAAAGGCTTATCGCCAGGAATTTCATTTGTCAGGCAGAGAAACAACCACCCGAACCTATCTCTGTCCTACTCCACAATTCCCCCTTCCGGCTCCCAAATTTTCCGCGCCCCGTCTATCATACTTTTCTCTTCCTGCATCACTCCCCGCTAAACCGTCCAAATCACCAGCTATCAACCAAATTGGTGAGGATATATTTGCATTTTGTTTCTCCATTTCATACATACTACCGAGTTCTGCAATCTGAGTTCACTTCGGACTCCACTACAAAGTAAGTGAGCTCCTAAGCTTTTTCTTCTGCTCCTTTCCGATTGTAGGGGTATCAATTAACGTATTTAATTGCGCACCAACTGTTCGATGATGTAGAAACTTTATCGGCACGTGCACATGCAGTTACACGGGTTTGGGAGCGATTGACCTGCGTTTTTGGCTTGTGGGTTCTTAGCATTTGAACGATTTCGGCCGGGACTAGGAACTCCCATAGCTGATGACATAAGGGTCTTTCCGTCCACAACCGTAGTTTTTCTTCCTTTTCATGGCGTCCCTGGCTTCCTTGGTGACTCTCGGAAGCTCCGGGGCGAGTTCCTCTTCGGGGTACCATGAAATGGTTCTCTCTTTGGTAAACAAGGGTTCTGTTCCACGAGGTGTCTGTTGTTGTAGCTTCCGGCACCTTGGTAAAGGGAAGAGATGGCGCTATGTATCTGTGTGCAGATCCTCCGTCATCACTGATTATCGTTCAGAGCAAGGAAACCCGGGTGCTGTTGGAAATGCATATAAAGGGACCAACAATGGGGATGCTGATTTCATCCTAAAGCCCGCTCCTAAGCCATCCTTGACGCCACCGTCTAGGCCAGAGCGCCCATCAAGCGCCAATTCTGCCCGGGACCTGTCAAATTCTAATGTCAATTCGAGAGTTGGGAGTTCAAATGATATGGGTGAGAGGAAAAAGGTAATTGATACACTTGATGAGGTGTTAGAGAAGGCAGAGAAACTGGAGATCTCAAACTCACAGCAAGTGAATGCTAGAGCGGAAAATAAGACCGCTTACAAGCCCTCTCCTGTTGCTAGCACTACAGGTAGGGGAAGCGGTAATGTGGGAAATTCCCCAGACAGTCGAAAGACCAAGGCAGCAAAGAGCGTATGGAGGAAAGGGAATCCAGTTTCAAATGTCCCGCCAGTAAATACAGCACCTCCCGTTGTTATTAAGGGTAGGAATCCTGAACCTATGACGGAGCCAAATATAGGGGTAAATGGAGGACTGCAGTCTCAGGCTCCACCTCCCTCCAGGCCTTCTTTACCTCCAGAGAAGCCTGAGTATACGTTACAAGCAAGACCATCAGTTGCTCCACCACCACCGCCACCACCCAAGAAATCTGTTATCTTGAAGGATAAGGGAGCAGCTCAGAAGCTGCCGAATGCTGATGGAAAAGAGAGGAAACAACCTATCTTAGTTGACAAATTTGCCACCAAGAAACCGGCGGCTGATCCTCAGGCTGCCCAAGCAGTGATAGCTCCAGCAAAACCATCAAAAGTTGTAACTGGAAAATTTAGAGATGATTATAGAAAGAGAGGTGGGCCAGCTGGGGGTGCAAGAAGACGTATTAAAGGTGATGAGGATCTAGAGGACGCATCAGAGCTTAATGTATCAATCCCAGGTGCCGCCTCAAGGAGGAAAGGACGCAAATTTAATAGAGCTAGCCGTAAGGCAGCTAGACTCCAAGCTGCTAGGGATGCAGCTCCAGTGCGGGTTGAGATTTTGGAGGTTGGAGAAGATGGTATGTCGACTGAAGAGCTGGCACATCACTTGGCTATTGGTCATGGCCAAATATTTGGGTACTTGTACTCCAAGGGGATTAGGCCTGATGGAGTGCAAACTCTTGATAAATCCATGGTGAAAATGATATGCAACGAATATGGCGTTGAGGTTATAGATAAAGATCCGTTTAAGATAGAAGATATGGCAGTGAAGAAAGAATTCCTGGATGAAGAAGACTTGGATAAGTTAGTGGACAGGCCTCCTGTTATCACCATTATGGGTCATGTGGATCATGGAAAGGTAGAAGTTCCTGACTGCTTTCTCCTGTATTATGAATCTGTCCCCTCAACTTATCAATTGCTAATTGTTGACTTTGCAGACCACCCTGCTGGATCACATCCGGAAGACCAAGGTACTTTAAAACTTGAAATCTTTTAAGTTTCATATTGGAGCTAAAAGAGCACTATATTGTACTGTTAATTTTCTTTGAGTGGTATTCTTATCACACCTTTTTCTTTATGTCCATGTGAATATACCAACTATACCCTGTTAACTGCTACTATATGCTGAAGGCCAAGTTTGCTAATAACCATTAGTTTTGTCATTGTCTTAGAGGCATGTTTCTGGACCATGGGTATTTCTGATTGAATTGAGTGTGACTTTCTTTCTTTCTGTCAGGTTGTTGCTTCAGAGGCTGGTGGAATTACTCAAGGAATTGGTGCATATAAAGTTCAAGTCCCTGTTGATGGCAAAATACGCAATTGCGTATTTCTTGATACTCCCGGACATGCTGTAAGCTTTAGCATCCGATTTTCTGTTTTATGATTCCATTTACCTTCTTTGCTTTACTGTGAAAAGTTTATGGAGTTTTGTGATACTGTTGGACTAGTTTGCCAGAAAGGGTATATGGGCGTTCTTGTTATTATATTTTTTCAGTGTTTCCATCAACTTAGTCTATTTTTGATGCAGGCATTTGGTGCTATGAGAGCTCGAGGTGCAAAAGTTACTGATATATGTGTTATTGTTGTTGCTGCTGACGATGGCATCCGTCCTCAAACTAATGAAGCCATAGCTCATGCCAGAGCTGCTGATGTGCCCATTGTCATAGGGTTAAACAAGGTTTGTGCTCATCTACAATGCTGTAGAGTACATCGTGACAGGGGTCTAGTTCTTAAATTCTCCATTTATATAATTTCAGATAGATAAGGATGGAGCCAGTCCTGAGCGTGTGATGCAAGAGCTTTCAAATATTGGTTTACTGCCGGAAGAATGGGGTGGTGACATTCCAGTGGTTCAGGTATTTGGATCATATTATGTTGTTTGAGTTTTGTATGTCTTGTAAGCCTTACATCATAATTGATGCTTATCTCTCTGGTAATGAACAGATCAGTGCTCTCACGGGTGAAAATGTGGATGATCTCTTGGAGACAATCATGCTGGTTGCAGAGGTTTGTAGGTTTTATTTTAACTTTCCTTTGTTTGTTCCAGACCATGAAGAATTGTATGCTTCTATTCATAATCAATTCAAATCTAAATGGGCAATGCCATCTTTTGCTATTCGTTTGTTTTTGTAGCTGCAAGAGTTGAAAGCTAATCCTGAGAGGGACGCAAAGGGGACCGTCATTGAGGCTGGCCTTCATAAGTCAAAAGGACCAGTGGCCACTTTCATTGTGCAGAATGGCACTTTGAAACAGGGTGATTTAGTTGTTTGTGGTGAAGCTTATGGAAAAGTGAGTCACATCATTTGTGCTTTGAAGTAATATTTTTCTGAAATTCATCGGTGCTTAGTTTGTTCCTCTTTTGAACAGGTGCGTGCTCTTTTTGACGATAGAGGAAATCGAGTTGATGAAGCTGGTCCTTCAATGCCTGTCCAGGTATGTTGCTCTCTGCTAGCTACATATATCTTTGTCAGGTTATTGAATGGGACTCATGGATACTTGCTATATTTAGGGGGTGGGGTGGGGGTGCGGATGACCACTGCTTTTTGTCAGCTTATAGAGATGCACTTTGGGTAGTTGAATCATATTCAAGTCCTTAAACTGGTCACATACACAAAATAGTAGATTGGATACAGACTAGGTGCCACAAAGGATCCCTACACTTTTTAATCCGTATATTTTCTTTGGAGTTATGGACCCATATGTATATATTTTTCTAGCTTTGTTTCTTATTCTACAGGTAATAGGGTTGCACAATGTCCCCCGTGCGGGTGATGAATTTGAGGTTGTTAGCACTTTGGATGTTGCCCGTGAGAAAGCTGAGGCTTGCGCAGAGACCTTGAAAAAGGAACATATGGCAGCTAAGGCTGGCGATGGGAAGGTTACCCTTTCATCCTTAGCTTCTGCTATTGCATCTCGGAGCGTGTCTGGTTTGGACTTACATCAGCTGAATATTATCTTGAAGGTGGATGTTCAGGTAGGACCTGTTCTGTCCTCATCTATGCTGTCAGTGAAAATACATGTCGTGCTATGGGCTTTGATAGTGGTATAGTAAATTGAAATTGACTAATGCATAATATGCACTCCACTTTTTTAAAATTGAAGTTCTATATGCTGTTACCGCAAATAATGTCTGCTCTGTTGATCTTTTGGTTATAATTCCGGTGTGTAAAATGATCAAAAGATTCCCTTATGGTGTATCAAAAGACCTTTAGTGAAATGACAGAGCTACCCACTAATCATTGGTCTACCAGCTAGTTAGTACTGGTTTTTCGAGGTTCAATTACTCTTTAGTGAGCTTGAAATTTGCAATTTCAAACAGGGTACTATGGAAGCAATCAGACAAGCCTTGCAGGTTCTCCCACAAGATAACGTAACTTTGAAGTTCATATTGCAAGCAACAGGAGATGTGAGCACCAGCGACATTGATCTAGCTTCTGCTACTAAAGCCATTGTAGTTGGATTCAACGTCAAGGCACCTGGTCCTGTTAAAAGCTATGCAGATAACAAGGGAATTGAGATTAGGCTGTACAGGGTTATTTACGAGATCATAGATGATATCCGGAACGCAATGGAAGGACTTCTGGATGCTGTTCAGGTAAATTATATTAATGAGAAAGAAATATAAGAGTGTTTACTTGTGTTGTGTACAGAGAGTTGCACTGCATTACAGTGGGGATTAATCGTTCTGAAAAGAGTTTGTGTTCAGGAACTACTATATTTTTTAGGATTTACAGTCCATTGACAATTTTCAAATATGTAGGAGGAAATTCCAATTGGTTCAGCTGAAGTCCGGGCTGTATTTAGCAGTGGAAGTGGCCGTGTTGCTGGGTGCATGGTAACGGATGGGAAAGTGGTCAAGGAATGTGGAATCCGGGTCATGCGTAAACGGAAGCCAGTACATGTTGGTGTTCTTGGTTCCTTGCGCAGGGTCAAGGAAGCCGTAGATGAGGTCTTTACTGTCTTAATCTTATCTCAGTTTCTTCTTAGATCGTACAAGTTCTAATTTTTAAATTGATTGTTTGCAATCCCTAAAATAACTTCACCATTGACTTTGAATTTGGTTATAATTGTTTCCTTTTCCATCAACAGGTGGGTGCTGGACTTGAATGTGGAATCGGGATGGACGATTATGATGACTGGAAAGAAGGGGACATTATTGAGGCTTTCAACACTGTTGAAAAGAAGCGAACCCTAGAAGAAGCTTCTGCTTCAATGGCTGCTGTAATTGATGGAGCTGGTTATTCAAGATGACCATTCTAACCATCTTTTTCCCCCCAGAATGTTTGTTGGCTAAGAAAGAGGATGAATTCCGAACGGTGACACTCTTTGGCACGATAACTTTGAGAAGAGATGGTTCAGCTTTATCCTTGGATTGAACTTTCTTGGTTGATTCAGCCAGAGTGTGGCCGCTAGATTTAGGGGGCTCTCCCTCCAGCGCCTGGAGCTTGATTGATTTTTATGCTGATGCTGTACATAGTTGATACATGCGTCATCCGAGTTCTTGTAAAGAGACAGACAGTCCTCTGCTGTAGTTCTCGTACCCTTGCATTTGCTGGTGGTAGTATATGCAGACGTGCAACCAGGAGTAGACTTCTTGAAGGGAAGAAATCAGAATGAAATGATAGATAAGGCAAACTTTTCGGTGCCTGTTTGGTTGATATCAATGCTCTTGTGCGATAATATTTTTTCTGTAATAATTAAATCAAATTAGACGAAAGATACTGGAAACTTATTTTTGGTCACGAGGCATAATGATAAAAATTAGAGGAGCCCATAATAACTCATTTATTCACCACCGAGGCAAGGTTATACAAACTTGGATTGACATTAGCCATATGTTGAGATGCCAACGCGGATTCTGGAATGTTAGGAGTATTGTTATTGGAATCGTAGTTCCTAATAAATTCTAGGGAATACCATTTTTCACCCAGGAAGTTTAATGAAATTACACACCGTACCTATCATTCAACTTAAGAGATATTTAAATATGTTCAAAATTGATGAAACTTTATATGGACGATGTTGAAATGTTATATTTTGGTCCAATGTCAAATCTAAAGTTTTTTAAGTTCATATGTGATCTGTGAGATCTAATGAAAACACGTTCACATGCTACATGTTTCATTGGGTCCCACACATGTGAGCTTAAAAAACTTTGAATTTGACAATGAACCAAAATATAACTTTTTACCATCATTCATGTAAAGTTTCATCAATTTTAGACAATATTTAAGCATCTCCTAAAAGTTGAACGAAAATTATAAAAGTTACCAGTTGTAAAATGTGGAAACCACATGGGTGAATAAAGTAATTTTATATAAAAGTTACCAGTTGTAAAATGTGGAAACCACATGGGTGAATAAAGTAATTTTTGAAACCTTATGGGTGGGTGAGTAATTTTGCCAAACATCGTGAGTGGAACATGTAATTTTCCCTAAATTCTAGGGAAAAATCTATGCTAAAAAATGAGAGTAAATATTCTGGGGAATAGGGTTAGTATTTGTTAGTAATGAGAGAGGATAAGGTGAATATTATCATTAATGTAGGGAGAGTCATTAATGAGAGTGAATATTGTGAAGTGATTAATGAGAGTGGATATTGTGTATATTGTTGTTAGTAACTATCATTAATGTAGGGAGGGTATTATGGAAAGTATTAGTGTGTAAATAGATGGTAGGAGATTGGGGTTGAGTGCATTGATGAGTAGAAATGTTTAGGTCTCTTTGAGGATTATTCGGTAGGGAGAATTACAATGTTCTTCCTAATTCTACCTTGTTCTTTCCAATTCTTATCAATATTATATTGTTCTACTTAAATCCTATCAATTGGTCTCAGAGCTTGTTTTTGGGTAGTGGGAGATTTCACTTAGGAAAAAAAATGAATAATAGAGAGTCATTGATTGATATTTTTGAGCAGATAAAGCAGGAAGTGGGAGTAATGCTTGAAATAATCGATCGTGGTTCGTCATCGAACGCGAAGCACAATCAATTGACTCAAAACTGCAATGATTCAGATTTGAAGTGTGTTCACTAAGACCTATCAGCGGTAGAAATGGAGGAACCGAAGCTGGATGCACTAATAATTCTAATCGCCATAAAGGAACTCAAAGTTATGACAATGGGGAAGCGTGTCGGGATAGTTCCACTAGAAGCCTTAAAAAAGAAATGGGAAGCGAAAATCAAAGAAAAGGCATGGGAAGAGAATACATTCTTTTTTGCCTTGGAACATGTGAGGGTTCTAAGAATGAAGGCAAGAGGATCAACGAAAAGGCAGAAAGAGAACAAAAGAAGGAAGATGAGACAAGAAGAGAGGGGGGAATGAAGGTCATTGTGGCAAGAGAAGAACACATCTCATCACCGTCAACCTTGTCAAGTAAGGTTGGTGGAATCCGTAAAACGGTCGAAGCAGAGAAGAATTGATCAAAAGAAGGAGAGGCAGTAGTAGAAAAAAATAACAAACTTGAAGAATAGAAATCTACAGCAATGAAAGGGGGTTTGTATGATCGAATATACGTTAGTATTGAAGGAATTAGGGGTTCTTAAGTTAAGAGAAGGCATCAAAAAATCATTCAAAACAAAAAGGAAAGGAAGAAAAGATGGAAGAAAAAGACAAGAGTGAGACACATCAAACCTGGTAATCAATTCAAACGGATTCCTTGACCTTACTCAAATTCTTTGTTCTAAAAGTTTTCAACTTCTTCCATTGCCTTTCTATCCAATCGAATTTTTGCCAATGACAATCCATTGAGCATTTACGGGAAACTTCGGGGACATACGGTATCCTCCTATCTATCGTCCACGACTAATTACCCATAATCAAACCATATCCTTAATTGTAGGGGTCGCATGGAGAAGAGTAGAGAGATTGTGATCCCTAATATTCCTTCTGCCACTATTGTTGGTTCCTCGGGCTTTATTTCTACCATTGGAAATTCACTTGCCTTAAACAAGTTGAACTACCGTATCCTGGAAAACACAAAGCAACGCAGAAAACAATGGGCTTATGCTTTAAATGTGGTGTAAAGTGGACTCCCACTCATTATTGTACGTCAACTAGTCTACAGTTGCTATACCGGTTTTGAAAAAATCATTTTGTCACCGTGAACCGTAAAAAACGCTCTCGTTGTATTAGAAGACATTAAAGTCATTTTTATTGTGTTCGAACATTATAATTAGGACAGGACATTGGTAAACGACGTCTTACGTTACGTTTGATTAAATTACAGACATTGTTACAGTTTCAGAAACGGCGTACTGAAAACGTAGTTGATAATGCCAATTTCGGGTAAAAAAACGCTCTCGTTGTAGTAAAAGCCGTTACCCGTTTTTATTGCGTTGGACGTTATAATTGTGATTTTATGCTAAGTTATTGATGTTTTACTGTATTTATTACGAAACGACGTTAATATGTTGAAAACGAGTCAAAACGAGCATTTTTTGAAAAAACGCTCCAAAACGCGCACGTTATATATAAACGGGACGTGTCCGGTATCTTCATTTCTCACGCACGCACCATCTCTCCTCCAAATTACCTTGTCGGAATCCTCTCTTCCTGATCACCGGAGCCACCGCCGACCACCGTCGGACCACTGCCGGAAAAAGTTTCCGAAGAGTTTTTCAATTTTTTTTGCAAGTTATAGATCTTGATGTGGTGATTTTAAATATGTTGTTAGAATTTAGAAACACACATTAAATTAGCCTAGATCTACAAAATAAAAATCTGGAAAAAAGCTTGAAACTCCAACAATGGAGTCACCTCCCCTACTGACACGAGATAGGCTCCCTCGCCCCACCTTCGGACACTAGTCAGCGTGACTTGCCTCCGCCTTGGACACGCCTGAAGCCTGCTCGCCTCCTCCATCGACACGAGCTGTTCTGGCTCACCGCGCTGACAAAGACGAGTGCCCGCTGCTCGCCTTGGCTGAAAAGGTGACATCGCCCAGCTCGCCTCTGATGAAGACACAACCAGAGACGACTAAACGTGGCGGCGGACACTAGTTGTCCAAACTCGCCCCGTCTGTTGGGGCGAGAGCTATTTTTTATAATAAATCTTTTTTTATTTATTAAAATAATTATAAATCATGAAATATTAAATTTAACAAGTACTAATAAAACAACTCAAATATTAAATAAGAGAATGACAATTATAAAGTCAAGAGTTACAATTATAGAATAATTATAAAACATAAATGGCCTAGTCATTTTACTAAGTTATAGTTCTATTTTTTGAACTTTCTTTTTTCTTGTATTATGGCAGGAAATTGGAGCTTGGGAACCCCTTGAAACCGCCAAGAAAAACAAGGGAAACAAGTGTGGAAAAGTCCATCTTTGTAAAGGTAAAAACTCTAAACTAAACCTTGAAATTAAAGAGTTGGTTAAGCTTGAAATTTGTACCAATAATCTAAGTGAAACCCCTCTGTAAATAGGGCCGAAGAGCAAGGAAAACTTCAAGCTACAAGCCTCTTGAAAAATCAACTTTTGGGCATTAGGAGGTAAACTCCTTAAGTTAGGGTTTAATGTCATTTTAATGGTGTTTTGGTGTTGTAACAATTAAGGCTGAATTCCTACTGGTTTATTTACTGTATTTTAAGTTTATAATGTGTTTAGAACAAAGTTAAAGCATTAATATGAGTTAAAGGGCTTATAGGTACAAAATGATAAGTAAAAAGGGGCTAAAATGCAATTTTTGAAAACTAAAGGGTTAGTTATGTATAGAGCCGAATTGTTTTTGTAAAAAATGGTTTATGATGATATAATTATATATATGAACTTTTATTATAAGTTTGAGTAAGTTAAAATAAGGTTTAAGTACTTAAATGACAAGTTTGTGAAATTTTGGGGTTAAAGAGTAAAATGTGGGAACTAGGGTGTACTGATAAGTGTCCAAATGAGCATGATTTATAGGTGTATTTCATATATTATATTAACACTTTTCTTGCTCATTTCTCCACTTCGGTTAGTTTTCCTCTAGTTTATGTTTTATTGTTTATCTCACAAATTTAATGGTTAAACATAAGGAAAACCAAGCTGGGAGTAAAGTAGACGAAGAGACGAACGCATAGACGCAAACGGCTCAGAAAACGGAGTCCAAACGAAGAATCTAGAGCCGGTCAAAGTTTGAAGGAAATAAGTCACGACACAATTGTGTCCGCGTGTGGCTTTGTGCGGACGTGAGGGCGGACGTGAGTGAGTGACCGCGCGAGGATAGCAGAGGCGTCCGCTTGAGCCTTAGGCGGACGGCTGTGCGGACGACACAAGTGACCGGGCGGACGGAGACGAGGTCGACAGAGACGTCCGCGTGGGATTAAGGCGGACGTAGAGGCGGACGCGACTAAAATCGACGCCCGAACAGTTTTCTTCTTCGCTCGTCGACTTCGCTCGTCGACTTCGCCCGTCGACCTGTCTGCAACTTATCCATCTACTCTTCACGCGTTCTGTCCCCTGAGCAATCAATGAGCAAATCTCTTCACGCGTGATCCAGCTCTATCTTCAATCTTCCTTTCCTCTATATAAACCCACGAGCCTTCTGCTTCCAGGGGGAGATCCACCACCCAACATACCACTTCACCACACATCACACGTTCATCCCATTTCTCTTCTCCCATCTTCTCCATTTTATTTATTTCACATTCCACCATATTCACCTCTAGACCTACGTATACAAAATAGCAGAACGAATGCAGGAGTGACTACAGATGATTTCTACTACTCTTGTTTCTGTTTATCTATTTAATATGTTAGGCTAGAATACATATACTCTGGGAACTGTTATTATGTGTTTGTATTAATTATGCAATATTTTTACTGGTTTATTTAAATGCAGTTTGTTACGCTTAAAGGTTATCTCGCACCTTTTTAATAAATGTCATGAGTTTATTAAACTGCTTTACTAAATCTATTTCTAATCTGATCGGTGACGAATAGATAGGTTTATTAAGCCGTAAAACTGGAGGAAACTTGTTATGATTTAATAAGTTAGTATTCAGTTGCAAGAATAAAATTCCTCATACTCCTCTGCCGTCCACCAGTGGGTGCTTGAGTTTTCATCGGACCCTGCATAACTGGAACGAGTTCTTATGAGTTTTCATCGGACCTTAAGATAATAACAGGAATCTTGCCAAATTATTATATTAAACCAGTAGAGATAGCATAATTAAGCAGATTATTATAACCTGACCCAGAGTCCCATTTAATTTATCTATTAACTTAGTTTATTTCCTCTTTCCTTTTTATTTATAATACAAGTCAATTAATCCCCCCTTTTTGTGACACGCTTAGGTACTATAATATGCACATTAGTCCCACGGTTCGATATCCGGTCGCTTACATTTCACTATACTACCACGACCGGGATTTGTTTGCAGCCCGACGTTTATTTTGAGTTTTTAATTTCTTTTCTTTTATTTTTACACCAGTTTAACCACTCAGATATACACGTCTGCAAAATGGCGCCGTTGCCGGAGACTAGATTTATTCTAGTCCCTAAGCCCCGGATTATTCACTTGTTATATTAGAATATTTTGTCTATATTATTTTGTTGTTGTTCATATTAATTATCTTTTATATTTTGTTTATATTATTCGTATGCTTGTTTTCTAATCTTTTTTCAGCTAAGTACGTAAAAAAAAATCGAACAGAGGTGTGTCCGCCCAACCTCATGCGGACAGAAGCGTGACCGCCTTGTCCCACGCGGACTGAAATACCCCTAAATTAATTTAAATTAATTTAGGGGATTTCTTTTATTAAACCTTTAATAATACTATTAAGTATTAAATTATTATATGGAATGATGAATATTAAATTATTATATGGAATTATGAATATTAAATTATTTTATGGAATTATGAATATTAAATTATTATATGGAATTGGGAAATTTATTTAGGGGTTTTCTCCAATTTAACCCTAATTATTATATATTATTATATAGTATTATGAATTTAATAATAATATTTATAAGTCAATAAATCTTGGAAGAATTTCTAAACACTCCAAATATATTATAAAGATTTTAGGAAGTGTTGGAACATTGTTTTGAAACATAAAAGTCAATATAAAATTCTAGAAACCTTAAAGCTTATTAAGCCTTGCTAGAGTTGACTTTTTGAGAATGGTCAAACCAGGCCATGAAACCTATACCAATAAATAGGTTATGGAAAACCATGAAGATCGATAAAAACGTCAAAAACGGATCATCCTAGCCAAAGTTATGCTAGATTGAAGTTTTGAGTCAAAAATTTGAAAGAGGCCACGTGTCACTCTGTCACGGGTCGCCAACACTTAGCCAATTTATCCCTTGAATTTCGGTAGCAGAATTCATGATTTTGCCCTAACTTTAGACGGCTATATCTTTTTCATCTCTTCATATTTTTCAATGCCGTCTTCTTTGTTGTCTTCTCCTACATTCCCTCTAAACAACTATAACTCATACAAACCCTAACTCTTTCTGAATCAACCGGAAAATCGAGTCAAAGTAGCCACCCTGCGAAAACTGAAACTGCAATTCCAGATTTCTCTTCGAAACAGGTAACTTCAATCAGCCATAACTTCTTCGTTACTCATCCAAATTCCATGTTCTTTAGCTCGTTTTAAAGAGCTCTAATTCCTCTAAAACTTTCGTGTTTATGGTCTAAGCTAATTCTCAACGGATTGGGAGGGAAAGGTGTCTAAAGTTTCGGTCTTGTCAGCACATAAAATAATACCGAAACAGAGAGGTAAACTCGTGATTTTCGACTTCGATTTCTTTCTGTGTGATACGAGTTAGGATTAGTTCTTGCTATCATTGTGTAGGGCTATGTTTCTTATTTCTAATGAGCCCAAGAACATGGCCTAATTCGATCTATAACTTAACTTATAGATCTGCAAAGTGAGCTCCTCGAAAACATTCAAGTTCGAACTTTTCCAGATTTTCGAATTCGAAATCACTCAATTCACACAACTCCTGTAAGTTTCCTTCAAATTCCTTCTATAATGCTAAACTATGTTACATTATCGGTCAAAAACACGTTTCAATTGTATCAATTACGCAATAGATTGAGTGAATTTGTAAGAATCGAATTCGAAACCCTTAGAACTCTATTCGAATATAAACCCAGAATCGAATTCGATGAATACTGCATTATAATTGGGGAAACCGGTACCAATAGAACTGAAATTTGATTACGAATCCATAGAAACAAGAATCACTCGATTTCGTTCTGTAGATTGTGAGAAAAACGTGAATTAGTACTCGGGTATCAAGGGAAAATCGGGGAAGAACTGGGCGTTCAGTATCCGTCGGATCTTAGTTAGATTAAAACGTTTCAGATTAAGTTTTTATAAATTTCAGTAAATAACCCTAACTTGTTGAATTAGTTTAAATACCTTCCCGAAGGTATTTTGACTTGAAATTTTAACCATAGATTCCTTATTTAATCTAGTTTATTTTGATGTAAATTATTATGGTTTTGGAGTTTTTAAACATAAGTTATGATTTTTGCAAGTTTCGGGTTTTCTGGAATTATTTGGCTAAATTAAAAAGATATTTTTATGAAATAAAATTTTTATAATATGTCTAAAATGTTATAGTTACTGTATATTAAGTTTGGGAATTTTTGGGCAACGGGAAAAGGTTTTAAAAATTGTGTTTGTGAGTTTTTCATAAGAATAACTTATAATATATAGTTTTTAATGTAATCAAAAATTAAAGTATAGTTGATTAATGAACTTTATAGGTTGGGGAAAATATAATAAGACTAATTAACATTTAATACAGTATGTTTATAAATATTTTGGGTATTAACTTTAAGTGAAGTAAAAATTGTTACATATATTATATATATTTATATGAGAGAAATAAATAGAAACTTATATTAAATCAAGGAATTTAACTAAACTACATTTTATTATTATATATGATATGGAAGCTAATATAACTAAAACTAAGGGAAATACTCTATTTTAAAACCATAAATCAGTTTTGGATATGTCTAAAAGATATTAGATATAATTAAATACAATAGAATTTCTTAAAGAATGTTCTGGATAAATCTTAATATATGTAGGTATAAAAATAGATGAAGGAAATAACATTCCTTGTGAGAAATATAATAGGAAGGATATATATATATATATATACGATAAATAAATAAATAAAAGGAATAAAATACCTTATAGAAAATAGGATATGAAGGAATTAATGAGTTAAACTAAACCTCTACATGATACTAATAAAAGAATATTATATGAGGTGGTATTAATTTATGGTTATAGGTTGAGTTTTTAGTTATCTTTGAATTTCTAAGATTTATATAAACAGTATTTAAATATACGTATATATTTAGTCAATGACCACAATGTAAATCTATAATTTGGTTAAGAAATTAATAAGTTGAAATTTAGGAATATTTGGAATTAGTTTACATAAAGCGTTACACAAATAGATCTTATTATATAATTAATAATAAAATGAATGAAATACTTTTACATTTAAATGTTCTTATTATATAAACAATAATAAAATAAATGAGTTACTTTTACATCTAAATGTGAAGAGGATAAATAAGTCTAGATTT
The DNA here is from genome assembly GCA_023374045.1 of Limonium bicolor. Lineage (NCBI taxonomy): Eukaryota > Viridiplantae > Streptophyta > Magnoliopsida > Caryophyllales > Plumbaginaceae > Limonium > Limonium bicolor. Next base: position 67,163,415 of record CM041779.1, on the reverse strand, counting down.
AATTATTTCTTAATATTTATAGTATTGAGTAATAACTTAATATTTTAAGATAAAATCATTAAAAGGGATTATGATATAAAACTACATTAAACTATGATTAGGAATTTAATCTAAATAATAATCCTTAAGTTTCTTACAACTAGTTAAGCCATATAAATACATTTAACACCAATATTCAGGATGTGAGTTTATAGTTAAGTAATGTATTTAGTAGTTAGAATTTATAAGGAGGTTTGTAAATAGAAATTAGATACTTAAAATTTAAACCTTTAATAGATGAATTAGTGTTACATAAGAGATTATATTGATTACCTTTTGACACTGGAAATATTAATGTGTCATTTGAATATAAGGTATGGAGATTGTTCAGAATATATTATCTTATTAAGTAATTGACAATTTCATTACGAACCAGAATTTAATTCTTTGATAAATTCTACCTCATGCTAAGATATAATGTCCATCCTAAATACAATAAAGGAAATTAATTTATTAAGTTATTCTTTTGAAACTTTAGGTTTTGTAAACAATATAAAATGTATTTAAGACTTGAGTTTAACGAAGTTTAATATAAAAGGATTATACATGGTCTATAGAGAGAATGTGTGTAAAAGTAAAACAGTTAGGGAATTAAATGTAAGTAAGGATACATAAAAGGTTATCTTAAAACACCTTATTATAAAGATATGGTTAAGTAAATAATATACCTTGTGGATATTAAATGTGAGAGTTCGATAAGTTTGAGTTAACTATAATATGGTTATTTCAAGATGAAAAGTAATTTAACAACTTATGACAAGATTAATAGATGGTTGTAATTAAAGGCCATTCTGAACTAAAGATAAGATAATTGAGTTTAGTAGCTCAACTAAGTTATACTAAAATGCATCTACAACACTACGATTTCTCGTACTCAACTTGATGTGTTTTGGACTTTATGGAATGTTTTGTACGATTTCTCATACTCAGCTTGATGTGTTTTGGACTTTATGGAATGTTTTGTACGATTTCTCGTACTCAGCTTGTTGTGTTTTGGACTCTATGGAATGTTTGTACGATTTCTCGTACTCAGCTTGATGTGTTTTGGACTTTATGGAATGTTTTGTACGATTTCTCGTACTCCGATATTTTTGATGATTGACTTGTGGAATGTTTTGGAAAACGCTAACTGACTTTAAGAGGAATTTCTAAAAAGAATTGGTTGTGTGACTAATTCAGCTTGTGTGACTAACTGAGCCTTGAGCATGAAATTTACATGGGTACTGGTTCTTTCTATTTGGTGTCCCGTTAGACATTGACTGCTTAGGGTTTACGCTTCTGCACTCTGTAGGACTGAGTGTTTTGGTATTGCTCTGGGTAGTTGGTGGTCTAGTGGGAATTTGGAAAAGGTCATTCTTGGAAATCTTTCTTTCGACGTGCGCGCGTCTTTAATGGTAACAGCAGGGGGCTGTATATCCCTCGCCCATAGGGGCATTGATATTTAACAGCAGGGGGCTGTATATCCCTCGTCCATCAGGACATTTTTAATTTAACAGCAGGGGGCTGTATATCCCTCGCCCATAGGGGCATTGATATTTAACAGCAGGGGGCTGTATATCCCTCGTCCACCAGGACATTTAAATCTGACAGCAGGGGGCTGTATATCCCTCGTCCATATGGACATTGATATCTGGCGGTGGGGGCCATCTCTCCCAATTGAATAATTCCACTCTTGAGTTATTGGTTCTTGGATCTATCTTATTATTCCTAGTCCTTTGTGACTATCTGAGTCTTTATACTCCAAACGGGAATTGGTTCTAACATCAACAATGGATGCTTACTAACTATGTGGTGTGACTACTTAAGTGGATGACTTGTTTTGGAAGTTCTTTATCTTTGTCTTGTTTTCCTTTCTCTTTAAACTTGATTGTTTTGAAGTGCTTTATCTCTATTTTACTTTTAAGAGTTTGTTTTCATGTTACTGTTTATTTTAAAGAGTGATGTTTTATAAGTTTGTTTTTGGAGAATTGTACCAGTTCCATTCCAGGGAACTGACTCACCCCTCTCGGGGTGGGCTGCTTGGTTTCATCTTGCAGGTACAAATTGATTTACAGGTGGCCACGACGAGCATGAGTGATTGGGATGGGATTAGGTTTATGGAGAGTGAATGTGTTTTAGTATTGTTATGTTTATGTTATGTTTTCTCGAAGTTCAGACCGTAACTTAGTTGATTGTAAAGGTTGTAATTGGTGAGGTTGGTACCGGGTGTTTGGAGCCCGATGGCCTGTAGCACCTTTAGTTTATTTTCCGCTGTTGTTTTATTATTATAGGGGTGTTACACGGACGTCCAGGCGGACGTCTCCAATTCATGCCGCGCCCCCACTACAAACCGTGTCCGCCTTGTTCGAAGCGGACTCCCACGCGGTCATTAAGCCGCGTCCGCCTACCAGTAAGCGGACGTCCCTCTATTCAGAAAAAAAAAACGCTGCGTTTCATTATCTCTGTTCTTCCCCAAACTTCCTCAATTCTCCAGTTCGACGCGCAGACGACGAAGAGAAGAACAAGCTCGCAACTCCAGTCCATCTCCAAACCACTTATATTATTATTTAGTTTGTTTCTAATCATTTTATTTTCTAATCTGTTTCATCATTTTATATACAAAAACACACAAAAAAAAATATGTACGTGGCAAATGGAACAGGTATTTGAGCAAGAGTTTTGCTATTCACAGTATTTATACTGCTCCGTATGTGGGGGAGCTCATGATTATGAGGATTGTCTCATATTACAAGAACAACTCTGGTTAGAGGATCAACCAGATTATCTGGAGAGAATCGCTCAACAAGAACAGCACCTCACTACGGATGTAAGTTACTCTCTACCCTCTACAATCGCCTATCGCCAGTTTCCATCCTTCTCTGTGCTCTATCCAGAAGATGAGGATACTTACATCCTCGAAAATGAAGAGAAGGAATTGCCATCACCTCCCGCCAAGATATCCAAACAAAACGCCACTATCACTTTCAAAGAATTAACTTTCTCTGAAGATGATATTGATCAGCGTTCTTTCTACGAGCCTCACCTACAAGAGGATGATGTTCACATCCTCCAATTTGAGGAAGAAAAATCGTCACCACCGGTTCTTCTATTAGAACTACGCTACCGGCAGTACCTCCTCAAACACCAGATTTTGTGGAGTATTCATTTTCCTATTATATTTGCCGAAGTAACGTTTGTTTTGATCCAGGTGGTTTGCTTTTAATTATTGTCAACTCCATTTTCCTGGAAGAACTGTTGTCTACTTATATTTTTGATCCAGGATAACGAAGCAGACGTCTAGCCAAAGACGTTAAAGAAGGGTAGCTTCCCGGGAGGCAACCCGGATGAACTTTTATTTTATTTGCTTTTATGCTCTTTTAATTTTCAGGTTCTCTTTAAATTTTATTTTTGCTAACTTTTAACCCCGTTTGTAGTATGGTTGCTTCTAGTGTCTTATGCAGGTGCACCTTCATATCTACACTGCAACCAAGCTACGCTACTTGAGGCTGAAGCTCAAGTGTGGGGGAACTCCTTTACCAACAAGCAAAAATAATATCAGGGGAGTACCAGTTTCTTTAATTATGCTTTTATTTAAATAAAAACTGCAGAGGAGCGTTTATGTGCTTAAATGTTTATTTGTGACCTTTGTGTTATCTCTATTTTATCTACTTACCGAAAAGGTCTTCTGAAACCTTCCCTTGTTTTTCTGGTGAACAATGAGGACATTGTTCAAATTAAGTGTGGGGGAGTGTGCCCTTTCGGTGGAATTTTGTGCTTAAATGTTTAATCTCTCTGCTTATCTTGTGTTTGTCCAATTCAATATCGTGACCCCTTATATGTGGGTTGTTCTCTTTAAGAATAAATACTGTTATGAATTGTGGGATAAATGGTACAAATTTTAAAATTTTGATTACTTTTGAGGAGCATTTTATATGCGGTGTGACCAAATAATCTGCAAATGGTTGGATTTTATTGCTCAGGGTTTCTTTCTGTCCTCTCTCTTAGGGATTGCTAAGGGGTGCTTTTCTGTTAAAAAAAAAGAAGAAAGAAAAATACAAAAAAAAATAAGGGACTTGCGAGACACCATTGGTAACCAACAAAGAGAGTTGAGTGTTCTTAAATACAAAGGCGTGATGCCTACATTTTCTCATCCCTTATGCAAAAGTGAAACAAATGCATGAATCTATTTTTCCTTTTGTTTTCTCCTCAATGCCCATTCTTGAGAGAAGTTGGCCATGGTAAAAGTTCTCAGAGTCACCTAAAAGAAACATTGAAGTACCTTGGATCATACCCCGAAACTCTATATTTTATTTTTACCTTGAGCACACCTATGCCACCAGCAGTTGATGGATCACACTCCTTATGAGTTAAAAAGATCATGTTTATCCTACCCTTCATAATAATATTTGTTAGTATTGAGCATTCCCTACTTACTTGGGTACGTGATTTTGCTTGAGGACAAGCAAAAAGATAAGTGTGGGGGTGTGATAAGTGTCCAAATGAGCATGATTTATAGGTGTATTTCATATATTATATTAACACTTTTCTTGCTCATTTCTCCACTTCGGTTAGTTTTCCTCTAGTTTATGTTTTATTGTTTATCTCACAAATTTATTGGTTAAACATAAGGAAAACCAAGCTGGGAGTAAAGTAGACGAAGAGACGAACGCATAGACGCAAACGGCTCAGAAAACGGAGTCCAAACGAAGAATCTAGAGCCGGTCAAAGTTTGAAGGAAATAAGTCACGACACAATTGTGTCCGCGTGTGGCTTTGTGCGGACGTGAGGGCGGACGTGAGTGAGTGACCGCGTGAGGATAGCAGAGGCATCCGCTTGAGCCTTAGGCGGACGGCTGTGCGGACGACACAAGTGACCGGGCGGACGGAGACGAGGTCGACAGAGACGTCCGCGTGGGATTAAGGCGGACGTAGAGGCGGACGCGACTAAAATCGACGCCCGAACAGTTTTCTTCTTCGCTCGTCGACTTCGCCCGTCGACCTGTCTGCAACTTATCCATCTACTCTTCACGCGTTCTGTCCCCTGAGCAATCAATGAGCAAATCTCTTCACGCGTGATCCAGCTCTATCTTCAATCTTCCTTTTCTCTATATAAACCCACGAGCCTTCTGCTTCCAGGGGGAGATCCACCACCCAACATACCACTTCACCACACATCACACGTTCATCCCATTTCTCTTCTCCCATCTTCTCCATTTTATTTATTTCACATTCCACCATATTCACCTCTAGACCTACGTATACAAAATAGCAGAACGAATGCAGGAGTGACTACAGATGATTTCTACTACTCTTGTTTCTGTTTATCTATTTAATATGTTAGGCTAGAATACATATACTCTGGGAACTGTTATTATGTGTTTGTATTAATTATGCAATATTTTTACTGGTTTATTTAAATGCAGTTTGTTACGCTTAAAGGTTATCTCGCACCTTTTTAATAAATGTCATGAGTTTATTAAACTGCTTTACTAAATCTATTTCTAATCTGATCGGTGACGAATAGATAGGTTTATTAAGCCGTAAAACTGGAGGAAACTTGTTATGATTTAATAAGTTAGTATTCAGTTGCAAGAATAAAATTCCTCATACTCCTCTGCCGTCCACCAGTGGGTGCTTGAGTTTTCATCGGACCCTGCATAACTGGAACGAGTTCTTATGAGTTTTCATCGGACCTTAAGATAATAACAGGAATCTTGCCAAATTATTATATTAAACCAGTAGAGATAGCATAATTAAGCAGATTATTATAACCTGGCCCAGAGTCCCATTTAATTTATCTATTAACTTAGTTTATTTCCTCTTTCCTTTTTATTTATAATACAAGTCAATTAATCCCCCCTTTTTGTGACACGCTTAGGTACTATAATATGCACATTAGTCCCACGGTTCGATATCCGGTCGCTTACATTTCACTATACTACCACGACCGGGATTTGTTTGCAGTCCGACGTTTATTTTGAGTTTTTAATTTCTTTTCTTTTATTTTTACACCAGTTTAACCACTCAGATATACACGTCTGCATGTACTTGCTGTATAAAATGATTCATAATGACCTAAATACACTTATAAACTTATTTTACAAGTTTTGGGTAGTTTAAAATAAAGTTTAAGTGACTAAGTAACAAGTGTAGTAAATTCGGGGAAATTTAGGGGTATAAGCTGTAATAGGCTGAAAATTAGGATCAATTAGGTAATTAAATCATCTTGGGGGACTTAGGAAAAATATCTAAGTGATTGGAAGTCGTTAGGAAGTTTAAGTGTAAGAAATTACCTAAGAGAACTTATAGGCTAATATGATAAATTAAGCAAACCTTGGGTGATGAAAGATTACAACACATGGAGGAACTTAAATTGGGGGACTAGGCTGTTTAATTAATTTAAGAATCATAACTTAGCTACAATTAATTGTCATAGAAAGGAAAGGAAAGGAAATTAACTGTCGTTTGGTTTTCTGTTGCTCATGTAAGTGTGTGTTCTGATCAGTTTTGGGCGTCTATTGATCACTTGGTTGGTTAACTTGTTGATTATGATTGTTCTGTTGATTTATTATTACTTACTTGTGTAGCTCATCTTAATTGGGTTGCTTCAACTTGTGCAGTGATGGATATGATAAAGAATGCTCTGAAGAACGTGTACACCAAAAGGAAGAAGGACAAAAATGTGGAGCAGCCAATGACTGCTTCGTACCGTTGTGAGCGCGATGCCGGAGTTATTCCTCCACGGCACTCGTCTTTCCAGCCACAACAGGGTCATGTTGAGCCTGCACGACACTCATCAGTTCAGCCATAGCAGGATCATGCTGAGCCACCACGTCACTCATCATATCACCCACAACAGCAACCCATCATGGACTCATCCTCTACCCTGTCATTCCACGATTCTGACCCAGTCGCACACATACCTAGGAGGAAGATGCCTGTATCTTCATCCTCTGTAGGTGGTTGGTCATCTGCTGATCTGGCTGAGCTCCGTAGCTCCAGTTACAATATAGAGGGTCAGAGTAGCCACCACGTGGGGCATGTGGAGGCATAGACGTTTGCTGGTGGTAGCTATCATGACCACCGTATGGAGCATGTAGAGGCACAGACTTCTGCTGGGTGTAGCTATCATGACCCCCGGACCCCTCCGGATGTTGCAGCAGCTGTTGACATGGACATCAATGAGGAGGAGGCTGAGGAGGCAGATGAGGATGAGGGTCTGGACGAGGACGACCCTGATCATGAGAGCGCGACTGATGAGGAAGCTGCTCTCGCTATGAAGCCCGTTATTCCCACTTTTTGGAGGCTTAATGAAGTGCCAGTACCCGGTGGTCCATTACTGACTAGTGTCATCACCAGCTTCGGGGGGCATGTCACCATTGACCTTTGGTCAATGACTAAGGTATGTACTATCTTATCTTTCACTTTGGCAAGTAGATTTAATTATTCCTTCATGCGTGTGTAAAATTTGTGGTAATTGTCTAGGACCGGGGTGTTTTGGGATTTAAACCCCGAAACCCTATAATCACGAACTGGCTGTTTAGTGAGGTTTCTTGCCAAAGGGCAAGGAATATGATTTCGTACTCAGGGTTGGATCATCTGCTAGATGTCACATGGGGTTTCAACAACATGTCATTGATCTTGGCCTTTGTGGAGAGGTGGCAGCCGGACACCAATTGTTTCCACATGCCTTTTGGAGAGATGACGATCACACTTCATGATGTGTGGCAGATACTGAGGATCCCAATCTTTGGTCATTCGCTTGTGGGGAATCCGTCAAACAGTGAGCTTAGGGAGTCGATGGCTACATTGTTAGATTATGAAAACGACATTGAGCAGATGACAGATTGCATATGGCATACTGGTGCTATTCAGACATGTCCACTTATAGAGTGGTGTTCGACCGGCCCGAAGGTACCTATGAAGCAGGCGTGCGGTTGGCTCTACTATGCTCTCGCTACTACCATCTTTGCTAACAAGGGGCATTCACGCATAAGTCCTCTACCGTTCTGGTTATTCACTCTCATGGGTAAACATACGAAGCTAAAGAGGTACGCATGGGGAGCAGGTACTCTTGCGTGGTTGTATCGCCAGCTGGGGATAGCATCTCGTGCTGACTGTAATAGCATTGCTAGCTCTTTGACCCTTCTCGAGGTAAGTGTTTTAATGTACAACAATGTGTAATAAATTTTCATGAATTCACATTAATAGTTGGCATAATTTATTTTTAAAATTTATGTAGTGTTGGATATATGCGTACTTCCCCTAACTATAAAAAAAATATGCGTACTTCTCCACTCTTAGACCAGCAGTTAGTGCTAACTAGCGTGATGGGGATGATAGACCGTGGGCTATGATATGGGTCAGGTCCACCTCTCAGCAGAAAAATAAAGATTCACCAGAGAACTACCGCAAGCATCTAGATGCTCTGTCAGCAAGAAATGTAAGTGGTACAACAATTTCAATTTGTATTATTTACATTATTGTTTATTATTGATGATTACGTTTCCCTGTGATCCAATGTAGATTGATTGGTTGCCCTACGGTTGCGAGAAGGTAAATGAGAACAGGGGTCGCTCTTGGTACAGGGGTACCTTGCAGTACATGACCGTGAATGAGCCATATATGCTGAAGCGTTGTCTTCGCCAATTTGGGTACGTTCAGTGTATCCCATCTCCCCCTATTAGACCGAACATTAGATCCAAAAAAAGAGGGAGAAAGGGAACACCTATAGATGTGTGTACCCCCCCCCCCCCATGCATAGTGTGTGGGACACCACACGTGAGTGTGATCCTGCTCCGGGGTTCACTAAGACACGAGCGGCTCTGCATGCATGGGACGAAGATTATCTGGATTGGTACGTCAAACACACCCATCCGAAGATCATGAATCCTGACATGTACGAAAACTCCTTCGTTCATCGGCTGGATCCCGCCTTAGTAAGTTGATCTCTTCCTTTGTATGATTTCAGTTGATTATAGCATTTTATGAATGCTAGGCTAACTTTATAATATTATGTTACAGCTCATGAGTGACTCAACTGAGGTTGGTAGGCCTTACTTTCCTGGGAACCGTAGCTGGGAATGGACACACGAGGAACAAAGGCAAACTGAACAGGGGATAAATGAGGTCTTCAGTACCTTATCTATATGGGATTCGTACTATTACCAGTATGGCGCACCATAGTTTAGGGTTTTATGTTTTTGTTGTTTTAAGATACAGTATGGATGTAGTTATTTTCTAGTGGACTTGGTGATGGTGAAATTATTGCTGGAATTGTTGGTGATCTTATTGATGACCTTTTGGCAATTTTGTGGAGGTTTTTAGAACCGGGGGAGAGAAAAAAAACAGGGGAGACTATGCCAAAATTTTCTTAGAAATGCACCGTTTCTTTTACTCTTCATTGCTCTTAAATGTTAATTTATCGGAATCAATTTTGCACCTAGTTTCTTTTTGGCTATGCATTGTAGATATAGAAACACCGAACACTAGAACTCCTCAAGGATGAGTTAGGGAAAATTTAAGAGGAACTCTTGCAGATTTTTTCAATGGATCTTCACCGGTTTCTTCAACGGACAACACGAATGTAAGTACTTCTTCTTAGTTTTCCTCTTAATTAAGTAATACGATATTAAAGTAGTGGAAGGAGAGACGGTTAAGATCCATTACAAATGTTAGGCTAACTTAATGGGAAGAAGTTTCTTCAATGGATGGATCACCAACAGATATTTGATCAACTTGAGGATTCCCTGGATCATCACTAAGAACCTGCATCGGGTATATAAACAAAAAACATTCATTTTTTCTTTCTTAGTATCTATTTTAATCTTCTGTAGAGCTTTTAAATCAGCAAGATTGTAGCTTGATGATTGGAGAGCAAGCACGTGTATCGAGTAGGAAAACGAATCTTGTATTATCGCTATTGAACTTGTTTAATGCAGTCTGCTTTCGGGAGGATATTTCACATGCATCAACACACTCATAGGAATTGGTACCATATCTTTCTCGCACAAAATCATCCAAAATATCTCCCAAGGGATCCCTTCCAGCACAAAAGTCCTAGAATTCAAACCCCATGAATCATAGAATCGAAAGTGAACAACTATCTAATAATCCAAACATCTACCAAACGGAACAAACCTGTATCACATAATTGAAAGTGAATAACTATCTAATAATCCAAACATCCACCAAGCGGAACAAACCTAATGTTTATGTCACGAGAACTTAAATATATCAAAATGTAGAAATTCCTAACAAAAGTCCTAGTGTCTTAATTTGACACGAGTGAGCTCAATTAGTGTCTTAATTGACACGAGTGAGCTCAATTAGTGTCTTAATTTGACACGAGTGAGCTCAATCAGTGTCTTAATTTAACACGAGTGAGCTCAATTAGTGTCTTAATTTGACACGAGTGAGCTCAATTATGTTTTCTTCCCTAAAGATGTCTTTACATCAAATGTCATCTTGTAATATGTTATGTAACTTAGTTGTGATTCAAGATGTTCAATGAAAGTTGTTTCAAATGTCCATTTGCATTATTCAATGAAAAAATATCGTCATAATACAATCCAACTGAAAGAGTATAAATCCAGAAAAGTATAACAACACATTTATTCTACTTCCAAACATCTACCAAAGATTATAAATCCAGAAAAGTATAACAACACGTTTATGAATTATGGTCAGAAAAAAGTCTCCCCATAACATTCCAACTTATTCAACAAAGTTTGGTGAAAAAAAATTGTACTGCAAATAGTAAAGTTTTTGCTATTCGCAGTACAATTTAATTTTAAGGGAAAATTCATGATATACCCCTGTTTTCTTTCGTAATTCATAATATACCCCTGTGATTTTCGTAATTCAACTTTAAACATGCTTAAATGTTGTCCAAAATTGATAAAACTTTACATGGACGATGCTAAAGTGTTATATTTTGGTTCAATATCAAATTTGAAGCTTTTTAAGCTCACATGTGACCTGTGGGACCCAATGAATATGTGACTGTTCATTGAGTCCCACAGATCACATGTGAGGTTAAAAAACTTCAAATTTGATATTGGACCAAAATATAACACTTTAGCATCGTCCATGTAAAGTTTCATCAATTTTGGACAACATTTAAGCATGTTTAAAGTTAAATTACTAAAATCACAGGGGTATATTGTGAATTACGAAAGAAAACAAGGATATCTCGTGAATTTTCCCTAATTTTAAATCATATTAATAGTGTAAACACATAAATAACAAATCCAACACTCTTTTTTAACAAAAGAAGATTCCATTATTGATTACAACAAAAAAGTAACTAATAAAATTCGCTACTAATCAACTACAAATTTTTTGGGTTAAATTACTTTCAGATATCATTTTTTGAAAAAAAAATGCACAGAGACACATCATTACATGTTTACAACGTTAATATGATTTTAAAAAAATTTGTACAGCGGTGATTAGTAATTTTGTACTACGAATAGCAACCCTCTTAAATCAATACATTTGATACTATGCAGAATATTTAGTCTAACGTAAATTCGAGCGGACGAACCATCCGCACAAAAAGATTGTGCGAGCTGCTTACATGGCAGTCCCAGTCAGCAGCTGACTGAGATTATTTTGCTGACTAGGTTGCCTTTTTACTATATTAAGTTTAAACTGTTGTAACTTTCAATATATAAGTCCAAAATGAAAAAAATTATATCATCGTTCATCTAAATTCAAGCTCTTCAAAATAAGACCAGACATGGATATGTTTTGACAACTAAAAAAAAACCTATTTTTACATGTGTATAATGATACACTAAAATCATATATGATTCATTAGTTTTGATATTATGATTCATTAAAATTGGTATTATGATTCATTAAAATTGATACTATGATTCATTAATTAATAAATGGTGAATTAGATTACAAATTTGAACCCGATAAAAATCATTATTGTTTTGTAATGTATTATTATTGTTGTATGGTGTATTTTAAATCTTATACGGTGAATCATGTATTTTTCTTACGTACCAAATATTGTTTTGTGTTGTATTATTGTTTAAAAATTTTCTTTTTATATGTGACTGATGATTCACTAAAATGATGTTATGATTCATTAAATTTGATATTTGAATTCATTGAAATTGGTATTATGATTCATTAACTAATAGTGGTGAATTAGATAACAAACTCCAGAACCGATAAAAAATATTATTGTTTTTAGTGTATTATTATTGTATTGTAATAAATTTTAAACCTTATATAGTGAATGATATATTTTTCTTACGTACCAAATATTGTTTTGTGTAGTATTATTGTTTAAAAGTTTTCTTGTTATATGTGACTGATGATTCACCAAAATGATGTTATAATTCATTAAATTTGATATTATGATTCACTGAAATCGGTATTATGATTCATTAACTAATAAGTGGTGAATTAGATAACAAAATTCGGAACAAATAATGAATTATTATTGTTTTGTGGTGTATTATTAATGTTATATGGTGTATTCTAAACTGTATGTGGTGAATCATAAGTGAAGTTGATATATGTTGATATGTATATATAACTAACATAAATTTTTAAACTGATCAAAACATATCCATGACTGGTCTTGTTTTAAAGAGCTTGAATTTAGATAAACAATGATGCAAATTTTTTTAATTTTGGACTTATATTTTAAAAATTATAGCTATTTAAAGTTAATACAAATATTACCATTATTTATTATGCCATATAAACAGTCCAGTCAACAAGCTGACTAGACTGCCACATAACAACCGCACCCATAGTAGGAGTGAGCGTCCGTATTGATCTACCGTCTAGTCTAATATACTTCGATGTGTTATTCATTATTTGTGTGTGCGGCAGTGCTAGTGGAATGCCACGTTTTTTAAACAAATATTGCAATTCTTCTTCACAGCTGGGAAGTGATGTTACCTTATTGGTTGTTTGAGTGGTGGTTTGGATGGTATAAAGTGATAATCTTTGTAGCTACACGTATGTAAATGATCTTTGTTTACATCTTTAGTGGTATAACGTATATACATTATAAGTAAAGATTACAATAAATTTCATCAAAAAAAAGATTATAATAAATTAATATATACATCTAATATAATTTTCATAATATTAACATTTACTATACCTCTATCACTTTGGTCCAAAAAAAAAAAAATATACCTCTATCACTAAAAAAAAGACATTTATCAACGGAAACTTTTTGCAACAGATTTAATTTTCTGTTCGGATAGTTCAATTTTAAGAATGAGATGAAAGATCTTTTAGTAACAGATATATCTTCTGTTGGCGTTAGGGCTGGCAAAACGGGTTGGCGGGTCGGGTTGAACTTAACCCGAACACGACACGATTAATAAACGGGTCGACACGAACACGACCCATTTAATTAATCGGGTCATGTGCATCAACCCGAACACGAATATACTTCAACCCGACCCGACCCGTTTGACACAATTAGTTTTTCGTGTCAACCCGATTAACCTAGTAAAATTTGACTAATCTGATATTGATGTGCGGCTATTCTCTCAATTCAAAATTCAAAATCCAAATATGGTTTGGATTTTGACATATTATTTTTCCTTGCCATAAAGATTAAAGAGCACTATTACAACAATATAATTTAAAATTCAATGGGTTGAGTAAAAAAATTAAAATTCGATGGGAATTGGGATGTCATCATGTGCCGATTTGGGTGTTTGGCTGTGTGATTGGATAAAAGAGGAGAGTAGGTGTTGTAATTTTAATCGGTAATGGGTTTGGATATATATATATTCAACTTAAAAGTTAAACGGGTTGGCGGGTTACACTAGTTCGACCCGAACCCGACCCGATTATTAAACGGGTCAACCCGGACACGACCCGTTTATTTAATCGTGTCAAATTATAAAACCCAAACCCGCAAATTTCGTATCGGGTTCGTGTTGGTCAAACGGGTCGTGTTGAAATTGCCAGCCCTAGTCGGCGTAGATGATTCACGCGGAAGACATATTCACGGACATATCTTTCGTTGGCATAGCATACTTAGGAAAAGAACTTACGCCCGCCTTTCTGGGCGCGCTGATGAAAATAGTTGCTGGAAGAAGTCAATCAGTTTGCACGCCAGTACTCTTCTACAAAAAAATAACACCCGCCTTTCTACCACCTAGGGTTAATTGTCGAAACCAAAATCAGCAAGTAGGAACTGGAAGAAGGAATCATCCACCAGCACTCCCTGCTTCATCGACGGGCTGAGCCATAGCTCCCTGGTGCATTCACGGTAAGATTGCTGAAATGCCCAAACTTTTATGCTCCCATCTTCGTAACTTCCCTAATCCTCAACACTTTTAGCTACCTCCAAAAAATGTTGGCGGCAAGTCCACATGGAGGGTTTTGTTTTCTAAAAAGAAAAAATTAAATACTCCTGCCCGTTAATTTCCTCTACTATACAGGATTACTAGTTGCAACCTTGAGCTGCTTAAATCTTGTATCAACGTACAGCTGCGTGGTTTCAGGATGGAGTGTTTGATTCATTTATTGAGGATATTTTTTTTAGATAGCTTTAGTTTAACTTGTACATTGCCTGGAATCCATGAGAATCTGCGTGCGGCCAAACAAGGGAAGTTTTCCGGAAGCATTCAGGCCAAAATCCCCAACGAACCCAAAAAAATGATATTGGCCTTCCCAGCTAAATAGTGCTGTATCTAGAATAATTTAACTTCTAGTCGTCTGCAACTATAGATCCTGTGAGTATAACTCGGACAGTACTTTGCTGATGAAAGGAGACGCTGCTGTTAGCATTGCCTTAGGACACTCCTCATGTGGGAGATGGCCACACCCAGATATAGCAACAAGTCTAGATTTTGAGGATATATAATCTGTACTTATAGCGTCTGTATATACATATATACTTAATATTCAGGATTCACCAATGCTCCTGTAACAAGAGCGTTTATCATTGCGCCCGGCTTATTCACCGTTCTCTTTGGAATCAAAGGCCGGGTCGACAAGCTCGGACTTTCCTATCAAGATATCTTCGAGAACCTTCAGCTTTGGAAGCCAATTGTATCAGTTCTTGCATTTTTGTCTACACCAGAATTGTTGTTTGGCCTGTACTTGCTGTATTACTTTTGGGTGTTTGAGAGACAGATAAGATCAAATAAGTACTCGGTATTTATCTTGTTCTCTATCACTGAGGTTACAACATTACGCCCTTCTCAGAGCTATACTGTGGGGCGAGGCATTTGCTATTTATGCATGTAATTGTGTTCATTATATTAGCAAGTAAGAATTACTGATATCCAAAATTTGATGAAACGTACTTAAAACAATTCAAAATATAGGAAATTTGGTTATTGCTGAATGAATAAAGAAGTTTTATATTTCTTTCTAATGATTATCATGTGACTGTTCTGTGATCTGAATGTATGTTCATGACTATCCAAAAAGATTTATGTGATACACCCTGTGTGAGTGATGTGCCATCAAGATGATCTATTTCTGCTGGGAGCTGTTAATCTAGGGTGTTTTGGTCACATGTTTCGCCTGTTTAAGGTTGACAAAGAAAGGATTTCTATCAAGCCTTATTCTTTTAGTAAAAACTGCTTCAGTTTAATTACATTTCCCTCACTGGGTGATGCATAATTAAGGCAAGGTAAGATTATGGCATTGGTTAATAGCTCTCTGGTACGTCTACACCTATGTTTTCAAACAATAGTTACCTCGTAAAGAGTTTTTTGAAAAATACTTGATTAGAAAATATGACCTATACGAAGACAAACAAAAAGATAAGCCTTAACGGCTCTTACTATCGACTTAATATTGATATACCTCAGTTAGTATATTTGTTATCTGTTAGTTAACAGACAAAACTGGCTGCTAGTATATATATACCTCTGTATGTAAGCAAGCGATTGTAATCTCTCAGACACATTCAAACACATTGTCAATACAGAAACGATTTACATTTTCAATATTGTTTCCTAATGGTACAGGAACTTGTTTTCACCTGCTGCTGGAGATGGTGAGTCATATGGAGTGTTTGATTCATTTCCTTGCTGTAACAAAATTTCTAGAACTGCTGTTCAAGCCTTAAGCTGCCGACATATATATACATGTTCTGCACCTCTTGTTCTTTACATGTGGTTGCGCTTCTGTTATGCTCGCACACCATATTAAAATCTGAACAAAGATTATAGTTATCCTGAATGCCTTTGATGATATCAAAATATTTTCTCTGCTTCTGTTTGCATAAGAAAACCATGGCTGGAGTGGGAGATTAAGAGGAAACAGGAACGGAATCATTTAGATTTAACTATGAATGTGAATCAGAAATGGAGGGTGTTGGTGTGGAATCTTTGGTTAGTAATTGCTACCGTAAATTAGGAATAGTTTGGTCTTAATCTGATATCATTGATCATGGATTATTGATATTCAGTAGCTTCTGGTTGTCTCTTTCTAATAGTTTAAAGTATCTCAAATTTTCTGTCAAAACAGCTGATGCTGTAGCTCATTGAAACTTGTCGGATTCTGCTCCGTAATTCCTTTGATCTTAGAAATTCAATGGATTTGTATTGTTTAGTTATGTCTGGTAGAACCTATATATATACACATATGTCTAGTGAGAATTGTAATTCCATGTTGCCAGATGCGAGGTAATAGACTAATATGGACTTCATATTATACTATTATCACCACCACGTATTTCAGACTTACTAATCTGGGCTGCCTTGGATAGATGACATTCAAAAAAATTAATAGGATTGATAATGATCTGGCCCTAATATAATTATGGTGCTTGCAGTATACTATTAAAAATCATTTATTTATTTTTTGGAGAGGATTTTTCTGTTTAAGATAATTATCGATGATCGATGCATTTGAGTTTGTACCAAGATTTCTTGATTTACGTATTGTTCATATTTATTGGAAATTTTCTAATACTATTATACTACGTACTACTCTTTATAAAAGTTGCTAGCACCAGCAGTTTCAGTATTACTGATCTGTTGATGCATTTCTTCTTTTGATCACTCTGCTAGATAGCTGCGGTTGCTGATCATATATATAAGTAGCTAGTTGTTTTCTTTTGTTACTGTTATTGCATTTGTTCTGCTATTGCTGTTTTGTTGATGTGTTTATTCATTTGATCACTCTGCTAGATAGTTGCTGCTGCTGATCATATATATAAGAAGGAATTGAGGAGAGGTCGAGTTGGCCGACAAGCTGCAATTAAATAATTTGTGCCCACCCAACTTGCTGCAGACAGGGAGGCCAGGAGAGGATTTAGGATTGTTAGGTATTTTATATAATAGAATGGAAAAAATTTTGTTATCTTTTAATTGTTATTCTCTATAATATAATATACAATTTAATTGTTAAATATTTTAATTGTTTTGTGCTATTCTCTATTTTTGAAACATTCCTTGAAATCCTTCTTCTTGAAGCTCAAAATTTACTGGGAATACAAACTAGAGAGAAGGAAGAATTTCTGGCAGTGCACAACCTCGTGCATCAATAGGTATGTATTCTCTTTCACATTTCACAACTTCTTTAGCTGTTCGTTGAACCCTTGATTTCTTTAGTTGTGACAGGAAGAATTTGTGAAAGAATCTGAAATTGCGTCTCATTCTCTTTGTTGGTTTTTACTTGTATTTTATTGTGCTCCTTTACAACATCAAATTCTTCATCCTTCTCTATATGCATTTTGTCATATGTTCTATCAGCTTCAAGTTCAGTAGAACAAACTCTACGAATTTGCATCTGGTATTCCCAAATTAATCGATCCCACACATGACCATTTGTTTACAATATATATACTTCCCAGGTTAAAAAAACACAAAGGACCTCTATCTTGAGCAGAAACCATATCTAAAATCATCCATGGCTAGTATAAGCCATCTTTACCAACACTAATCATTGCCTTAATCTTCGAACCTTAAATGCTTAGGAGCCCTGAAAATTATGAAAATGCCCCTCGTGATGACTGAGTTGTCACCAATGTTCCGACGTGCTAATTGACCCGGGATTTTGTACCCTTTGACCAAATTACCCTTTACAGCACTTGTGCCTTGAAGTACCTTTTTCCTAGGGTCAAAATTTTGGGTATAACAGATTGCCCCTTATCAATAGTCTCCGTAATGGAACTGAAAAGGCTAGTTGATGCTTGAGTGACACCCAAAATTTTTTCCCGATCTTGAAGAATGAACTCCCTGTCTAGAGTTTCTGCCGAAAGTCTGTTGATTATACTAAAGCTATTATGAGACACTGACTACCTAAAAGAGAAGTCTAAGTTTGTTGGGCTATTCTGAGGTACCAACTACCTAAAGCAAGCTGAACTAAGAAAGAATACAATATACCAAACATCTAAGGGGTCGGGAACCTGTAAAAACTAAAACTACGCCGAGCATCTAAGGTGTCAGAGACCTGTAAAGGAATAAAACTATGCCAAACATCTAAAGTGTCGGGAACCTGTAAAAAGTGAGCATCTAAGGTGTCGGTAACTTGTAAAAAACTAGAACTACGCCGAGCATCTAAGATGTCGGGAACCTGTAAAAACTAAAACAACGTCGACCATCTAAGGTGTCGGGAACTTGTAAAAAACTAAAACTACGCCGAGCATCTAAGGTGTTGGGAACCTGTAAAAAACTAAAACTACGCCGAACATCTAATGTGTCACGAACCTGTAAAAAACTAAAACTACGCTGAATATCTAAGGTGTCAGGAACCTGAAAATGAATGTACTAAGTCGAGCATCTAAGGTGTCGGAAACCTGAAAATGAATGAACTAAGCCGAGCATTTAAGGTGTCGGAAACCTGAAAATAAATGAACTAAGCCGAGTAGCTAGGGTTTTGGAAACCTGAAAATGAATGAACTAAGCCGAGCATCTAAGGTGTCAGAAACCTGTAAGTGAAAGAAATACGCCGAGCATCTAAGGTGTTAGGAGCCTTAAAGTGAACGAGATACGCCGAGTATCTAAGGTGTCGGGAACCTGTAAATGAATGAAGTGCAAATGTGGGTGATATGCGAATGATATGTAGATGAAGATGATATGAGGACGATATGCAAATGATGTTCAGTGCATCTAGGGACTGAAACCCATTCCAATGCTTCTGGTTGGTATACTATGGGAACTTATTGCCTCTAGCTGGATGGTTTATCCAGTAGGTAGATATGGTGTTAACCGTTGTGGGTTGTTGTAGTCTTTTGAAGGCTGCACTTTTCTGAATAATAAAGTCAAAATTCAATTCTTTACCTTGGAGTTTGCATTTTTAGCATTGTGATGATCGCTAAAATTGTTGTTATTCATATGTATTGCCCCATCTTTTGTTATAGGTTATTGACTTTTTTTATTTATTGTTAGCCAATTGATTTTTAGCTTAAAAAGTGAAATAACATTAAAATCAACCAATTTCTTAATGGTCATCATATTTGTTATTTTACTTTTTACTGTAATTGAGTACAACTTTTTGTGGTTAATGTAAAAAAAAGCTTTTTCGTGTTAATAGAAAAAAACAAATAACTTTTTAGATAAATTTCATAATATACCCTTGAGGCTTACCCGAATTTTTACAAAATACCCCTATACTTCACAAATCACTATAATATACCTCCTGGGTTTGTTTCTCTACAATATACCCCTCATGTTGATTTACTCTATAATATACCCCTCAAGTTTATGCTACTCTATAATTTACCCCTGTGAGTGTAACAAATATTTTTTCGCGATAGACCCCTGCATAGTGTATTGGCTATATTTTTACGATATACCCCTGTGTAGTGTAATGAATTTTTTTTCACAATATACCCCTCCAAGCGCAAAAGGAATGACACTCCATCTCATGTACAGACCAATATGATGGAACCCGATTTTACTCGATGTACCCACTAAAATTAGTGCAAATACCAGCAAGATTGCACATAACACACCACCAGTTGTATTATTCATTTCACATTATAGATTTTTGTAGATTAGACAAACTTGATTGATGTACGTAAAAAAACAAAACAACAAACCTATATGTAGCATGATGGTTGAACAACGAGGGTGTCAATTACCCCTAGAAAATGCTCCAGACAGAGATAATGGATTCCTAGAGATAGACAGAGGTTTAAGTGTTTTAACTTACAAATAAGAAGAGATGACCGTATATTGCACCAAAAAATTGTCCATGTCGTTGTACTCCTCCACCATTGCACCCCAAAATCCCTACATCTTTTATATGATGTATATGTATACAAGTCATAATAGCGGAAGCATTAAAACTAGTGGGGGGCTACCGTCACATTCACAACCTATGTTAATGCTAAGGCTAAATTACATTACACACCAAAAACAAGATTGCATATGGGTTACAAAATTACATCATAACAAAATTCCAAAAGTAATGATGGTCTCTAATCCCTTTAGCCCCACACTCTCGAGCATCTTTGTGTCTAAAGAGATGTACCATCATTTCCTGTACCTGTGCTTAGTCATACAATCACAAAGAAAAGACCACAGGACATAAAGCCAAAAATCAGTAAAGTTGAGTAAAATCAAGCAACCATCAAGAAAATAGCATATCAATGTAACCTTTATTATATAATCATAACCAGATCATTCCAATGCTCAATAATAACAGATAAGCATCCAATTGTGCACAACAAGGTCATTAACCAAGTCATAAACCTTTCTTAACCATTAACCTTCAAATTTCATCCAAACCATGTCTAGGGTAACACCCTGATCTTAAAGGCGATCCAACCTTTACCATCCGCACTCCAGGCCCTAAAAGATGTGCACACTCCCTATAGTACCTTTAAACTATAGAGTAGGAAACCATGAAGTGTCCCATGGAGCCCGCAGTATACCATGAGCTAATAAGGCAACAAATGCCAAAGTTCCAATATGACCATATCATATCCACTTCGAAATTCAATCTTACTTCCATGTTCTTCTTACCTCTTAATAGATCAATCATGGTCAGATTATAAACAAGTGCATAACATAACACTCATATCAGTCAAACAATGATAATAAGAGTTCAGATATAGTTCATAAAACATAACATAGCATAACAACGCTTCTGGCCAACTTAAAGCACCATGATCATAACCACTTGATATGTTACACAACCATAGTTCTTTTCTTGTAAATAAATCATATTCACCCATTAAACCATCAACCACTTAGTCATATCAATCCATATAAACTTTTTATGTGTTATTACAAGGTCAAGTTCCTTCAAACAATTCCTAACCACTTCAATCATATTAGTAAACCTTTTAACCAGACTAATAAAGTAGTTTAATTAACTTTAATCTGTGTCTGTTTAATGGTAGTTTAATGCTTAGAAAACATAGCCAAGAACACACACCCCCTTCGGCCTTAAAGTCTTCGGACCCAGGCTAACTCTAACCTTTGATTAAGGTGTATTTTTATCAGATAATCTCACATAGCTTCGGTCACATTATCTTAGAGTGGTTTATGACTAGTTTAACTTATAACTTCCTGAATAGCACACCTAGGACACTTCCTACAACTTAGATTATCAAAGTATAGGTCTTAAAACACCATTTTTCACAATAATTCATTCCTTGGCTTTCTTTACCCTCTTCTGGTCATAATGATTAGCGCTGTCAAAATTCGACCCAACCCGAAAATCCGTCTGTTTAATCTGAACCCGAAACCCGATTGAAACACGAAAATATTTAAATATAATAAACCTGAAACCCGATTGGGTAAAACCTAAATGACCTGAACCCGAAATGACTCGAAAAATTTATAACCCAAAACCGACCCGAACCCGAAATGACTTAAAATACTAATAATTAAAATTTAGCCAAGTTCGAATAACATGAAATAATAGTGATCATTAATTGTCCCAAACCTGAATAACCCAAATAAATATGATAAAAAAACTTGATTCATACTTATTATATCTCAATGAAATTCAAAATAGGTATTGCTTTGACTTTTTTGTAATTTATTCTTATAGAAATTAGATATATAAATATATATTTAATAATTTTGTCAAAAAATATTAACCATGACCCGAAATAACCGAAATCCGATTCTATCTGACACTATTACAACCCGAACCCGATTTGACCTGAACTCGAATGACCTGAACAGATATTGACCCAAAAAAATATGACCCAAAACCTGAACGGGTAACCCGTTTGTTAGGTCTAATAGTGATACTTTAAACTCTTAGATTAATTCCTAGCTTAGATTAGCTTATAACTCATGATCAAATCCTTCAAATTACCCCCTACACGTTCGGCCATAAGACAAGGGTTCTTGAAACCATTTTCCTTCCTTAAAACATATTTCTAGCTCCATGATTTTAGGCTCTAAAATAGCTATGAATTTAGAAGATTAATATAAATACTAACACTTAAAAACACATAGGCTTGAGAAGGGATGGCAGTCTTGAAGTTACCTTACAGAGTAGTAAAGAAAAACCTTCCTGAAAACCTTGGAAAGCTTGCTAGAATGGACATAGAAATGGAATGAGCTCTACTGGTTTCTCCTCTGGTTTTCGGCTAAGAATAGGCAAGGAAAGGATGAAGAACACACCAAGAACAACCTTACCTCAAGGATTAGAAAACGATGAAGATAATAACTCTCCTTCCCCTTCATTGCACTCAGCCACCCTTCTTTCTCCTATCTAAGATGCTTCTCTTCTTGCTCTCATTCCCCTTTCATTGTCACTCTTGTTCAACCATCATGCTACATAAAGGATCTTTGTTCTCTATCTTCTTTTTTTTGACGTATATGAACCATGTTTGTCCAAACTACAAAAATCTACATTGTTAAATGTATAGTATTGCAGTTGGTGATGTGTTGTGTGCAATCTTGATGGTATTTGAGCAAGTTTTAATAGACACATCAAGTAAAAATGAATTCCTATCATATTAGTCTAGTTATGAGGTGAGGTAACATTTCTTTTACGCTTGGAGAGCATACCATGAAAAAAATATTCCTTACACTGCACCGGGTAATATTTAGAAAATGTAACCTGTACACATCGTGAACCCCCCCCCCCCCCCCCCCCCCCCCCCCCCCCCCCCCCCCCCCCCATCTTCTCTTTGGTTTACAATCTGACTGGCGATTTAAATCCCAACATACGCTTCTAAGCTCACTTGCTGTTGCTACTCCTTCCACCGATCGTTAGTGATTTGCAGGTTAGTCACTCACCTTTCATTTCCTTAGACATCACCGGAAGTCGGGTTTTGGCGCATGATTCGAATTCTCGTCACGGGGATGATTCGAGTCACTGACCGGTTTCTCTACTCTGTGCGCTTCTGTTATGCTTGCATTACAGCTTTATAAATCCATTATGCTTAATAAACTAATTTGTTCAGTGGCAAAGTGAAGTACTGATAGTCTGAGACTAAGCAAGTAAGCTGTTATGACTCGAATTTTGAATTAATGTGCCAATTAATGGGCGGAGACTTGCAGTTATGGAGTAGATACAGTTTAGGCAATCAACCTCTCCTAGACCAGAATCTAGTCGTTCGATCATCGATGTGCCAGTAACAAGAATTAACTCCAAAAAGCATGCTGAAAACTGTGCAAGTTGCTACCTCATTTCAAGCATATTGAACAATCGTAAAGTCATGACGAAGTCTTGATCCATTTGGGACATGGTCTTCATTCAGGAGCAGTTAAAGGTGCTAATCCGAAGAAAAAGTAATCAGACTTGGGTATTGACAATTTCATCTCGTGTTATGATATATTATTGACAAACTGTGTCTGTATTTTAGGGTTGTGTTTGCTAGCCAAGCAATTCCTGTACCATTACTGTAACATATAGTAACATTTCTTGATTTGAAGCAGTTGGGAGGATTCGAAGGGAGATAAAGATCGGATTGCATTGTAGAGAAACACTTACGATCATGCATATATTCAAGCAATTGTCACTTTGCAGCACATTATCCAATCGGTTCTTGAGATCTTCTTCTGGTAATTGATTCTGACATGTCCACATATGCTGATACATATACTGACATACTCTGTACTGACATGCACAACTTATCTATTGGGTTGTGCCATCTAGTGTTTGTCCATATTGTTCCTGCAGTTGATACGTTATAAATTGTATGCTTTTCTTTTGCAGCATTATCCTCGTCTTTTTTGCATTCTTCTACTGATAACACAGTGGAAGTTTGCTCTGAAGAACACGAAGTAGTCATTGCCCTTGGGAGCAATGTTGGAGATAGAGTTGATAATTTCAACCAGGCCCTAAATTTGATGAAGAAATCTGGAATAACAATCACAAGGCATGCTTGTCTATATGAGACTGCACCAGCCTATATGACAGATCAACCTTTCTTTCTCAACTCTGCAGTTAGAGCAGTTACAAAGCTTGGGCCCCATGAGCTGTTGGGTGCTATCAAGAAGATTGAGAAAGATTTGGGCAGAACTAGTGGAATAAGGTATGGTCCTCGGCCCATTGATTTAGATATACTATTCTATGACAAGTTTAAGGTGAGCTCTGAGACTCTTGCAGTTCCCCATGAGAGGATCTGGGAAAGACCCTTTGTTGTGGCACCCCTCATTGATCTGTTGGGTTCTACAATAGATAGTGACACTGTTGCCACATGGCATTCTTTATCAAAATTCCCGGGTGGACTTTTTGATGCTTGGGAGAAACTAGGAGGGGAATCCCTCATTGGAAAGGATGGAATGAGAAGGGTTCTACCTGTTGGAGATCAATTATGGGACTGGTCAAAGAAAACAACCGTTATGGGAGTTCTAAATCTCACTCCAGATAGCTTTAGTGATGGTGGTCGATATTTATCTGTAGAGAATGCAGTTTCTCAGGCTCGTAGAATGCTTTTAGAAGGTGCAAATATATTAGATCTTGGAGCTCAATCCACCCGGCCCATGGCAACCAGACTCTCACCTCAAGAAGAGTTGGATAGACTGATCCCAATCCTTGAAGCAATCATTCAAATTCCTGAGATAACTGGGAAATTCATTTCCGTGGACACTTTCTATTCAGAGGTAGCCTTGGAAGCCATTGAGAAAGGGGCTCACATTGTGAATGATGTCTCAGGCGGGCAATTAGATTCAAATATGTTTAATGTTGTTGCTGGTCTTGGTAAGGTTCCTTATGCACTGATGCACATGAGGGGAAATCCAACCACAATGCAAAGCCCCGAAAATCTTTTGTATGATGGTGGGGTGTGCAGAGATATAGCCTCTGAATTGAGCTCAAGGGTAGAGAAAGCTGAATCTTTGGGTATTCCGTGTTGGAGGATTATACTTGATCCTGGGATTGGGTTTTCGAAGAACACTGAACAAAATCTGGATATCCTTGTAGGTTTAGCAGATATAAGAGAAGAGATGAGGAAGAAGAGCTTGGGAGTTTTCCATAGACCCATGTTGATTGGTCCATCAAGGAAGAGGTTTTTGGGTGAGATTTGTGATCGCCCTGTGGCTGTGGAGAGAGATGCAGCTACATTGGCAGCTGTAACTGCAGGGGTTTTGGGTGGGGCGAATATTGTGAGAGCACACAATGTTAAAGATTGCTTGGATGCTGTGCGGCTTAGTGATGCTATGTTGAAACGACTTCCGTCATTGTAAGATAATGATGATGAGATTGGTGGAGAGGCGTTGTAATTTTGAGTTGAAGAAATACTTTTCTATTGATTAAAGAAGAAGATCAGAGCTTATACTGACACTGATAGTCTTACAATTAGTACATGTTTTGTACATCAAGGTTAAATGAGGCGGGATTGCAACAACTGATGTTCCTAGAAGAAAGAAAGGAAGCTACATTTTAGTTTCGGTAACGTCCGATAGATGGAGTAAAACCAATTTGAGTTATTCCTTCATAGTTTCAAACTCTTCGTTGCTCACGGAATTTGCTTACAAAAATCAAAGGTCACTGCACCTTCGTAATGTCATCTGCATATCGAAACTTAGTCTTATAATGCACACAGTAACCAAAAAGAAAAAAGGTCTTGTGATCTGTCAGCTTTTATTTTATTCTATTTTTTGTTTTCTAATCTTGTATCATTTGCAGTATTGAACGCTTCTTCAAATTCTGTTGAAATGGATTTAGTACAGTTTCTGATTCTAGCTCAGCCAGGTTTTTAACTTTTTTTTTTGTTCTCTATCAAAACTAAACAAGCATGCAACTGGAATTAGATGACCAAAAAGGCCTTAGTTGATGGCACATGGAACAGTCTTTGTATCAGTTTTGGCATTGTTTTGTGGTATATTATCATCAGTTTGGTTGGAGGCTACTACTTGGGTGTCAATAAGAATCTGTACTTTTGTGCACATGATAATTTCATTCTAAAGGGAAGACAAGGGTATGTACAGCATATTTTGTTCAACGATTGGAAGTTTCTCCTGAGACCTCGTGTGGTGGAACAAACAGTGTCAGGTTTTGTCTTTCCTTTGGAACCATACTATGCCAGTAATGTCGTACTCAGTTGACAATATCTCTGAACTTTTGTTGTCAAGTTGAGGAAATTTTGAAGCTTGATGATTAACTTGCCCAGGTGTGACATTTTTCTTACATGGTACCTTGGGTATCATATGTAATAGTTGGATGTAGTCAGTCTGTAATCTTGATATTTGTTAAACTGCTTGTTTGGCGTGCTTTTATATTTGTATACTCGACCAATCCCAGCTCCAGGGTGCATGCATCATTGAGGGAAGAAACAGTAATGAGGATGATGTTGAGAGTTGTTTTATACCTTAGATAAATATTTGATGTGTATTTGTGGAGGCTAATTTGGTTAATTTCACTGATTGAGCTGTGTTGCACCACTTCAGTAATAGACTAATAGGTCATCAAGTTTTGGTTATATCATTCATACTAGTCCTTGAACTTCCATAGTACAATTATCAAGACATAAATCTGCCCCTAAAAAAAGACGTACCTATGTGGTGGTACCTAAAAATTAAAATTTTAATGTGCGTATTAATAGTCCAAAATAAAAAGGGATTGAAACAGACAAGCAGTATTGATTGTTGGGCCCCTCTCCTCTACGTTTCTTATTAAGTAATGAGTCACTGCTTGTACAGGTGCTTAAAAAGTAGGAATTAATAAGACTAATTGCTTTTGATGGAGGTCGATAAGCAATTTACCTCTTTTCTGGAGTATTCTCAACAATAGAGCTGAATCTTTCACCCACCAGATATCATGTTGTTGGTCTGAGATGATGACTTTTTCTTTATGGCGTTAGTGGTCTAGACTGATCTAATATATTATGACAATTTACTGCTAGCTTAATACAGTGTTCTCAAGATCCAGCCGAGAGTATATGCTCTTAGTGAAAGAACAGTTTCCATGTTTTACTCTTAGCTTCATTCTATTTTGTTTGTTTGCTTCTAGAATTATATTCTCCACAAATTTTCAATTCTGTGATTCTGCGTATATGCTCTTAATGAAAGAACAATTTCCATGTTTTACTCTTAGCTTCATTCTATTTTGTTTGTTTGCTTCTAGAATTATGTTCTCCACAAATTTTCAATTCTGTGATTCTGATCAAGTTTTAGTTGACGTGTTTAATTTTTCTTAGGGAAGTGAAATACTGATGTGAAAGACCCTTAGGAAAGGTGTACTTAACTTCAACTAGGAAAGAAAAACTTGCTATGTGATGTCATCCTGCAAGGGGATTTCAGAGGTAATTTGGTCTGATAGTGGTCTTAGGGAACTCACCCTAATATTCCTCCTAACTAAGAGGACAATGGTCAATAAGAAGCTGTAAACAAATTACTAATTAGTAAGGAAAGAGGTAGGTATAGATCTTGGGTTGCTTGATTTTATAGCTGTGGCTTCTGGCTCTAGAGTTATTGGTTCGAGCTATGGGATTTTCTTAATTTGTCGTCAATCTTTTTTCATCCAACTCTGTGATGTGTTTTCTTTCAATGATTGAATGCTTACTCATCTAGTAATGTCTACTTGCCGTAGCACGTGTATCTCTTACGTTTAGGCTGATTCATTTTGATGAATCTGATGTAATACTAGTAGTAATTAATAATCTCGTCAATCATGCAGGGCGCCGTCATTACTGTTTTCTAAATGGTCGTTTTCTTCATAAGGGACAAAACAAGCAGAATATGTGGTGTACCTCATGTGATAATGGATCTGTTTGGTACCAGTTGTTTCTGAAATAGTTTCTCCTTCTGACATCTTAAAGTTGTCAAATTGCCTCTTGAGCTGTTTGCCTTTGGCCTTTTTGACAGAGTCTGATCCAACGTATGCCGTTTTGAGAAACTCCTAAATCTCCTTGGCAGTGCACAAACCTAACACCTTCTTTTGGTCTGAGTTTGATAGTGGTGACATGATAATTCTTCGAGCTTGTCTGTTCTTGCTTATCAACTTATTATCACCCTCACTCCAACTGGATCTTGGGTTTTCTTTGGTGATGCCATCCTCCTCAATTTTTGGCTTCAGGTCACCTTCAGTCACTACATCCCATAACTGCAGATCAATAGAGATTAATTGATCCTCCATCTGTTTGCACCAACTGGTATAGTTGAACTTTGTCAGCTTTGGAGTTTAACATAGTAGGAATTCATCGCGATCAACCCTGAAGAAGTTTCTTCTGCGTCTAGGGTTACCTTGCTCTGATACCAATTGTAAATTCCTAGATGTCTGTGTTGAGTCTGCAACTCAGAAGGTGTCGATGATCTGAGTTCAGAATTGAGGACGAACTGGGAGAAAAAAGGAAGACCAGAATAGCATGAAGGTAGAACCTTTATTATAATCACGTGTAACAATGTTTACACAATCATGTATTCAATACGAATACAAACCCTCACGTCAAGAACACTATCTTGACATAACTCACACGTAATTTGAAATTCTGAACTCAAATTACCTACAACACAATTAGCAACTAAACTCTTTATGAATTACCTCTCAGATCTCACTTTCTATGTTTTTCTCTGTACGCACTTACAACGAATTTCCCCAAACTCTCCCAGTACCACTCGCCCGTGTTTTCTCTTATTGAATAAGCACCCTCAAACCCTAGACTTACTTCCACTTATATAGATAAAGAAATCGTGTGAGAATCTATCGTTCAAGATTTTATCTTTAACAGCTAGATAAAATCTTGTTAAATATTTTATCTTCTTCTCTGTTTGTCAGTTCAAGACTGACAGACTTCGCTTCAGGCTGGTCTTAAAATGGGCTTCAGTATTGAACTGAGTTTGCCGATCAAAATAGCATCAACAATCGTGCAATCCTAAAATCTAGTATTACATTGCATCTAGTTCAAAGAGTAATTGTGAAATCATGTCTGTAAAATTCCATAATAACAACTTAACATTTCATATGACACCAATAAAAAGTGACAGTGTTTTACAAAATGTTGTTACAGTCAAATGGTATTTACTACGACAATTAATGCATCACTGCCCATATCGTCATTGTCCACGGTTTTACGTTGCAACCCTCCTTGTTACCATCTCAATTGTTAGCCTCTCTTTAAGTTAAACCTTTTGAGCTGTCCCATTTTGTGACGATGGCCCACCATCTACATTCGATGGGCGAACTGAGCTAACATCTGCATCTTCTAAATCATCTTGCTCTGGAATGAAAAAGGGAACGACTTCAGCTTATCAAAACATGGATCACCAAACCACTAAGTTTGATGTAATTGTGTAGAGCAAAACAAGCATTTAAAATTTTCATTTGCTTCAACAATGGGTAGCTAGGAACATTGCACAAAATCTGCCATCTTGCCTTTAGAACACCAAAGCATCGCTCTATTGCTGAACATAGAGATAGAATGCACCTTGTTGAACATTTCTTTAGCACCCTGTGGGTTATCAGCTCTGAACTCTGACTAATGATATCATACTCTTGTATGGGGCGCCATCAACCCTTGATGATCTGGATATCCTTTGTCACCAAGGAAATACTTGACTAAAACATATAAGAGGAACATCAGCCTAATATTTTGTCAATCAAAATGCAACAAGTTTCATGTTCATCACTTGAGATTCAAAGAATGAGATTTATGATTACAATTGAACAAAGCAAATTTACATACCTGGGGGTAGATTAGGAAATCTTTGATCAGCGTCGTTAATTGCATTCAGATAAACTCTTGTATCATGTGTAGTACCTTCCCAATCGGCACATACAATCATAAATATCATGTCGAAGTTGCAAACAACTTACGCGTTTGTAGTTGTCACACCCTTCCTGTTAATAATCTCATTCTTTCTTATCCTGGAAAAGTTAGTTCCACGTGGCATCCATCTAACGCACCCACACAATCCTACAATATTTTCAATCGCTGTAAAACGTACAAACTAGAGTTGTAACATCGGGATACAGTTGCTTACCTTAAACATAGGGTAGGACATTTGAAGACCACGTATATGCGTTGTTATGGTGCTAAAAGTTGGGTCCCTTGGTTTCACGATGTCCTTACCCAATCTACCACGCACTTCCAAAATATATTCAAAATGATGAGATATAGAAGAACCTGAATGTTGAAACCTCCCCATAGTATCTCTGTTCGCACATCTATTACTCAAAAGGAGAAGAAACTACATTACCCATTCTTTGACAGATATATGCACTTTGTTGTTAACGTAGTACTTGTACTCAAGGACATGACACAGAGTTAAGAATGTATCTTTATTCGTTCTCAAAGCGTAAAAGCAAAAAATGGGATGTCCCTCAAGCAATTTATTTACTCAAGACTTACCGCTCATTGTTGACGTATGCATAGGAACTCTAATTGGTGTACAGATTTGCAGCCTCAACATTTTAATATGCTGTAACGCCTGCTGCTCAATTAGAACTATATTCATACTTATTGTTGTGCAAAATTTTCTTAGCTTGTTTAGATCATTAACTATCACAACAAGTATGTTTTGTAGTTGTATTCAAAATAGAGAAGCCATCCTTCGAAACTAAGACCATGAAATGCAGTTTGTAAGTGACTAAAATGATGTATTGTCATATTAACCAAGATGTGAAATCAGGAAATGCAATTTAGGATTCAGACATAAATGATTTATTATTGTATGATACAAACACATAACTGTAGTGAAAGGAAGTAAGCCACTACACTTAAAAGATAGTCATACCATACTGTAACAACATTTTGTGTACGAACAACTTCTGTAACCAACATTCGATAGGATGGTCAAACACAAAATGTTAACCGCTACATAAATAGACTACCCTTATACTAAAGGTAATACAACCAAACATGGTGACCAACAACAAAAGCCAAATTGAGGTCACTATGGTCACTATTTTTTTTTTACCCAAACACCACCCTTCCATTGCATATACATGTCCAAAAGATGCAGTTCGCCATTAATAGTTAGTAACATTTCCAACCCGTATTACCAACAACCACACTTAACCAAGACACTCAACCAAAGCGATTTCAGTACTTGTCCCCATATTTAGCAATGTATAGGTGACTTATCCAGGCACGAATCTCATATACATCTACCAAAGTCATTAATACCTCCCTATGGGACCTGTTTGCCAACAACATCATCACATATGTCAACCCTCTCCTGGTAACACCCTCTACACTCCTAACTATATCCGCTGTCTCCTATACTGTTATGATACTGTTTGCCTTATATGTCTCTGCTTGTAGTTGTAGAAGCACACTCCTATAGCCATCTAAGGTTTCATCCAAACCTCCTTTCATGTCATCCAAACCATCACCAGCAGCTACGCCTTTTCCCTTACTCCCCTTTGACTTCCTTTTCCAATGCTTGGATCAATTTTAGCCTGAAGTGTCTTCCTCTTCCCACCATGGACAGCTCCATCAGCAGTTGTTTCCATAAGGTCATCCCACCTTACGAGTTTATACTCATTCTCACTCAGAGGTAGGTATGGGTCAGGAATACCCGTAGTTGCTAGTATGTCACCTTGGCCTATCATATGTATTACTTGGCTCAAGGGATAAAGATAACTGGGGGGTGTAGTTGTTTGAGCTTCCAGCAACAATACAGGCAAAGACAGATCCTTGAACTGTTGATGCTGTTAAAGTAGCACCAATTGATGCACTAGTTGGTACAACAAATATTGGAGAGGTAGTGTCCCCATCCAGCATATTGTAAGGTGCTTGAACTCTTTTGTTGTTTGAACCAACAACACCATAGCTAGCACCATAGCCTAATCCACCACTTATGTCCATAGATGCACCACCAAAAGCACCTCTAGAGTATTCATATTGAGAATGTTGGTTCATGCTAACAATTCCATTGGTCTCGACATTAGTAGCATCATGGGTTTCACCACTTGCAGCAGAAGAATCAAATGGTTGAGAAGTAACTGTTGGGAAAATAGTAGTTAAACTATCTTGCTAACTATGGGCAGTGAACTCAATCATTGTAGTACAACAAGGTTGTATCCACAGGGACTTCGTAACTATCTAGCTAATTATAAGGTTAGTAATTGTGCAAGAGAATATATAAAAAAGTACATAAACGGTAAATGGGGGGGGGGGGGTGTTAGCCATTGACAATCTTGGTGTTTTTGATCTGAACAGATAAAAACAATTAAAAGCTTAAATAAAACTGTTGTGTATCGAATGGATGGAAAATGTGCTAAGGAAGATGAAATCGCCCAAATATACTTCAGACTTTAATTATAATCCTAATTTGCTCTATTTGTTTGTTTAAGAATTTATCTTGTGGCCTTCCTAAAGCATAGACAAGTTCAACTCTTAATTAATTCAAAAAACTTTTTACTAGCATAAAAAGTCTAAAATCATTAATTAGCATTAAGAAAAATTCTTTTAATAACAGCGATGGATTTTATCAGCTAATTAAGGAGATAATATCTAACGTTTGTCTCTCTTTGTGGTCTATTCTCAAATTTACAAAATCATTGAAATAAGAGAAACCGTAAATGCGTAAAAATGATAAGTTCTTAAGCATTTAATAATTTAGAGATACAAAACAAATATTTATAAGCAAACTCGGTATTATAAATAAGTCTGAATTATTTGGGGTCAAACACCCATCCTAAGCACAAATATAAACTTACTCAAACATTGACAGAAATAAAAATAGAGTAAAGATAGACATTAAAATATAGTAAAGTTTGAGGAAAGAAAGAACTCTATTTGGGGAGAGTTGTTTCGCTTTCGGGCTTGTCTCCGTGATTATGCCTACCTCAAGACGATGATAAATAGGCAGAACGAAGAAAAACGAACAAACGGGTATAAGTTGGTCCTGTCCGGGTAGGGGCTATGCGGACACAAATCTGGACAACACCTGTCCGGGTAGGGGCTACGCGAACACAAACCCGGACACAACCTGGTTTTGTGCAGATCGTCTTCATCATCTGGTTTTCTGGAAAATGGAAGAGTTAGGCTTATTTGGTGATGGGAAATGATGGAAATGAAGTGGAGATGTGGATGTATGGATG
The DNA here is from genome assembly GCA_023374045.1 of Limonium bicolor. Classification (NCBI taxonomy): domain Eukaryota; kingdom Viridiplantae; phylum Streptophyta; class Magnoliopsida; order Caryophyllales; family Plumbaginaceae; genus Limonium; species Limonium bicolor. The sequence goes on along the minus strand of CM041779.1, from coordinate 67,130,032 downwards.
GAGAATGAAATTTGGATGGAGGGAGAGTGAGTTTTGATGAGCGTTGATGAGCTTTGGATTTCAGGAGGGATGATGAAGAAGATTGAAGGAGCGTGAGTTTTATAGAGCAGTGGAAAGGAAGAAAACAAGGGTTATTGCAGGCGTGGGTGAAGAAAATAAGGGATGCGGCGCCTGATATGTTTGCTAGGGTAGATAGATGAGTTTGTGGGCGCCGTAATTGAGAAAAAACAGAGAAGGCGGTGCAGAATTTCAGTCATGTGATTTCTGGATTCGGCGCAGTCATTATACACGTGTCCGGATTTTTGTCCGGATAGGGCTCATCCGGACGTGTCACGTCCGAGTTTGTGTCCGCGGTAAGGACACAAATGTCCTGGCGAGAATTTGTACGTGTCCGAGTTTGTGTCCGGATTTGGCCCATCTGGACGTGAGACGCCCAAGTTTTTGTCCGTGTTAAGGACACACTTTTTTGTTGCGTCCGGGTGGGAGTCCGTGGTATGGACACCCCTGTCCGGGTTTGTGTCTGGATTACGGACATGTGTATTTTTGTCTCGTCTTGTCCTGCAAACTTCGACAGGCTCCATATTCTTCGTTTGAGCTCCGTTTTTAGATCCGTTTGCGCCTATGCGTTCGTCTCTTCGTCTAATTTGCTCCTAGCTTGGTTTTCCTCATGTTTAACCAATAAATCTGTAAGATAAATAATAAAACATAAACTAGAGGAAAACTAACCAAAGTGGAGAAATGAGCAAGAAAAGTGCTAATATAACATATGAAATACACCCATAAAACATGCTCATTTGGACACTTATCACACCCCCACACTTACCTTTTTGCTTGTCTGTAACACCCCGGATTTTCTAACGTTTTATTAGGTCAATTATTTAACAATATAGGTTGGATATTAATACGCAGCAGAAATAAATCCTAAATCCGGAGTATTATCCACACTCGCAACTAACGAGTGCTAAGGCTTTAACCAACATTTAAATAATCCAAACCAATATTATTAATAAAAGGAAACTGCTAAAGTTATAACAGTCCTCAACAAGAGAGTCTCAAAATTTAGACAAAATTATTCATAAGTACTTAGTCTAGCGAGTCGTCGTCCCATCCCTTAAACTTTATGAAATCCTGTGGCAGAAATCCAAACAAACAAACAAAGAGCCACGATAAAGTCAGAAAAACTGAGTAAGCTACCACTTCACTACGTAAAAATCATTTTCTCTTTAGAAATCATTTTTAACAATATAACCACACAACATACAACACATCTCAACAATATTAACACACAACAACAAAATTATCATAATTGTAAAATACTTCACATTGGATTTCTTTAGTAACCCAAAAATATATTAGTCAGATTATTTTAATTATCTTCCTTGTCCCAACGCACATCCAGGACAAAACAACTTTACTTTCTCTTTGGGTACAACACGCAGCTGTAACCCGGACCCCAACACGCAGCCGGGAATCCAACCAAGCTACTAAATCCTTAAGTGTGCACACCCCCCAATAGTTCAAAGGACTAAGGAGTAGATCTAGGGCTAACTGTGTCCTAGTGTGGCCCACAGTATCTCAAACTTATGCGTCCTAATGCGGCCCGCATTTATCATCTCATTCATGTGTCCTAATGCGGCCCACATGCACCATGGTTTTCTCCTCTTAAAAATTCTTTTATTCGTTATAATTCTTTACCATATAATCTCATCAAAATCCACATATTTCACCATAAATAAATTATGATAACATTCTTATTGAATAAATAATACAATTTTCACAAAATCATTTCGTTAACGATTTCACAACAACATCATTTGATCTCATAAATAAACTCATAACAATTTTCCATCAATCCCTTTTAGAAAATATATTTAAATAACCACTGATATCCATTACAAAATAAATCACTCACATAAGAAAATGAAATTATCACTAACACTTAACACTTCAATCTCAAACAATGATCAAACACAAAATTCACATCCATGTGAAAATTCATTATTATAAATATAAAAAAAATTAGTGAACGTAGTAACTTACTTGATATTTAACAACGATTTGCAACAACCAAGCACAAAATATATTGATGTTGTCTTTCACAAATTCGAGCTCTGCTACCTATGCGCCGCAGATTACATAGGAAGAAAATTGACTTATCTCTCCATCTCTACTTTTCCCTTTGTGTGTGAGTTGATATGCTGGATCTTCTTCTTACTATTTTTTTATTTTTGTTATGCGTGTGTATGTGTAACACCCCTATTTAACATATTTATAGCGGAAATAGAATACTAAAGGCGTACAGACCATCGGGTTCCAAACACCCGGCACCAAACCTCACCAATTACAACTTAAAGATTACAATTGTCACGGCCTGAACCTCGAGAAAACTTAACGAAAAAAAAACAAAAATAAAACACATAAACTCTCCACAACACCTAATCCCATCCCAACACTCGTTCTCTTCGTGGCCACCTGTAAAATAACACGTACCTGCAAGATAAAACCAAGCAGCCCACCCCGAGAGGGGTGAGTCAGTTCCCTGGAATGGAACTGGTACGATCCTCCAAAAACAAACTTATAATACAACTCTTAAATAAACAATAGCTTGAAATCAATCACTTAAACCACACAGAGGAGCAAGGCATTCCACAAATCACCAAATCAAGATACAAGTTAAGAATAAAGATGAATAACAGAAAGGTAAAGTTAGTGAAACAAAACCACACCATGTGTTAGTGAACATCCAATGCCTTAGTTAAACCCAATTCCCGTTAGGAGTAGAAAGACTTAGATAGTCACAAAGGACTATGAATGATAAGATAGATCCAAGAACCAATAACTCAAGAGTGGAATAATTCAACTGGGAGAGATGGCCCCCACCGCCAAGTACGTCCTTTTAGGACAGGGGATATACAACCCCTCACTGTCTACAACGTCCCTTTGGGACAGGGGATATACAACCCCTCACTGTCTACTACACCCCTTTTGGGACAGGGGATATACAACCCCTCACTGTTACCATTGAAGACGCGCGCACGTCGAAACCTCAAGAACCAGCTCATGGATGAAACGATATCCAGAGTCAAAAGAAGAATTTACCAAAATTGACCTTTTCCAAATTCCCACCAGATCACTAACTACCCAGAGCAATACTAAAACACTCAATCCTACAGAGTGCAGAAGCGTAAACCCTAAGCAGTCAATGTCTAATGGAACAACCAAATAGAAGGAACCAATACCCAAGTGAGTTTCACATTCAGGCTCAGTTAGTCACACAAGCTGAGTTAGTCACACAACCATTTCCTTTTAGAAATTCCTCTTAAACTCAGTTAGCGTTTTTTGAAAACGTCTCATAAGTCAATCAGCAAAAGTATCGGAGTACGAGAAATCGTACCTGGTATGTGAAGAACAATAAATAACTCGAATAAGTGATTCCTCAATAGTAACCTATAATTAAGGTGTTCCAAGTGTCGATTAGTTAAGGGACTTATAAACTAAACAACCTTCTTTTCTTACTGATTAATAGTTCCAGGTTTACCATTATTCTCTCACAAAGATTTGGGCTTGACTTGTTAACTAAATCCTTTGTTAGGCCCATTTCGTTAGTTTGGAACGATTTAGAATTTATTCCTGAGAGTGGCCCAAACTCTCTTTGAATTGTTTAAGTGGGCTTTTGGAGTTCATAGACTTGGGCTTAGTAGGTTAGCTCAAGACCGTGTTACGTTTATGTTGTGTAATTAAACCCTTAAGTTAATAGTGACTATTTAATTACCCATCGATTAAAACCTAAGGTTTAACATATATATATTCTACTTATTATAACTATCACAAGGAATATTATTTCCCTCATCTATTTTAATGTATTTATATACATATATATATATCTTTATGTATTAAGATTTATCCGTAACATTTTTAGGAAATTTTATTGTATTTAATTATGTTTGATAACTTCTAGGCATAACCACAACCGATATACGGTTTATAAAATAAAGTGTTTTCCTTTATTTATTTAATATATATAAGTATACCTGTATTAGAATTTAATTAAGACATTTCGTATGTAACTTATTATATTTAAACTATCTTATTACTACAACCTTTAACTGCATTCTAAGTATGTTTCATAAAGTATTTCTTTTACTATATCTTAGGATACTAGCTCTTATAATATTTAGTTAATATAAGTGTTAATTTAATAGCTCCCTGATTTACCCTAAGTTACTACTTTATTCCCTTTTTATATATGTGTAAATATATATATATATATATTCCTTAGTTTTAATTAAAAATATTAACTCCCATATAATATAATAAATAAAACATAAAATAATTAAATTCCTTGATTAACATAAGTTTCTACTTAAATAAGTATATATATACATATATGTAAATAATTTCACCTTTCTTAAAAGATATTACCCAAAACATTTATAAACATACTGTTATAAAAATGTTAATTTAGTTTTCCTTATCTTACCCAGCTTAAAAATTTATTAACAAACCATACTTTAATTTTTGGTTACATTAAAAACCATATATTATAAGTTATTCTTATGAAAAACTCATAAACACAAATTTTAAACCCATTTACCATAGTCCAAAAATTCCCAAATTTAATATACAGTAACTATAACATTTTAGACATATTACAAAATTTTTATTTCATAAAAATATCTTTTTAAATTAGCCAAATAATTCCAGAAAACCCGTAACTTGAAAAAATCATAACTTACGTTTAAAAACTCCAAAACCATATTAATTTACATAAAAATAAACTAGATTTAATAAGGAATCTATGGTTAAAATTTCAAGTCAAAACACATTCGGGAAGGTATTTAAATTAATTCAACAAGTTAGGGTTATTTACTGGAATTTATAAAAACCTAATCTGAAACGTTTTAATCTCGGCCGTCCGTTTCTCTTAACTACGATCGGACGGCCCGAGATCTTCGAGTTCTTCAGCGATTATCAAACAGACCCCGAGTACTAATTCGACAATTTCTCCTAATCCACAGAACGAAATCGAGTGATTCTTGTTTCTATGGTTTCGAAATTAAATTCCGGTTCTAATGATACTAATTTCGCTAGCTATAATGCAGGATTAATCGGTTTTCAATTTCGGTTTCAAAGTTAGGGTTTATCTTGGTTTCTGAAAACAAATCTCTCAAATTCACTCAATCTAATGCGTAATTGATGCAATTGGAACATGGTATTGACCGATAATGTAAGGGCGATTAACAAGGTTGAAGGAATTTGAAGAAAACTTACCGGAATTGCTTGAATCGAAAGGATTCGAAATCGGATTCTGGAAAAACGCCCCCTTTACAACCCGATTGAGTAGCCTACTTTGCAACGCTATAATTTGCAGTACAAACCGAGTTAGAACTAGTTCTTGGGCTTAATCTAAAGAGGAAACGTAACTCTACACAATGATAGCAAGAACTCTCCCTAACTTGCACTACACAGAAAGAAATCGAAGCTGGAAGTTGCGAGTTTACCTTACGTTTTCTGGAAAGAAAACTATGATTTTATGTTGTGACGAATCCGAAACTTTAGACACCTCGTTCTTCCAAACGGTTGGGAATTGGCTTTGGTCATCAACATGAAAGTTGTAGAGGGATTAGAGCTCTTCAAAACGAGCTAAAGAACATGAAATTTGGCTAAGAAACGAAGAAGTTATGGCAAGACGAAGTTACCTGAAATCGAAGGAAAACTGGAATCTGCAGTTTTGGTTTTGCAGGGTGGCTACTTTGGATCGAATTTCTGGTTGATTTAGGACGAACTAGGTTTAATGTGAGTTATTGTTGTTTAGAGGAAGTTTAGGAGAAGACAACAAAGAAGACGACACTCAAAAATTCCAAAAGATGAGAAAGTTATGAAGGTCACAAGTTAGGGCAAAACTGGTTTCTGTTACCGGAGATATAGAAGATAGAAACGACTAAGTACTGGGCGCGTATCCCGAGGCGCGCGATGAGTCAGCAAACCTTGCCACGTCAGTTTTTTTCAAAATTTTGGCTCTAAACTTCATTTGATCATAACTTTGGCTAGGATGATCCGTTTTTGACGTTCTTTTTATCGATCTTCATGGTTTTCCATAACCTATTTATTGGTATAGGTTTCATGGGCTGGTTTGACCATTCTCAAAAAGTAAACCCTAGCAAGGCTAAAAAGGCTTTAGGGTTTCTAGAATTTTATATTGACTTTTATGTTTCAAAACGATGTTCCAACTCTTTCTAAAATCTTTATAATATACTTGGAGTGTTTATAAATTTTTCCAAGATTTATTGACTTAAATCTTATTATTAAATTCATAATACCAATAATAATATATAATAATTAAATATTTAATTGTTTTCTTTAGGGTTAAATAGGAGAAATCCCCTAAAAAATTTTCATAATTCCATATAATAATTTAATATTTAATAGTATTATTTAAGATTTAATAAAATAAATCCCCTAAATTAATTTAAATTAATTTAGGGGTATTTCAGTATATCCCCCTTAAAAGAAACTTCGCCTCGAAGTTTAAAAATCAACTAATAGGCACTCACACCCGCTTCGGGTGTGCTGAGATAATAATAATTCCAATGAAATTCCATACAATCCAATCCTTTATTTCCATTCAACATTCCACTCGAGATACCGAAATCAAATCAAACTGAATCAAAATATAAACTGAAACAAACACAGCGTGACATACTACCGTGCCATAATGTAAAACTACGTACATACATACACCCTCACTCTACTAATACTGTTCTCCCTCTACTAACAATGCAACAAGGCTAATCCGGATGAGATAACGAAGGAGGAGTATGCCAGTATATCCCCCTTAATGTAACACCCCACTCACTAATCTCGTAATAATCACTCTCGTATAATCAATCACGTAGCATAATTAGAGACGTCTCACAGCGGAAGTTAAACTACATTAATCCTCACTTGGGTGTCACATGCCATTGCTCGCCCATGCGAGTAAAGAAGCATACCGTAATCCAACAATTAACAACAACAACTAACCGCAGTGATGAACGAGATATTTATTACATTATCCTATATACAAACCAATACCTATGACAAGTGAGCATTTAAAGAGTTCCCAGAATTTCAACGTGCTAACCGATTTAATATTAAACATGTGATAAATAAAAGTCGAGGTCGTCTACCCATATTCCCGCACTCCGGCTTCACGTCCCGATCCACAACCTGAAATGTGTTGGCCCCAAAAGGGGCTCAGCAAACTATATGCTGGTATGCTAAAGTGTAATCCTAGACCCTTTAGGTCACTTAGGTCAATTAGCCGTCTGAACATGAGGTTGATTACATGCTGGTTCATTTTACAGTTTATATAACAGCAGTAAATAACGTGCATAAGCATACAGTAATCCATCAAAGTGACAATCCATACATTACATCCAATCCATGACATACCAAATACCATGTGCTATAACAGTCATACAATGTATTGTAAACATTAATACAAACGCGTAGATACTTCCATCGAGATGTTAGTAGTTTTTCCTTTAAATTATGTTAGCCACCATTAAGTCTTACTCTCAATATGCATGGGTGTCGTGTTGGGACAACCCGTAAATAACCTCACTGGACAGTAGTCCTCCCGTACACACGAAGTGCTCATTGCCAAGGATCATTCAATCCCGGAACTTCCACTTGCCTAATAAAGGCGTCCATGAATGGCCGAAGCCGTGTGCCAAAGTCGGCACCCTGGTCCAACAGTCTATCTAGGCCCGTCGGAATATAGAGGGAGTCGGTCCGATACGGACGTTATACTCCGGTGATCACCAATGCGCAACCAACTAGTCGAGACTAATTGGATTCCTATACCATGTACCATAACCAACACTCTCCAGTATGTGATTAATCCTTAATCAACTACCCTAAGTAAATTCTTAGGTCTAGGAGAAGTCTTTACCATTTATTATTTTTGAAGTCTCATGTACCTCCCTAGAATTAGTCTAGGTTATAGTCATGTTCGAGTATCAAGCTCTAGAGACTGGGGATCCCGAGTCTCGTTCCTAAGTGTTTTACTTAGGTTAGTTAGGGATAAAGTTCCCGATATTAGTATTCCAACCGCATAAACAATCATAATAATATTGTCCGAAGACGTCGCGCACAGTAATAATCGTTTGCCAACCTTATAAATAATCCACACAATCATGCATAGCAAACATATCGCTCTTGTCACATAGTCAATCAATACCCGAACCGAGGCTTCCCTCAGAGGTTCGGACCACACAATGAACATACCTTACACCGTCGAGCGCTCGCGTGACAACCCCCGCGTAATCTCTAGCGCTCCCAAGACTCGTGTCTACCAACTCGTACCTCTGGTACATATGTTGTTCTAATATTAGTATATACAATCCTAACTCACTTAATCATCCTAGATCCAACCCTTACTTCCATCCCGTAGCTAACCCTTAGTTGATCTCTTGATCAACTTAATATTTGTTAATCTTAGGGATTTAGCTTCCAACTACTCGTTATATCCTACGGGTATGTAATAATTGCTACGGTGATAATATTTATTACATGGAAGTTACATTCTCGCATTGTTCATGTAATTGTCGAGATTCATGCATGCGGAAATAACTTTTACGTGCGCGCATGCATGTTGCCTAACCATTTCATTATACGAGATAATTTACGTAGTTATACTTACGAACATGTGCTGACATATAATATATATATATATATATATATATATGAGCAGTCCCGACCTGCTACCCAAATTTATTTATCCACCCATATATTTTATTTATTTACCCTATAACCCCTTATTTTGTAACCTTTAATTGTAATACTTAAAACTTTATAATATACACCCTAATTATTTTAAATACCAAAACTAACCCAATGTTTTCCTCAATTCCAAACAGTCCCCTCTGTTCGATTTAATGTACCTTAACCTTTATCTTTTATTATTTACATTTTGGCCCATATTTATTTTATAAGCTTACAATTTAATTTCACAACTTTATACTATACACATTGGGTTATTTAATTCCAAAAAGCCAACCAATATTTCCCCCAAATTTCCGAACAGCCCCAAAGGTTGTTCTAATTCCCATTTCCACCCAAACTTTCAGTTATTCACCGAGTAGCCCATAAGTTTTATAAAATGTTACATTTTATTACATAACCTATATGTTATACTCTTAATTAATTAATAATAAAACCAACTCATAATTTACTCAAATTACATACTGACCCTCAAAGTCATTTAAATTCCATTCCAGCGCCTAACCTTTCAGAAATTACATTATATACCCATAGATTTTTAAATCGTTACAAAATAGTACTTAAACCATATATTATAATCCTTAATTAATTAATTCATCAAAACTAACCCAAAAATTGTTTTAATTTCCAAACATACCCTTAGGGTCTCAATATTTATTTTCCAACACCTATATATTTTTTGGTAATTACATAAACACCCCTTTTGTTTTTATAAATGTTATTTTTGACTTAATATTTCTTTAAATACTCAAAATAATTATTCTTATCATTTTAATTTAGTCAAACCTCACTTGTGGTCAAGGTTGACCACCTAAATTATTCCTTTGACTAGATTTGTTTTTTTATACGAAAATACCCCAATCAATACTCTAATTTTATATTTAACCCCTAATCTCATAAAATTCATATTTTATATTTATAAACTTCCTAAGATCATCCCTCTCGGTTTTTTTATTTATATTTAATGCCCTATATTTCTTCTTAATTCTGTTTTGACCACATATATAATTCATTTATTTACTTAGACATTTTATAAGGTTTTAAAATTATTTAAACCATGTCATAAGCTTATAAATATACCAATATTTTTTTCTAGTGTATGCCTAAGTAGCTATATTTACTAGAATCAACATTTTACACCAGAAACTTGTTAAACCTTTTAAATCAATCCAAGAATTTATTAATAGTTATTTAAAGCTTAAAATACCCATAACAATATAGCCTAATTACATGGCCTTAAAAATAGCATTATAATAATCTTTTTAAGTGACAATAAAATGTCCTCAAAGTTACATTATGGTTACGGTTCTTATAGAATTTATTCTAATACCTTTTTAATCTTTTTCTTTCATTAACCACTTATAAAATACCCTTAATTAACCCATTAGCACTCAGTCTCCCCAATCAATTATTTAACCATCAATTTTCTACATATATTTAGGATTTAAATAGTATACATAACAGCACCTACTCTCTCGCTTGTTTAGATTGTAGTTAATTTCTTAAGTCATTTTTTTCCTTCTATTAATAACTTGTAAAATATACGTTAATAGTCACTGACAACTAATCTCACTAATCAAGTACTTACTCTTAATTTCCTCCATACATTTAGGATCTAACAACACATAAACACCCAGGTACGTGTATAATACTCTCGGCACTATTTTGTTTTACAAACCCATAAAAAAAACATCAAAATATGGTTTAGGTGTTTTTACCTTGTTTTGGATCTCCAAGAATTTCTCCACCAGCTTTAGCAACTTGGATTCCTCTGTTGTACGCATATATGACTTACGTTATATATTTTTTTGTCTCATAAAAATTCCTTAAACCCATGATATAATCCTTATGATTTTTGGGGACATATTTACCTCCTTAAAATTGGGTTTCTTCCTCTTGAAATCTCCTCTATAGCTCACGACAGCTTAGTGGTAACACCCACTCCGTTACCATATATATTTTTTTTTGCAAGAGAAAAAAAAGTCACGTTAAACACCTCATTAAGTAGTTAATTTAGGAGGCTTTTGAAACATGATTTTAAGCCTTAAACGAGGGGGGGTTTTACCTTGAGTTTTGGAGGTATTTCCATGGAGTTTCCGGCAGCTAAAACAGGGAAGTAGTCTCAGTTTTTAAGCAAGAAAAATAAGGGGGAAAAAGCAAGGCTTAACAGCCACGGTTACCTCAGATTTTAGCTTGCATTTAGGAGCTTCTTTTAGTGTGTTTTCTGGTGCAGTCTTTGGCTTGAGGAAGGAGCTGGAAGCAGCTACCATGTTTGGGTTCTACACCTTGGAAACATGGGAGAAAATGATGAAGAAAGAGAGCTGTTTCCATGCCCAGAAAACAGAACAAGAGAATGAAGATGGCTGGTGTTTGTTGTAGACTTCTGTTGGTCCAAGTTCAAAGAACTTTCGGTCACCTACAGTAGGTAGAGGTGAGTCCTTTTCATGCAGGAAGAAGGTGGAAGAGAAGAGTAACCAAGGCAGTAAAAAGGGCTCTCGGTTCACCTTGTTCCTTGGAGCTTTGGAGGGATTTCTCCAGTTGGGTTTGGAGAGGTGAACGAGCTGCCTTCTGCAGGGGGATGGAGGAAATCAATGGTGTTTCTTCTCTTAAGAAACCGTAAGCAAGGAGGAAGAAAGGAGGGAGAGTTTACCTTCTTCACTTAAGTTGTTTCAGTCGGTTTTTTTTTTTTTGAAGAAGGAAGTATGGCTGTCGTGTACAATGGGAAAGAGATGCGGATGCAGCGTTCTTTTCTTTTCTTTCTTGCTGTTATAAGCCGCTGGAGAAACCAGGGAAAGAAGAAGTCCTGCTGCTGCTGTTTACAGAAGAAGAAAAAGAGATGGAACAGGTAGTATCTGGTATTTACTGCCGTGAAGAAAAAGAAGAGGGAGCAGTACTCCCTTGTTTGCTGTTGTCTACTTGCTGCCAGAATTCAGGAATAGAGCAGGGGATGGTATTCTGGCGTGAGAAAAGAAATAAGAGGGGCTAGGGTAGTATAGTCTATCGATAGCTTGGAAAGGAAGGGTGGCTGCTCTGTTATGAAAGAACTGGGGAAGTTGACGGTAAGTACTACTTACTTGTACTATTTTTACTTCTTTAATTTAATCTAATGATGTGAGTTGGTGTTGTTTTTTTTTTTAATGCAGGTACCGGCTGGCATTGGAAGGGAGTTTGAAATTTTCCATTAGCTAACATTTGGAATTAATTGTACTATATTATTAACTTATTATATCTAATGATGTTTTGTTTTATTTTGTATGTATAGACAACCGGATAGGATAGAAAATTAGAGGGAATTTTGAAATTTCCCTTAACTACAATTGTGGCACTTAATTACACATGTATATATATATATGGCTATATTATAATATGTTCCATTGTTACTTATAGTATTTATTTTTTTGATCTAGGGGTGTATATGTGTACATGTTTGTGTCTATAATTTGTCTAGGGTATATAAAATATTTATATAATTTATTAAGGTATACTAGTAGTATTTAACACATGTACTAATATATTACGTGTGACATTTACACTTAGGAGTTTATTTCTCCGTAATAATATTTTATCTTTGATTAAAGATTTAATGTGTAATTTAATGTCCATTTTGGACTATATATTTTATGCAACAATATTTATAGCAATTATTGCTCATGTTTTAATTTAACCCTTATTAATTAAGGTAGTAATTATTCGGGGTATTTCAGTCTACCCCCCTTAATAGGACTTCGTCCCGAAGTCGTTTAAATCGAATATGTACATAACTGCCCAATGAAACCTTAAGGTATCAACCCATCCAACCTATCGATTCTAAGGTCTCAACACTCTCCTGAAGTGTAATTCGTTCCATTCAACCACTAGTCTTCCAATCCAAACCAACCACACATATATATATATCACAAGTCCCGAAGGACGTCAGTACAGTTTCCAATCCAAACCAACACACATATATATCACAAGTTCCGAAGGACATCCATACCTAATCGTTCAAGTGCTCTAGGCACAACATATCACAAAACACATCCCAAGTGCTTAAAGCACACATATATATATAATCAACATCTATCGCCAGCGCTTAAAGCACATATACACCACAAAACAACACAAAACAACACAAAATGTCTAAATATGCTAAGGGCTCTACCCCCCTTAAAAAGGGTTACGCCCCGTGACCCCCATAGCATCACACAGTTGCTAAGAGAAAAGTGCTGGATACTTGGCTCTCATGGAGTTCTCCAACTCCCATGTGGCCTTTTCGCCTCATGGTCGACCAGCGGACTTTGACCCTTTTTAATGGTCTTGTCTCTGGTCTCCCTCGTTTCCGTATTGAAACTTTGAAGTGGAGTCTTTGCATATCTGAGAGACGGGTCGATCTCTCGTCACTCGGCTCTTAAAAGGAAAATGTGAAGGGTAAGGCGCGTACCTTTCAGCCAAAGGCGTAGGGTACTTATGCGCTATCCCAAATACGTCTTATTGGGCCCACTCGCTTCGTAATGAGGTGCAGACCTACCTGCATAGGGCTTGGTTTGCCATTTTCGTTTCTAAGGACATATTATAGATGATTTGTTAGCAGCAAGTTATTGCTGACCTCGTTCCAATATGACAATATCATTCACGATCTATTCTTAATTTGGTAGTGGGGGTATCTCAATTGGTGTGGTATCGTTACTTGTACATGCACACGATTAGGTCTAAGTGGTGTCCAGACGTTCTGGATGACTAACGCGGAATATATTTTAAATTTTTGTTATCTTCACTCATTGGTTTCGAGTTGAGGAGAAGTATGACATTGGCTATCGTTTATCATTAGTGCTCTTTGCACTAGTCTCTGAAGTTTGAATGTATTAGCTTATAAATTCACGAAGGTAATTCTTGTCATTTCGTGGTTCCGGGTTGTTATGTTCCGGAGTAAATACATTAATTGTAATATTAGTTATGTACTACGTGATGTTATATTTGTGTTTTCAGCATATTGCTCTCACATCAATACTTGTACTGTTCACCCCGCTTTTGCTAGGGGATTCATTGTTGTGTTTATATTAAGCCTTGCATCCTTTTACATCCCGTATGGGTATGTTTCTTGGCAATTGAGACATTTTTCCTCTTGTATATTTTATATCTTTTCTATCTTTCCATGTTATTCAATAAGAGTATGACTGTGCATTTATGACCTCTTGTGTGGGTTATAATGTTGAACGCCATATTTATTTTGGAGTGTGTCCTCTGGCGGGCTAGGCTGTTTGTATAGCCTTCCCACGATTTGTTTCTCATCATTCGAGTTCTAGGCGATTTCCACTCATTTGGTCTTGTCATTGCATTCATTCTAAAGGTTGTTTGTAATGGTTGCTTCTCTGCGCACCATGTTTTAGTCGTTTCGACGGTTAAGTTATTGTGACATTTGCTTAATAACTTAGGGCATCTGCTAGTGTTCTAGCTTGCCTGTCTTTTGTTGCGTATCGGTGTACATATGTTAAGCCCTTTTGTGGGTGAAGATGTATCGTTGCCCTTTATTTGGCATACAAGATTGTTATATCATTTGTGTTATTTGTGTTTTCTGTTGGAGAGTAGTTCTCTTTATGTCCCTCTTGTGGGTAGCGATGGTTACCATTGCATACGTTCTTTTGGATGTTAAGAATTGTGTTAGTGTAAGAGTTTAATGAACTTTACGAGAGTTTTAGTAATGTCTATTCGCCCCTTTAATGGGTTTTCATGGCTGTCATTAGGTTGACTATCAATTCTCTCCTCTTTCGTCAGGCTTCCATTTTATGTTATTGTATATTAACCATTCTTTTCGGGGTTACGACTTAGTCGTGTTCTATTCAAGGTTTTTGGTTCCTCTAATCCCGTTGGTTCAATCGGAACTCTACTCGTTACTTTACTTTGCATCGTCGGCCTTAGTATGGAGTTGACTACTTCTTGCGTTTCTTACACTACTTGTCTACATGTATGGGGTACCCTACTGATACATTATTACTTACTTGAGTTAACTTATAAATAAGTCCGTCAAGCCCACAAGTTCCTATGGAGTGTGGTCATCCCATATCTCGTTTCGTATACTCGTAGTGTCCATCACGCGTTCATGAAGTATTCTGTTGTCAATCTCCCTTCTTAGTTCATGTTTAGGGGTGTCCGAAGGAAATTTCTTTTCGGTCCCCTGGGTTCCCAGCCAAATGGTGTGATTATGTACCTTTCATTCAACAGGTGTTTGTGATATTTCGTCCTAACGGTAAAGTTTGCATCTGAGTAGTACGAGGTGGTCTTTCTCCTCTGTCATGGGCTTCGTTATCGACATGAGTTCACCGTTGTTCTTTTAAAGGAGTTTATGACTCCTCGTATTGGTAAGTTATTATTATTTTATTGTTTGGTAAGTCCTTTGTTGGAGTTACTTATGTGTTGATTCTAATTACTGTCATCTGGTTACCATGCGCGCGGTTTGGCGCTTGTTCATTGTTCATCAGTTAGTAGATTATGTACGTTATTCTCAGTGCGTATTATAGTTCTTCGAACTTTACCCTATCCTTTAGTTTACATCATTTGGTGTTATTCCTGAGCTTCATGGTGAAGATTTGTGGTTTCTTCTTTTTATGAAAGTCTCTATTGTGGCCTGGTTTTAACCCGTTCCCATTAATTGTCATGTCACTGTTCAATTGGTATATATTGGAAGGTAGTCGGAGGCGGTGTTTTCGCTCTCCTAGACTTGTGTTCTTCTCATGTACATTGAGTACCCTTACTTAAACTTGTGTTTATAGTGGTTAGTCTTAGTGTCTTGTATTGGCGTTTAGGCCTTTGCCATTGTTTAACTCATATAGTAACCCCCCTGACAGTCGTTATTTATTAGACGACATGTCCTAAACACACATCCTTTTTTCTTTGTCACCTATTGTTTGGCGGGATGCCAATGGCGGTAGCCATTCCCCTTTTTTTCAGAACCCTCATTCAATGATCGGTGTGATCAAATGAATTAACAATATATAATTGTAACTTGACATCTGTTCGACTCTTGTTAGTTATGGCATTCCCTGATATGGTTAATGCCTTGGGTGGTAATTATTTTAAGGGTTCAACTCCAATTCGCGTTTATGGTTGCGATCGGTTTAAGTATTAATCGTGTTACGGTATAATATATTCAATGTTGGTCCTATTGAGACTAGCATGTTCTTTCTCTTCTCCCGGTATTTATTATGCGTTGGCGTATGCTATTATGGGCATAGCCTCAGCCCTAATTGTTACGTGATTACGTTCCACCGCCATTATATATATATATTCGGGAGTAAACTTGTTATTCGCCACCTTAATATTTGGTGCTTTACTTGTTAGATTGAATGTAACTTGGCTATCTGCAGTTGTTATACTTCGGTTCCTTGTTTACTCCTAATGTAATTAATTGTGACCACTTGTAGAGAGTTTTACGAATCGTCCGACCCTGATGTGATCAGTATCAGTGTTGACTATCCTTCCACCCCAATTTGTGTTCAGCTTCCCTTGACCTGTACCGGATCAAGTTCCACCTCCCACGTCAATTTCAAACCATTGAATAATTTACCAAGTATGTTATGATGTTTGGCTCATAGGCCGATATTATTGATTGATTATTGTTTAATAGTTGTAGTTGTTATGGGCTGGAGTATGCCCTTTAGTTGTAATGTTCGGACTCATCGGGTCCTCCCGTGGTTGCAGTTTTCGTATTCTAAGGGTTTCGTGACCCTATGGTGACAAGTTGTAGTTATAGAATTTGTACTATAATTGTATGAGTATTTAGTGATTACCAGTGGTCATGACCTACACGGTCTTGTAGAATCCAATCCTAACTGCCGTTATTCTTGTAGTTACAGTTGCAATCATAGTTACAGTTATAGTTACAATTGCAGTTGTAGTTGTAGCAGTGGTTGCAGCTACGAGGTTTGTACTGAAGTTGTATGAATGTTTGGTGATTGCCGATGGACATGGCGTTGCACCTGTGGCCTACACGGTCTGTAAAATTCAGTTGTATTTGTCGTTATAGTTATAAACGCCATAATTGTAACCATAATTGTAGCCATCATTGTAGCACTTGTTGTAGCAAGTGCGCGAGGTAGACGGAATTGTGAGTATAGCATTGGCTATGGCGCTTGCTGTAGAAAGCGCGCCAGGCAGGTTGAGTCATCGGTTTCCGGAATTGTTGGTTCAACTGACGCTTCGGTCGTTTGAGTATGATTTAGATGATTACTCTTGGAAAAGGGTAGTATTGGGGTTATTTCGGTTCTTTAAGGTATGGTAAGTTTTCTAAGGTAATTCTATTTCTAGGTTCTTTGAGTTAGGCTCTTTCTGAGTTTTGTTTTAAACTCCTTCATGGTAGGAGGAGGTTTCTAACGCATGTTCACGCAGTCATTCATAAAGTTAGGGATGTGTGGTTACCTAGATCGCGCTGCGTACTAGTACCAGCGCCTAAGGTTCCCACTAAATTCGGGGTATTCTGCCCCCGGTGACTCCTTTCCCCTTCTAGTAGCTCATATCGGCTGGGGTCTGCTCCGCGTGGCTACCTCGTGGTGTTACGGGTCCAGCAGATGGTGTATTCTAGTTGTCCTTGGTACGACATTCCTCTTCTTGAGCGTTGCGTTATAGCAATTTTAGGAGTTTATTTCGTAAGATCATATGGTTTTTGTGATTGTAGGTCAGGTTTTCCTGGGACTTCTAGGTTGTATCCGGTTGAAGCTATTCCCTTTATAGGAGAGACTTCCATGCAGTCCTTGGTTCCACATGTTATGCATTTTCATAGTCATCTAGATTCCTTTCTTTTATCCTTCGATCTTCAGGTGCACCCGTGCGTGCTTTCCTCGGGTTAACTGGACAGGGTTTCGGTGTCTAATTATAAGCCGACCCGATTGTCTTATGGATTTCCTATCCCTCTTCATGGCAAGGTTTAATGTATATTCTTCACTGCGCATAAGTACGCTTCTAGATAGTATGTAGCTATCGGGACCCCCAGTCCTTAATGTCTCATCATATCTCAAGTTCTTCTGTTTGTCTTGATGTCACAGTGACTATAGCAACCACATCGGTCTTCCGAATAAGAGGAATTCTTCTGTCTCCTTGGCGTCATCCATTACATTGTCTCTATGGGTGATACTCGAGATGTGGGCAGTGGCGGGTGGTGTACCACTGCTGTTTCCGGGGTTACAGGACCTCCATCACCCCGACCTGCCTCTTCTCGAAGCTTGTAATACGCTACGTCGTATTTTTACTCGGTAGTTTACCGCACAAAAATCAATAACACAGATACGCCATTAAGGCCAATGTTGTTACGCCTTTAGTATTGCTAAGACACTGGTTCCTTTAAGACCAGGCGGCTCGTACCTCACTGCGCGTTTCCCGTATTCCCCAAGTCCTATGCTCACTGTATTAATCCTAATATCTCGTCATCAGAGCGGTACTCCGCTCTGATACCACTTCTGTAACACCCCACTCACTAATCTCGTAATAATCACTCTCGTATAATCAATCACGTAGCATAATTAGAGACGTCTCACAGCGGAAGTTAAACTACATTAATCCTCACTTGGGTGTCACATGCCATTGCTCGCCCATGCGAGTAAAGAAGCATACCGTAATCCAACAATTAACAACAACAACTAACCGCAGTGATGAACGAGATATTTATTACATTATCCTATATACAAACCAATACCTATGACAAGTGAGCATTTAAAGAGTTCCCAGAATTTCAACGTGCTAACCGATTTAATATTAAACATGTGATAAATAAAAGTCGAGGTCGTCTACCCATATTCCCGCACTCCGGCTTCACGTCCCGATCCACAACCTGAAATGTGTTGGCCCCAAAAGGGGCTCAGCAAACTATATGCTGGTATGCTAAAGTGTAATCCTAGACCCTTTAGGTCACTTAGGTCAATTAGCCGTCTGAACATGAGGTTGATTACATGCTGGTTCATTTTACAGTTTATATAACAGCAGTAAATAACGTGCATAAGCATACAGTAATCCATCAAAGTGACAATCCATACATTACATCCAATCCATGACATACCAAATACCATGTGCTATAACAGTCATACAATGTATTGTAAACATTAATACAAACGCGTAGATACTTCCATCGAGATGTTAGTAGTTTTTCCTTTAAATTATGTTAGCCACCATTAAGTCTTACTCTCAATATGCATGGGTGTCGTGTTGGGACAACCCGTAAATAACCTCACTGGACAGTAGTCCTCCCGTACACACGAAGTGCTCATTGCCAAGGATCATTCAATCCCGGAACTTCCACTTGCCTAATAAAGGCGTCCATGAATGGCCGAAGCCGTGTGCCAAAGTCGGCACCCTGGTCCAACAGTCTATCTAGGCCCGTCGGAATATAGAGGGAGTCGGTCCGATACGGACGTTATACTCCGGTGATCACCAATGCGCAACCAACTAGTCGAGACTAATTGGATTCCTATACCATGTACCATAACCAACACTCTCCAGTATGTGATTAATCCTTAATCAACTACCCTAAGTAAATTCTTAGGTCTAGGAGAAGTCTTTACCATTTATTATTTTTGAAGTCTCATGTACCTCCCTAGAATTAGTCTAGGTTATAGTCATGTTCGAGTATCAAGCTCTAGAGACTGGGGATCCCGAGTCTCGTTCCTAAGTGTTTTACTTAGGTTAGTTAGGGATAAAGTTCCCGATATTAGTATTCCAACCGCATAAACAATCATAATAATATTGTCCGAAGACGTCGCGCACAGTAATAATCGTTTGCCAACCTTATAAATAATCCACACAATCATGCATAGCAAACATATCGCTCTTGTCACATAGTCAATCAATACCCGAACCGAGGCTTCCCTCAGAGGTTCGGACCACACAATGAACATACCTTACACCGTCGAGCGCTCGCGTGACAACCCCCGCGTAATCTCTAGCGCTCCCAAGACTCGTGTCTACCAACTCGTACCTCTGGTACATATGTTGTTCTAATATTAGTATATACAATCCTAACTCACTTAATCATCCTAGATCCAACCCTTACTTCCATCCCGTAGCTAACCCTTAGTTGATCTCTTGATCAACTTAATATTTGTTAATCTTAGGGATTTAGCTTCCAACTACTCGTTATATCCTACGGGTATGTAATAATTGCTACGGTGATAATATTTATTACATGGAAGTTACATTCTCGCATTGTTCATGTAATTGTCGAGATTCATGCATGCGGAAATACTTTTACGTGCGCGCATGCATGTTGCCTAACCATTTCATTATACGAGATAATTTACGTAGTTATACTTACGAACATGTGCTGACATATAAATAATATATATATATATTATTAGCAGTCCCGACCTGCTACCCAAATTTATTTATCCACCCATATATTTTATTTATTTACCCTATAACCCCTTATTTTGTAACCTTTAATTGTAATACTTAAAACTTTATAATATACACCCTAATTATTTTAAATACCAAAACTAACCCAATGTTTTCCTCAATTCCAAACAGTCCCCTCTGTTCGATTTAATGTACCTTAACCTTTATCTTTTATTATTTACATTTTGGCCCATATTTATTTTATAAGCTTACAATTTAATTTCACAACTTTATACTATACACATTGGGTTATTTAATTCCAAAAAGCCAACCAATATTTCCCCCAAATTTCCGAACAGCCCCAAAGGTTGTTCTAATTCCCATTTCCACCCAAACTTTCAGTTATTCACCGAGTAGCCCATAAGTTTTATAAAATGTTACATTTTATTACATAACCTATATGTTATACTCCTTAATTAAATTAATAATAAATCCAACTCATAATTTACTCAAATTACATACTGACCCTCAAAGTCATTTAAATTCCATTCCAGCGCCTAACCTTTCAGAAATTACATTATATACCCATAGATTTTTAAATCGTTACAAAATAGTACTTAAACCATATATTATAATCCTTAATTAATTAATTCATCAAAACTAACCCAAAAATTGTTTTAATTTCCAAACATACCCTTAGGGTCTCAATATTTATTTTCCAACACCTATATATTTTTTGGTAATTACATAAACACCCCTTTTGTTTTTATAAATGTTATTTTTGACTTAATATTTCTTTAAATACTCAAAATAATTATTCTTATCATTTTAATTTAGTCAAACCTCACTTGTGGTCAAGGTTGACCACCTAAATTATTCCTTTGACTAGATTTGTTTTTATTTACGAAAATACCCCAATCAATACTCTAATTTTATATTTAACCCCTAATCTCATAAAATTCATATTTTATATTTATAAACTTCCTAAGATCATCCCTCTCGGTTTTTTTATTTATATTTAATGCCCTATATTTCTTCTTAATTCTGTTTTGACCACATATATAATTCATTTATTTACTTAGACATTTTATAAGGTTTTAAAATTATTTAAACCATGTCATAAGCTTATAAATATACCAATATTTTTTTCTAGTGTATGCCTAAGTAGCTATATTTACTAGAATCAACATTTTACACCAAGAAACTTGTTAAACCTTTTAAATCAATCCAAGAATTTATTAATAGTTATTTAAAGCTTAAAATACCCATAACAATATAGCCTAATTACATGGCCTTAAAAATAGCATTATAATAATCTTTTTAAGTGACAATAAAATGTCCTCAAAGTTACATTATGGTTACGGTTCTTATAGAATTTATTCTAATACCTTTTTAATCTTTTTCTTTCATTAACCACTTATAAAATACCCTTAATTAACCCATTAGCACTCAGTCTCCCCAATCAATTATTTAACCATCAATTTTCTACATATATTTAGGATTTAAATAGTATACATAACAGCACCTACTCTCTCGCTTGTTTAGATTGTAGTTAATTTCTTAAGTCATTTTTTTCCTTCTATTAATAACTTGTAAAATATACGTTAATAGTCACTGACAACTAATCTCACTAATCAAGTACTTACTCTTAATTTCCTCCATACATTTAGGATCTAACAACACATAAACACCCAGGTACGTGTATAATACTCTCGGCACTATTTTGTTTTACAAACCCATAAAAAAAACATCAAAATATGGTTTAGGTGTTTTTACCTTGTTTTGGATCTCCAAGAATTTCTCCACCAGCTTTAGCAACTTGGATTCCTCTGTTGTACGCATATATGACTTACGTTATATATTTTTTTGTCTCATAAAAATTCCTTAAACCCATGATATAATCCTTATGATTTTTGGGGACATATTTACCTCCTTAAAATTGGGTTTCTTCCTCTTGAAATCTCCTCTATAGCTCACGACAGCTTAGTGGTAACACCCACTCCGTTACCATATATATTTTTTTTTGCAAGAGAAAAAAAAAGTCACGTTAAACACCTCATTAAGTAGTTAATTTAGGAGGCTTTTGAAACATGATTTTAAGCCTTAAACGAGGGGGGGTTTTACCTTGAGTTTTGGAGGTATTTCCATGGAGTTTCCGGCAGCTAAAACAGGGAAGTAGTCTCAGTTTTTAAGCAAGAAAAATAAGGGGGAAAAAGCAAGGCTTAACAGCCACGGTTACCTCAGATTTTAGCTTGCATTTAGGAGCTTCTTTTAGTGTGTTTTCTGGTGCAGTCTTTGGCTTGAGGAAGGAGCTGGAAGCAGCTACCATGTTTGGGTTCTACACCTTGGAAACATGGGAGAAAATGATGAAGAAAGAGAGCTGTTTCCATGCCCAGAAAACAGAACAAGAGAATGAAGATGGCTGGTGTTTGTTGTAGACTTCTGTTGGTCCAAGTTCAAAGAACTTTCGGTCACCTACAGTAGGTAGAGGTGAGTCCTTTTCATGCAGGAAGAAGGTGGAAGAGAAGAGTAACCAAGGCAGTAAAAAGGGCTCTCGGTTCACCTTGTTCCTTGGAGCTTTGGAGGGATTTCTCCAGTTGGGTTTGGAGAGGTGAACGAGCTGCCTTCTGCAGGGGGATGGAGGAAATCAATGGTGTTTCTTCTCTTAAGAAACCGTAAGCAAGGGGGAAGAAAAGGAGGGAGAGTTTACCTTCTTCACTTAAGTTGTTTCAGTCGGTTTTATTTTTTTTTTGAAGAAGGAAGTATGGCTGTCGTGTACAATGGGAAAGAGATGCGGATGCAGCGTTCTTTTCTTTTCTTTCTTGCTGTTATAAGCCGCTGGAGAAACCAGGGAAAGAAGAAGTCCTGCTGCTGCTGTTTACAGAAGAAGAAAAGAAGAGATGGAACAGGTAGTATCTGGTATTTACTGCCGTGAAGAAAAAGAAGAGGGAGCAGTACTCCCTTGTTTGCTGTTGTCTACTTGCTGCCAGAATTCAGGAATAGAGCAGGGGATGGTATTCTGGCGTGAGAAAAGAAATAAGAGGGGCTAGGGTAGTATAGTCTATCGATAGCTTGGAAAGGAAGGGTGGCTGCTCTGTTATGAAAGAACTGGGGAAGTTGACGGTAAGTACTACTTACTTGTACTATTTTTACTTCTTTAATTTAATCTAATGATGTGAGTTGGTGTTGTTTTTTTTTTTAATGCAGGTACCGGCTGGCATTGGAAGGGAGTTTGAAATTTTCCATTAGCTAACATTTGGAATTAATTGTACTATATTATTAACTTATTATATCTAATGATGTTTTGTTTTATTTTGTATGTATAGACAACCGGATAGGATAGAAAATTAGAGGGAATTTTGAAATTTCCCTTAACTACAATTGTGGCACTTAATTACACATGTATATATATATATGGCTATATTATAATATGTTCCATTGTTACTTATAGTATTTATTTTTTTTTGATCTAGGGGTGTATATGTGTACATGTTTGTGTCTATAATTTGTCTAGGGTATATAAAATATTTATATAATTTATTAAGGTATACTAGTAGTATTTAACACATGTACTAATATATTACGTGTGACATTTACACTTAGGAGTTTATTTCTCCGTAATAATATTTTATCTTTGATTAAAGATTTAATGTGTAATTTAATGTCCATTTTGGACTATATATTTTATGCAACAATATTTATAGCAATTATTGCTCATGTTTTAATTTAACCCTTATTAATTAAGGTAGTAATTATTCGGGGTATTTCACTTAAAGAGCTAAGGTACGCCCTCGTACCGCCATTAACGTGAATCACAGCAGGATAGCAGAATATCATGTAAACAGATGTGGGTACTTTACTCTCATGGAGTCCTCAGTCTCCCAAGTAGCTTCCTCAACCCCATGATGCTCCCAAAGAACTTTCACCAATTTGATTGATCTGCCTCTCGTTTCTCGGACCTTCGTGTCTAAAATCTGAATAGGAGTCTCCTCATACCTCAGTGTAGGCTCAATCTCCAATCTCTCTGGTTGCAGTACGTGAGAAGGGTCAGGCATATACTTCTTCAACTGAGATACATGAAACACGTCGTGTACCTTCCCTAACTCCGCTGGTAGCTCTAGTCTATAAGCAACTGGGCCCACTCGCTCTGTAATCCTATACGGACCGACATACTTAGGGCTTAGTTTCCCCCTCATCCCAAATCTGAATATCCCTCTCATCGGAGACACTCGTAAGAAAACCATGTCACCCTGCTGAAACTCGAGCTCTCTGGTGCACTGATCCCCATAGGATTTCTGTCTAGACTGCGCTGCCCTCATGTGCTGTTGGATAACTCTGACGTCATCCTGCAGTGTCTGAACATACTCGGGCCCAATCAGGACTGCCTCGGTAGGGTCACTCCATGATAAGGGGGTCCGACACGGCCTGCCATACAGAGCCTGGAATGGTGCCATGCCGATAGATGAGTGGTAGGAGTTATTGTAGGAGAACTCCACCAGGTGTAGACGCTCCACCAACTCCCCTGATAGTCCAGAGCGACTGCTCGTAGCATATCCTCTAGCGTCTGAATCGTCCTCTCGGTCTGCCCATCAGTCTGAGGGTGAAAGGCTGTGCTAAGGCGTAGCTGAGTACCAAACACCTCTTGCACCTGACGCCAAAATCTACTGAGGAAACGTGTGTCACGATCGGAGACAATCGTCTTTGGTACCCCATGGTACCGGATGTGCTCTGTGGTGAACACCTCAGCCAGCTTGGGCACCTTCCATGTGTCCTTGATAGGTATAAACCTGGCTGTCTTGGTCAACCTATCGACTATCACCCAAATAGAATTCAGTCCACCTCTAGCTGGAGGAAGACCGACCACAAAGTCCATGCTGATGTCGTCAAACTTCCAGCACGGTACTGGTAATGACTGAATCTGGCCTCCTGGTCGACGATGCTCAAACTTCACCTTCTAACAGGTAAGGCATCGGGAGACGAAGTCTGCTACATCCCTCTTCATCTCGCTCCACCAGAATAACTGCTTCAAATCCTTGTACATCTTGGTGGCTCCAGGGTGTACTCATAATGTAGAGGAATGAGCCTTAGAGAGAATCCTGGTCTGAAGTTCTGTCGCATCCTGAGGTACGCAGAGTCTGCCTCTGACTCGAAGGTGTCCCTCGCTGTCCAGCTCGTACTCATACTTCAGACCATCAGTCAAACCATCTGCTAACTTCTGCCTGACGCCCTGCAGGTATACATCACTATCCTGGGCAGCGTATATCTCCTCAGCTATCGTGGTCGTCTTTGTCAAAGCTAGGAGTGAGTACACTCTCCTGCTCAAAGCATCTACTACGGCATTCCCTTTACCTTTAGTGTACTGAAGGTTGATGTCATAGTCAGCCAGTAGCTCGACCCATCGTCGCTGTCTCAGGTTCAGCTCCTTCTGGGTCCAGATGTACTTCAGACTCTTGTGGTCTATCATAATCCGAACTGTGGCTCCATACAAGTAATGTCGACAGATCTTCAAGGCGAAGATTATGGTGAGGAGCTCAAGGTCGTGTGTGGGGTAATTTTCTTCGTGCTTCTTCAGCTGTCGAGAAGCGTATGCTACCACTCTACCATTCTGCATCAGTACCCCACCAATCCCTCTGCCCGAAGCATCACAATACACCTCGTATCCCTCGTTCCCCTCAGGGATCACTAATACTGGAGTTGTGGTCAAGGCGTCCTTCAGCGCCTGAAAGGAGACCTCACAAGCCTCTGTCCATACAAATGGGCTGTCCTTCTTCATCAGGGAGGTCAAGGGCTTGGCTAGCCTGGAGAAGTCCTTCACAAAGCGTCTACAGTAGCCAGCCAACCCAAGGAAACTCCTCACCTCTGTCACAGTGTGAGGTCTATGCCAGCTCTTCACTGCCTCAATCTTAGCTGGGTCTACTGAAACCCTTATCTAGTAGCTTCTGCAGCGGCTTCTTCAACTCAACCATCTCTGCAGGGCCCATCCGGTAGGGAGCCTTAGCAATCGGTCCCGTGCTAGGTACGAGGTCAATATTGAATTCAACCTCTCTCAGTGGTGGTAGTCCTGGTAGCTCCTCTGGAAAAACGTCGGGGTACTCCGACACTATGGGAACATCACTCTGGAATTTCGGATCCGTTCTCAGATCCTGGGCATAACAATAGTAGGCGGTAGCGCCCTTGGACACCTCATTCATCAGGGATAAAGCCGATATAACCTTCACAATCGGCTGTTTGGGTTGCATTCGGTATGACACGGTGATCCCTGTAGCTGACTTCAGGAGGAGACGATGCTCTGCACAGTGTAGTCTGCCTCGGTACCGCTGTAGCATGTCCATGCCCACAATTATGTCGAACCCCATGCCAGGGAAAACTATGGCATCCAGAAGGAAGTCTGCTCCCTTGATGTGTATGCTCAAATTCTTACACTGCTTACTACACTTGATCAGCTCTCTGGAAGGCAGCAAGACTGAGCAGTCATGGATATCCTCTGTGGGAGCATCGATCTTAGCATGCAACGCTTGTGAAATGAAGGAGTGGGAGGCACCAGAATCAAACAGGACTGTGGCCTCCACTCCATTAACTAGGAACGTGCCTGTGATGACCATTCCATTGCTCTTCGCTTGAGCCTGGTTCAACACATTCAACCTGATCCCTGAGTTTCCAACCCCAGGTGAACTTGGGTCATCACTTGCTGCCTTGACGCGGTCCACCATGTTAAGGACCGGTGCCTTGCCCGGCCTCTGGGGGTAGTTCTGTCCCGGCCTCTGCGGATGGCTCTGGGCAGGGCGGTTGGTAGATGGTCCAGCACTCCTGTGCCACTCGACCTCCTCCAGTAGTAGTAGCAACTGGGGCTCTAGCAGGGTTCCCGGTGCGTGGCTTGTAGTTCCTGGAATCCGGGTTCAGGAAGCATTCGAACGATCTGTGCCCCTTCTTACCGCAGTAGTTGCAGTCCACCAGGTTTCCCTTACAATCCTTGCCCGGGTGGTCCTTCTTGCACCACTTGCAGAAGAACTTTCTCGCAAGTTGGTTCCCCTTAAATGGCTGGGAGCGGAGTGGCTCAGCATTAGTATATGAGGGGACCATGGCCTTCTCGTTCCTACCCTTGTAGAACTTTCCCTTCCTCTCATGGTTCTGGGAAAAGTTCCCTCCATTTCCTCTTTCTCCATCCCTCTTCCTCTTGCCTAGCACAGAGTCCTGGTAGGCAATGGTGGTCTCGCAGTCATTTGCGTCATCCGCTAGCTCCTATAGGGTCATCCCTCTGATGGAACCGATCACAGTCATGATCCTGAAGTTCAAGCCGGTGTGGAATTTATCCACCAGATACCTCGGAGCGTAAGCTCCCTCTCCAATAACAGCGAGCAGCTCCACAAATTTATTATAATATTCAGCAACAGAGGAACTCCCTTGCTCCAGCTGCTCGAACTCACTCCTCATCCTCTTCTGCAAGTAGGATGGATAGAACTTGGCTCTTAGGGCCACTAAGAAGGCTGGGAAGCCGAAGTCCGCCTAGGCTGTCAGCTCATCTCTGGCGGTCTGCCACCTTCGATGCGCGGGTCCCTGGAGAAAGTAGGCCACTATGTCCACCTGACGACCCGCTGGAACGGTAGGGAGGTGAAGGCCTTCTGCATCTCGTCGATGTATCTCTCTAAAGTATTCGGTTCTGGCTGCCCTTCGTAGACTGGGGGACGAAGGTCGTTGACTGCCTCCAGCCAATTGAACTCCCGGGGACCATTAGGTGGTGGCGGTGGTGGTTGTGGGATCTGAGTCTGCTGCTGAGCTAATGCAGCTGTCACAATCTGCGCTATGACCTCTAGGGTGACAGCGTCAGGTCCATAGCCTCTTGAGGGACCAGCTCCTCCTCTTCCTCCTCTTCGATACATCTAGCTGGTATGACGGTTTTGTTACTCAGAAGACGTATTGTTGAGTCTAAATATCTATGAAGTAATATATGAAATATTTATAACGTCCTAAGGACGGTTCGTAGGTATGTGAAGTAAGTAAGTATGGGGTAAGGGTCACACGCCTTTCTGGAATTCTCACTTCCCAATTCTACCCCTATTCCCCCAGTTTTAAGTGCACCTATAATCTAAGTATTTCACTCGGCTTGTTTTCTCGGGTTCAGAGCGTAACTACGCTCTGATACCAATTTCTGTAACGCCCCTATTTAACATATTTATAGCGGAAATAAAATACTAAAGGCGTAGAGACCATCGGGTTCCAAACACCCGACACCAAACCTCACCAACTACAACTTAAAGATTACAATTGTCACGGCCTGAACCTCAAGAAAACTTAACGAAAATAAAACAAAAATAAAATACATAAACTCTCCACAACACCTAATCCCATCCCAACACTCGTTCTCTTCGTGGCCACCTGTAAAATAACACGTACCTGCAAGATAAAACCAAGCAGCCCACCCCGAGAGGGGTGGGTCAGTTCCCTGGAATGGAACTGGTACGATCCTCCAAAAAAAAAACTTATAATACAACTCTTAAATAAACAATAGCTTGAAATCAATCACTTAAACCACACAGAGGAGCAAGACATTCCACAAATCACCAAATCAAGATAACAAGTTAAGAATAAAGATGAATAACAGAAAGGTAAAGTTAGTGAAACAAAACCACACCATGTGTTAGAGAACATCCAATGCCTTAGTTAAACCCAATTCCCGTTAGGAGTAAAAAGACTCAGATAGTCACAAAGGACTAGGAATGATAAGATAGATCCAAGAACCAATAACTCAAGAGTGGAATAATTCAACTGGGAGAGATGGCCCCCACCGCCAAGTACGTCCTTTTAGGACAGGGGATATACAACCCCTCACTGTCTACAACGTCCCTTTGGGACAGGGGATATACAACCCCTCACTGTCTACTACACCCCTTTTGGGACAGGGGATATACAACCCCTCACTGTTACCATTGAAGACGCGCGCACGTCGAAACCTCAAGAACCAGCTCATGGATGAAACGATATCCAGAGTCAAAAGAAGAATTTACCAAAATTGACCTTTTCCAAATTCCCACCAGATCACTAACTACCCAGAGCAATACTAAAACACTCAATCCTACAGAGTGCAGAAGCGTAAACCCTAAGCAGTCAATGTCTAATGGAACAACCAAATATAAGGAACCAATACCCAAGTGAGTTTCACATTCAGGCTCAGTTAGTCACACAAGCTGAGTTAGTCACACAACCATTTCCTTTTAGAAATTCCTCTTAAACTCAGTTAGCGTTTTTCGAAAACGTCTCATAAGTCAATCAGCAAAAGTATCGGAGTACGAGAAATCGTACCTAGTATGTGAAGAACAATAAATAACTCGAATAAGTGATTCCCCAATAGTACCTATAATTAAGGTGTTCCAAGTGTCGATTAGTTAAGGGACTTATAAACTAAACAACCTTCTTTTTCTTACTGATTAATAGTTCCAGGTTTACCATTATTCTCTCACAAAGATTTGGGCTTGACTTGTTAACTAAATCCTTTGTTAGGCCCATTTCGTTAGTTTGGAACGATTTAGAATTTATTCCTGAGAGTGGCCCAAACTCTCTTTGAATTGTTTAAGTGGGCTTTTGGAGTTCATAGACTTGGGCTTAGTAGGTTAGCCCAAGACCGTGTTACGTTTATGTTGTGTAATTAAACCCTTAAGTTAATAGTGACTATTTAATTACACATCGATTAAAACCTAAGGTTTAACATATATATATATTCTACTTATTATAACTATCACAAGGAATATTATTTCTCTCATCTATTTTAATGTATTTATATACACATATATATATCTTTATGTATTAAGATTTATCCGTAACATTTTTAGGAAATTTTATTGTATTTAATTATGTTTAATAACTTCTAGGCATAACCACAACCGATATACGGTTTATAAAATAAAGTGTTTTCCTTTATTTATTTAATATATATAAGTATACCTGTATTAGAATTTAATTAAGACATTCCGTATGTAACTTATTATATTTAAACTATCTTATTACTACAACCTTTAACTGCATTCTAAGTATGTTTCATAAAGTATTTCTTTTACTATATCTTAGGATACTAGCTCTTATAATATTTAGTTAATATAAGTGTTAATTTAATAGCTCCCTGCTTTACCCTAAGTTACTACTTTATTCCCTTTTTATATATGTGTAAATATATATATATATAGATATATATATATATATATATTCCTTAGTTTTAATTAAAAATATTAACTCCCATATAATATAATAAATAAAACATAAAATAATTAAATTTCTTGATTAACATAAGTTTCTACTTAAATAAGTATATATATACATATATGTAAATAATTTCACCTTTCTTAAAAGATATTACCCAAAAAATTTATAAACATACTGTTATAAAAATGTTAATTTAGTTTTCCTTATCTTACCCAGCTTAAAAATTTATTAACAAACCATACTTTAATTTTTGGTTACATTAAAAACCATATATTATAAGTTATTCTTATGAAAAACTCATAAACACAATTTTTAAACCCATTTACCATAGTCCAAAAATTCCCAAATTTAATATACAGTAACTATAACATTTTAGACATATTACAAAATTTTTATTTCATAAAAAAATCTTTTTAAATTAGCCAAATAATTCCAGAAAACCCATAACTTGCAAAAATCATAACTTACGTTTAAAAACTCCAAAAACATATTAATTTAAATCAAAATAAACTAGATTTAATAAGGAATCTATGGTTAAAATTTCAAGTCAAAACACATTCGGGAAGGTGTTTAAATTAATTCAACAAGTTAGGGTTATTTACTGGAATTTATAAAAACCTAATCTGAAACGTTTTAGTCACGGCCGTCCGTTTCTCTTAACTACGATCGGACGGCCCGAGATCTTCGAGTTCTTCAGCGATTATCAAACAGACCCCGAGTACTAATTCGACAATTTCTCCTAATCCACAGAACGAAATCGAGTGATTCTTGTTTCTATGGTTTCGAAATTAAATTCCGGTTCTAATGATACTAATTTCGCTAGTTATAATGCAGGATTCATCGGTTTTCGATTTCGGTTTCGAAGTTAGGGTTTATCTTGGTTTCCGAAAACAAATCTCTCAAATTCACTCAATCTAATGCGTAATTGATGCAATTGGAACATGGTATTGACCGATAATGTAAGGGCGATTAACAAGGTTGAAGGAATTTGAAGAAAATTTACCGGAATTGCTCGAATCGAAAGGATTCGAAATCGGATTCTAGAAAAACGCCCCCTTTACAACCCGATTGAGTAGCCTACTTTGCAACACTATAATTTACAGTACAGACCGAGTTAGAACTAGTTCTTGGGCTTAATCTAAAGAGGAAACGTAACTCTACACAATGATAGCAATAACTCTCTCTAACTTGCACTACACAGAAAGAAATCGAAGCTGGAAGTTGCGAGTTTACCTTGCGTTTTCTGGAAAGAAAACTATGATTTTATGTTGTGACGAATCCGAAACTTTAGACACCTCGTTCTTCCAACGGTTGGGAATTGGCTTTGGTCATCAACATGAAAGTTGTAGAGGGATTAGAGCTCTTCAAAACGAGCTAAAGAACATGAAAGTTGGCTGAGAAACGAAGAAGTTATGGCATGACGAAGTTACCTGAAATCGAAGGAAAACTGGAATCTGCAGTTTCGGTTTTGCAGGGTGGCTACTTTGGATCGAATTTCCGGTTGATTTAGGACGAACTAGGTTTAGTGTGAGTTATTGTTGTTTAGAGGAAGTTTAGGAGAAGACAACAAAGAAGACGACACTCAAAAATTCCAAAAGATGAGAAAGTTATGAAGGTCACAAGTTAGGGCAACACTGGTTTTTGTTACCGGAGATATAGGAGATAGAAATGACTAAGTACTGGGCGCGTATCCCGAGGTGCACGATGAGTCAGCAAACCTTGCCACGTCAGTTTTTTTCAAAATTTTGGCTCTAAACTTCATTTGATCATAACTTTGGCTAGGATGATCCGTTTTTGACGTTCTTTTTATCGATCTTCATGGTTTTCCATAACCTATTTATTGGTATAGGTTTCATGGGCTGGTTTGACCATTCTCAAAAAGTAAACCCTAGCAAGGCTAAAAAGGCTTTAGGGTTTCTAGAATTTTATATTGACTTTTATGTTTCAAAACGATGTTCCAACTCTTTCTAAAATCTTTATAATATACTTGGAGTGTTTATAAATTTTTCCAAGATTTATTGACTTATAAATCTTATTATTAAATTCATAATACCATATAATAATATATAATAATTAAATATTTAATTGTTTTCCCTAAATAAATTTTCATAATTCCATATAATAATTTAATATTTAATAGTATTATTTAAGATTTAATAAAAGAAATCCCCTAAATTAATTTAAAATAATTTAGGGGTATTTCAGTATGGAAAGTAACAAGGGCATTTGTTTTTTCCTTTTGTTTGTGCCCACATATGCGCTGGTAAGGCAGGGATGAGTGACGTATATATGTATATATATAAGTATGTGGAGCGAAGAGTAAATAAAGAGGAAATGAAGAAGCAATATCTTGCTGTCCGGCTCATAGAAGAATGCAAAAGAGAGATGACTAGAGGGAGATGGGAAAGATAAGATACTAGATTGGCTGATGAAAATGAGTAGGATCACAACCCTTATATAGCTGACCAGGAAGTCTAAAAAAGTGAGGGAATGCGAACCAGAAGGAATATAAACTTATTTATTAATGAAGATACTTAAACCGTTTAATTGAATCATTGAAAACTAAAGGTTAGGGAATACGTAAAGATAAACTTATCTATTAAACAAATTAAGGAAATATGGATAGGCGTAACCAACGTAATATATAGAGTCGGGAAATACGCAAGGACAAAACTAACTTATTAACTAAAATAAGAAAATATGGAAAGATAAAACCGACTTAGTAAATAGAGTTAGGAAATATGAAAAGATGAAACCGACCTCTTAAATTAAGTAACAACAATTATAGTATTAAAGTAAGTAACAAAAGTTAAATTAAAAATCAATCATAGCCTTTAAACATATAATATTTATTATAATTTCATTTTTAATAAACAAAAGTACCATATTAATAAAAACATGAGGATCATTATTATGGCATAAAAATTACAATCGACCTATTTTAAGACATGTTATTTTATTAACACGAATTATCTTTATTACTAATATACTATGCTCGTAAATTATAGTATAATACCATAAACTATATTATGCCCGTGAACTAATATACTTATAAACTATATAGATGTATTTTAAATCAACATTACTCTTTGAATCATATCATTATTATTATTACTCAATTTTTAATTAATAAATATACCAAGTTAGCTAGAGAAATACAAGGATCATTAATACGAAGATAAAAATCACCACTACCATAGTTTTAAAACAGATTATTTTATTAAACGCATTGTCATTATTAAATACTGTATAATATGCTCGCAAACTATATAATATATTTGTAAACTAGAAAATAAATGTATTTAAAATTTAGGGGTATTTCATTGTCCTCAAGCAAAACCATGTACCCAAGAAAGTAGGGAATGCTCAATACTAACAAATATTATTATGAAGGGTAGGATAAGGAGGTGAACAGTACGCAACTTAAACTTTTTAAGGAGTGTGAACCATCTTCTACTGGTGGCATAGGTGTGCTCAGGGTAAAAATAAAAATTAGAGTTTCGGGGTATGATCTGGAGTGCTTCAATGCTTCTCCGTTTATGTGACTTTGAGAACTTTTACCACGGCCAACTTATCTCAAGAATGGGCATTGAGGAGAAAACAGAAGGAAAAATAGATTTATGCATTTGTTTCACTTTTGCATAAGAGATGAGAAGATAATATATAGGCATCAAGCCTTTGAATGCAAGAACACTCAACTCTCTTTGTTGGTTACCAATGGCGTCTCAGAAGTCCCTTGTTTATTATTTTTATTTTTTGACAGAGAAGCACCCCTCAGCAATCCCTAAGAGAGAAGACAGAAAGAACCCTTTAGCAATAAAAATCCAACCATTGCAGATCATTTGGTCACACCGCGTAAAAACACTCCTCAAGAGCAATCATTAATCAAAAATTTTGTACCATTTATCCCACAATTCATAATAGTATTTGTTTTTAAAGAGAACAACCCATATCAGTAGGGTCCATAATTTAAATTTTGGACAAACGCGAGATAAGAAGAGTGATTAAACATTTTAGCATAACATTTTACCGAAAAGGGCACTCCCCCATACTTAAATTGAACAATGTCCTCATTGTTCACCAGAAAACAAGGGAAGATATTAGAAGACCTTTTCGGTAAATAGAAAAATAGAGAAAACACAAAGGTCACAATTAAACATTTGAGCACAGAAGCTATCCTCAGCAGAATTCAGCAAAATAAAAGCAAAATTAAAGAAACTAGTACTCCCCTGAAATTGTTTTTGCTTGCGTTATAGGAATTCCCCCACACTTGAGCTTCAGCCTCAAAGTAGCGTAGCTTGGTTGCGGTGTAGACATGAAGTTGCACCTGCATAAGACACTAAAAGCAACCATACTACAAACACGGTTAAGTGTTAGCAAAAACCAAATTTATAGAGAACCTGAAAATTAAAAGAAAATAAAAGCAAATGAAAGAAAATTTCATCTGGGACAATCATGGACTGATAAAAATAAGCATTAAGCGTGATAGACTGAACACAAACATTTAAAAATAAAGAAACTGAAACTCCCCTTATATCGTAGATTGAGGAAGATTCCTCACACTTAAGTTCGAACAATGGGGGTAGTAGTGTTCCTCACACTTGCGTTCAAGCAAGTGTCTAGCCTTGGAGATCATCAAACACCATGATAAAAAATGTCACCTGCACATACTCACAACTACCCAAACATAAACGCTAAAAGCATTGCATTAAAGCACTGACACCATTAAAATAAAACCATAAACAATAAAATCATATGCTCCCCTCTTCATTTGATAGCACATCCTCCTTCCTTTGAATTTTTTTTTTATAAAATACACACGTCCGGACTTATGTCTGGATCCGGACATGTTTAAACTTTGCACGTGTCCAGGTCTGTTGGTGCGGACGCAAACCCGGACGCGTTATAATTTTTTTTTTGTGACAAAATAATATAGGATAATTTAAAAGAATGTAAAACAAAAATAATAGGATAATAAAATTTAACCACTAGGTTGCCTCCCAGTAAGCTGCACGTATTTTTAGTCTTTGGCCAGACTCCCGCTTCGTTATCCTGGATCAAAAATAGAAGTAGACAACAGCTTTGCCAGGAAAATGAAGTTGGCAGTAATTAAAAGCAAACCACCTGGATCAAAACAAAACGTTACTTCGGCAAATAAAATAGGAAAATGAATTGAAATACCCCGAACTTAAATATGGTGATTAAATTATTTTAGTAAGGTATTTAAGGGCCTAATAGTGCCTAAGTAATTTTGGTAAGGAAAATAAATCCAAAAGAAATAAAGAAACGCTTAAAAAGCGAAAAACGCTAAATGAGCGTTAAATAACCATAGGAGGTACGAGACCTCGGTTAGCGTATTATGTGGATTCCTAGGGCTTGATAAGACCAAAATAATATATGGGAACAACTCCCGAAGAAAACGGATCCAAATAATGTATTTAAACGCTAATAGAGCTTTAGCGTATGTTTTTCGAGAAAACCCGAAAACGTGATTTTAAGTGGTCAAACGGACCCGTAAAAATTATAAATCATTAAATAACAATAATTAAGCATTAAAGGAAGCTTAATAACCCATAAAAATAAAGAAACGAGAAAATTCCGGAAAACGGGCCCGGTTAGTGAATAGTACCTAAACTGGGTAAAATAACGAGCACTTTCTGTAAAAGACGAAAAACGCTCCAACTAGTAACACTGTAAGTGGGCCGGTTTTATTAGCGAGTCATCCCCTCACTCACACACAACTAAAGAAAGAAAGAAAGAAAAAGGAGGAGAGAGTAAAGTAAAAAGCATAAAGTAATTTTTTTTACGTCTCTCCTCTCATTTCCTTCTCTCTCTCTCTCCTTCCTTTCCTTTCTTCCCACCGTGAGCTGCTCTCTCCTCCCCTTCCTGGCGATTTGAGCTGCTCCACTCAACAACAATGGCAGCCTCCCTTTCCCTCCATGCTCAAGCCATTTTAGAGCTCCAAATGAAAAACCGAACACATATTCTTCTTCCCCTCTTCAAGCTCCACATTTCTCTCTTTTCAAAATTCGAAAAAAGATGAGTTTCATTTTCGTGGGTTTTGCCCATTTGAAGAGAAAAGGGCACCACCTTGTAGCTTGGAGCCTCCTCTTTCTTCTAAGGTAAAAAGTTCTAAATAAAATTCATTTTTCTTCACCTTTCTCTCTTGACCAATTTTTGCTCTTTGTAACACCTTGTTTTCTTCTTGCATTGGAGCATTGTTTCAACCCTCCAATGGTGGAGTAATCCCCTTCTTGATTCAAGGGTGAGAACCCCTCTCAAAAATCTCCAAAGGTAAAACCCTAACTTGTGCACTAAGCCCTTTTTATTGAATCAGAATTCTCTAAGGGTTTAGAAGAATAATTAAAATGCATTTTTGTGTTTCTTGGGTGTTGGGATGGAGTTTGGCAACTCCATTCCCATTTGACCGATTGGTGCAAGAAAGAGAGGAAGAGGAGAATTGGAAAAGAAAGAAGGAAATTATAAGCTCAAGGTAAGAGCTCCTTCTTAGTGCTCTATTTTAATGCATTAGAGTAATGAGAATGGGTGAACAAATAAAATAACCTGAACTATTGTATTAGTATTGTAGTTGTGGGAGTTTGAGTATTTATGAGTTTGTATTTGGATTGTAGGCCTTAGAGCCAAATAAATTGTGTATGTGTATTAGTATGGTGGATTGAGGAAGTAGTGATGTATTGGTGTTGTAATTGAGGAAGTTTTGGTGTATTGAGATTTTGTATGTGTGCTGGTAGAACCCTTGTGGTTTGGCTAGAATAGGGATGAATTTGATGAGAAAGGATATGTGTGGATAAGTAAGGAAAGTGTGAGCTATGACAAAATTTTAGTAGGAATTGTGCATTAAGAATGACTTGGTGAATGGGAGAACCAAGGTGTGTATTGGGATTTAGTAGAGATGATTTAGTAACTAAGGAGTAGTAGTTGTGGTAAGAGGATGAAAAGGTATAAAATCTGTAGCAAGAGATTTTTGAATGTGTTAGAGAAATAAGAATTAATGTGTAAGACTTGGTAGGATGAGTATGGTAGAGAGTAAGACTTGGGTTGAGTATAAGGTAAATGAGGCAAAGAAAGAGCCATAGGATTAGTGGGAAAAAGAAAGGGAGAATCTGTAACATTTGTTGAGGAAGGAAAAAACTGTAACAGTGGAGAAATTTGACAGTGAATGGTGTTTTGTAACAGATTTGGATAGAGGTGGATTAGGCTAGTTTAAAATGCTTAATCAATGCTAAAATATGCTAGATTATATGTAGGAATATTGGGGAAGAGATTGGTAGAAGTTTGGAGATGAAACAAGTTCAAAAACATAACTATTTTTCATCACTGTAACTGGTCCGGGTTTGTAAACAAGTACAGAAACCCGGACTAGTCAAAAATCGTAACAGATTGTATTTCAGAAGGAGTGGTCCAGGTTTGCAAACCAGGACCTAAACCCGGACCACCCCATTTTTATACCCGAGAGAATTTCCAATGAATGGTCCGGGTTTGCAAACCAACCCCTAAACCCGGACCACCCAAAATTTGTACCCGAGAGAACTGCAAGTGCATGGTCCGGGTTTGTAAACCCTGACCTAAACCCGGACCATACACAAATTATTCCCGAGGACTTTTGCAAAGTAGTGGTCCGGGTATGTAAACCCAGACACTAACCCGGACCCTACTAAAATCCTACCAGAATGTGTTTTAAAGCCGTTCTAAGGTAGAGTAAGGATGGGTAATGATAGTATAAGGTAATTAAGACTTAATTAATGATGTTTAAAGGTCATTAAGGCCATGAACAAGTGTGAGAAGTAATTAAGAAAGTTGTAAGTATATGAACATTAAGTTAAACCGAAACAACGGGATAACGGGGTAAGTACGAGAGTAGTAATTATTTGTGTATCGTATGAGCATAGTATTAATAACAACGTTGGAAACATTATCAGTGGAACAAGTGTGAACCAAGGAACAAGGGAACACACGGTAAAGCTAACCCCGGTGAAAGGTATGATTTTCTCATGCCCCGTATGCTAACCGAGTTACGTTGATTTGTGTGCTGTATGCCGGCTAATCAAGACTAAAGCATGAAAACGGTTTATTGCCTTTCATTGTATGTCTTGTTGTATGTTGTATGAGCTAACCCTTCTTGATTGATTGTGTGGCTTCACTTAGTGCATAGACCGACTCATAGATGAGTCTTGTTGTTTAGTGACTCGTAGAACGAGTTATGTTGTGAACTAACAGAAACGTAGAAACGCACTAAACTAAAGAACCAGCAAACGATAACGCCAACCCATGAACTCACTATAGGGATGGCAATTTTAAACGGATACCCGCTAACCCGATCCACCCGATTAGCTAAACGGATGAAAACCCGAAATAAACGGATAACGGATCGGGTGACGGATGATCGGATGACGGACCGGGTCGGGTGATGGATGAAACTTTTTCATCCGTCACCCGATCCATCATCCGTTTATCACCCGACCGTCATCCGTTTAAAGTTCCACCTTATTTTATTTCAAGTAACCAAACAGATCTTACTGAAATTTTAAAAAATCTAAAAGATAGTTGTAGACTTATATTTTATCGTCCATTTTTATTTTCTTCCACATACACTACACAACTTGATACTATTTTCTTATTGATATTAGTAGATTTTTTCAGTATGTTTGAGTGATAATTCTTAAAATATAGGTAACTTATACCTTACCAATACAAAAGAGTTTCATATTTATTACCATACTTAAAGAAATTGTTGTTTATGATATAGAAAAGGTATCACCCGATTATCACCCGATCCACCCGAATCACCCGCGGATGATGGATGGACGGATGACGGATGAAGAATAAATGGGTGACGGATGGACGGATGATCAATGATATATCCGGGTGACGGATGCGGGTGATGCTCCACCCGATCCGAACCCGATCCATTGACATCCCTAACTCACTAGAAGGTGAGAGAGTGTACGGGAGTAGCAGCCTTCCGATAACGGTAGGAGAACTGAAATGAATAATCCACAAACAATAAGAAGTGGAAGTATATAAATAAGCCCTACTAGAGGAATTAATGTTGGTGCAAGTCATGAACCATGGGAGTAGTAAAGAATGATGAGGGAACTTCAAACCCCTTAGCAAATTAGTCGACCCACTATGAGAGGACCCGACTGATGTGAGTAATGTCCCGAACATGAGAGTATTTGATACGTTGAGGGAACCCTTAAATCTGAGAATACTAGACGGTGGCAATTCCCTAAGCTAGCGGAGGATATCGAGAGAGATACTCCTAGGCTAAACCATGAGATGGTAAGATACTCCAAGAGAGGAGCGTTGGGAATTTGATTAGTCTGATAAAAATGGGCATTGTATATTTGAGGAGCTAAGTGTATAGCCTTTGAATTTGTAGGTCCGGTGGCGAGTCTTGTGTATGACTCCGCCCAGAGACCAAAAGTAATGAGTACTGAGTATTGCGTATGTATGAGTAAAGTAATGAGTAATGAGTAAGTAATGGGTACCGAGCAATGAGTAAGTATGAGTAAGGAGAAGAGTATGGGTACGGAGTAGTTGAGAGCAAGTCCCGAGTACTGAGTAAGAGTAAGTAATGGTAGCAGTGAGTATTGAGTAAAGTATGAGTGAATTAACGAGCAAGGTATTGAGCATAGTGTAAGTAAAACAACGAGTTAGTAAGAATAAGCTTAGTGTAAGCTTGTGAACCCGAGTAAGGGGAAAGAGAACATCCGATGAAACCGAATGGACGACTAACTGAACGAACCTTGTATATGTATGTAAGTATGGTTGATTGTATTGTTGTAGCATGAGTATGTATGTATGTATGTAAAATGAACTCCATGTATATCCGACCCAAAGTAGTCGGCGTACCGCGGTTAGCACGCGATATATGCGAAAGTCATATTCAGCGTAAGCTGACCCCCTAGGGGGAACGTTTTTAGTGTGCAGGTACCCGAAGGGGCGACGTTTTTATTCTTACAGATATTCGAAGCTGACCACCGTTCGAGAGAGTAGGACGGGGACTGCTATGTAAGCATGGGTAGTTGTATAATAGGGATTGTATTTGTAATGTATTGTGAATTTGGAAGTCCAAACTATATCGGTAATTTAAGGATTGTAGTAGACTCGGTATAGTACTGTATTGGAGTTGTATTTGAATTATGGTTGAGTAAGCAATGGGATGCAATGTATTGTGTAGAGCACTCGGTATGTTCATATTCATCAGACCGATAGTATGTAGGATTGTAACTCGCCTTGGTAGTCACGTGGGTGACTAACAGCATTGTACACCCGCCGTTGAGTAGGTAATATCCGCTGCGAAGGTAAGTAATTGTACA
Organism: Limonium bicolor; assembly: GCA_023374045.1. Classification (NCBI taxonomy): domain Eukaryota; kingdom Viridiplantae; phylum Streptophyta; class Magnoliopsida; order Caryophyllales; family Plumbaginaceae; genus Limonium; species Limonium bicolor. The sequence continues at coordinate 67,089,440 of CM041779.1, read as the reverse complement.
GTAATGACGGTATTAGCGGTAGGGGTGTTACATGAATACTCCACAAAACCTGGTGTTTGAGGAGGTACTGCCGGTAGCGTAGTTCTAACAGGAGACCAGGTGTGATTGGCTTTGCTTCCTCAAATTGGAAGATGTAAACATCCTCCTCTTATTTCAATGATTTTATAAATTCGAGAATAGACCACAAAGAGAGAAAAACGTTAGATATTACCTCCTTAATTAGCTAATAAAATCCATCACTGTTATTAAAGGAATTTTTGCTTAATGCTAATTAATGATTTAGATTTTTTCTGCTAGTAAAGAGTTTATTGAATTAATTAAGAGTTGACCTTACCTATGCTTTAGGGAGGCCACAAGGTAAATTCCTAAACAGACAAATAGAGCAAATTAGGATTATAATTAAAGTCTAAAATATATTTGGGCGATTCCACCTTCCTTAGCACATTTTTCTATCCATCTCATACACAACAGTTTTTATTTAAAGCTTTTAATTATTTTTCCAACACCAAGATTGTCACTGGCTAAACCCCCATTTACCGTTTATGTACTTTTTCATATATTCTCTTGCACATTTACTAACCTTATAATTAGCTAGATAGTTGCAAAGTCTCTGTGGATAAGACCTTGTTGTACTACAATGATTGGGTTCACTGCCCATAGTTAGCAAGATAGCTTAACCACTATTTTGTCCCAACAAGTTTTTGGCGCCGTTGCCGGGGAAGTGGCTCCTTGAAATTGATTATAGCACTCTCTTCTGATGGCTCGTAAGGAGGCGACATCTCCTCCTTCTCAAAGTTGAGGATGTATCCACCCTCATCTTCTGGGTAGAGCACGGAGAAGGAGGGGAAAAAGTAGTTGACTTCAGAGGGAGGAGACTCCATGAAGTCAAAGGAGAAACCCTCTTCTGAGGAGTTGTCTTCATAATCAAGCTGATAGTTGTTTGGTGATGGATTCTCTGATTCGAACAGGGGAGGAGTTGGAGAGTAGCTTAAGTCCTCAGCAGGTTGTTCCTCCTCGTGAACCGCTGCATTCAGTTGTTGAACTAGTTGCTCCATGTGTTCTAGCTGAGATAGCGTTCTTTGCTAGATCATTTTGGAGGTTCCACTTTTTGAGGTAAAATCTGCCAACATTTCCCTCAAAATGGTGTTGTCTCTTTCTTTTGCAACCATAGGACAATGGGAACTCTCATGATATTCTCCGCATCTCTGACATATGTCCCATCGATTGTAGTTTTCTGCGCCATAGGAGTAACCATACCAACCTCCTGCTTGATCGTAGTGACCATCCATCAGAATTAAGTACCTAGAAAAAAGAAACAAAAATTTATACACAAAATGGGCAAATAAAGGAAATGAAAATTATGCACAAGAACTAAAAAGGTAATAAACAGATAGTTGGACCGAAGTCCCCGACAATGGCGCCAAAAACTTGTTGGGTAAAATAGTGGTTAAACTATCTTGCTAACTATGGGCAGTGAACCCAATCATTGTAGTACAACAAGGTCGTATCCACATGGACTTCGTAACTATCTAGCTAATTATAAGGTTAGTAATTGTGCAAGAGAATATATAAAAAAGTACATAAACGGTAAATGGGGGGTTTAGCCAGTGGCAATCTTGGTATTTTTGATTTGAACAGATAAAAACAATTAAAAGCTTAAATAAAACTGTTGTGTATCGAATGGATGGAAAATGTGCTAAGGAAGATGAAATCGCCCAAATATACTTCAGACTTTAATTATAATCCTAATTTGCTCTATTTGTTTGCTTAAGAATTTATCTTGTGGCCTTCCTAAAGCATAGACAAGGTCAACTCTTAATTAATTTAATAAAATTTTTACTAGCAGAAAAAGTCTAAAATCATTAATTAGCATTAAGCAAAAATTCTTTTAATAACAGCGATGGATTTTATCAGCTAATTAAGGAGATAATATCTAACGTTTGTCTCTCTTTGTGGTCTATTCTCTAATGTACAAAATCATTGAAATAAGAGAAACCGTAAATGCATAAAAATGATAAGTTCTTAAGCATTTAATAATTTAGAGAGACAAAACAAATATTTATAGGCAAACTCGGTATTATAAATAAGTCTAAATTATTTGGGGTCAAACACCCATCCTAAGCACAAATATAAACTTACTCAAACATTGACAGAAATAAAAATAGAGTAAAGATAGATATTAAAACAGAGTAAAGTTTGAGGAAAGAAAGAACTCTATTTGGGGAGAGTTGTTTCGCTTCCGGGCTTGTCTCCGTGATTATGCCGGCCTCAAGATGATGATAAATAGGCAGAACGAAGAAAAACGAACAAACGGGCATAAGTTGGTCCTGTCCGGGTATGGGCTATGCGGACACAAATCCGGACAACACCTGTCCGGGTAGGGGCTACGCGGACACAAACCCGGACACAGCCTGGTTTTGTGCAGATCGTCTTCTTCGTCTGGTTTTTTGGAAAATGGAAGAGTTAGGCTTATTTGGTGATGGGAAATGATGGAAATGAAGTGGAGATGTGGATGTATGGATGGAGAATGAAATTTGGATGGAGGGAGAGTGAGTTTTGATGAGCATTGATGAGCTTTGGATTTCAGGAGGGATGATGAAGAAGATTGAAGGAGCGTGGGTTTTATAGAGCAGTGGAAAGGAAGAAGACAAGGGTTATTGCAAGCGTGGGTGAAGAAAATAAGGGATGCGGCGTCTGATATGTCTGATGGGGTAGATAGATGAGTTTGTGGGCGCCGTAATTGAGGAAAAACAAAGAAGGCGGTGCAGAATTTCAGTCGCGTGATTTCTGGATTCGGCATAGTCATTTTACACTTGTCCGGATTTGTGTCCGGATAGGGCTCATCCGGACGTGTCACGTCCGAGTTTGTGTCCGCGGTAAGGACACAAATGTCCTGGTGAGAATTTGTACGTGTCCGAGTTTGTGTCGGGATTTGGCCCATCCGGACGTGAGACGTCCAAGTTTCTGTCCTTGTTTAGGACACACTTTTTTGTTGCGTCCGGGTGGGAGTCCGTGGTATGGACACCCCTGTCTGGGTTTGTGTCCGGATTACGGACATGTGTATTTTCGTCTCGTCTTGTCCTGCAAACTTCGTCAGGCTCCGGATTCTTCGTTTGAGCTCCGTTTTTAGATCTGTTTACGCCTATGCGTTCGTCTCTTCGTCTAATTTGCTCCTAGCTTGGTTTTCCTCATGTTTAACCAATAAATCTGTAAGATAACCAATAAAACATAAACTAGAGGAAAACTAACCAAAGTGGAGAAATGAGCAAGAAAAGTGCTAATATAACATATGAAATACACCCATAAAACATGCTCATTTGGACACTTATCAGTAAAACTTTCGGGAGTTAACCTTAGCTCATCATTATCGTAAGATTGATCCCATATTAGTTCCATCTCATCCACAAGATATGCAGGCCACTTCGAGTTGACCAGCTTGTGAATTCCACGATTCTCCTACAATCTAATTATAATATGGTCAAACCTTTGCTTGTTATCCATACAACCAAGTAGCAAAGTCAACATAAAAATAACTTAACATCCAGTATAAGGTTCATTACATGCACTTTTCTTGCAATCCATTCTTTTGGATAAGTGCAACAGTTTCCCGCCTCATTCCATCAAAGCTCTGTCTGCTTGTTAGTCAGTTCCTTCCACTTTCTCCCACCACCTTTGAGAGTGTCACCTTTGTTCTTGCATTGGTGTTTGTCTACATACCCTTGGCTACTCCTACGGTTGTTGAACATTTCAGTGACATTTGCCCACCTGTGTTGGAACCCTACCAAAGAACCCCCATACCTAACTATAACTTTGATTCTTCAACTAGTAGCTGAAAAAGTAGTTCAACATCTTCCTTACTCCACTCATGTTTAGGTCTTTTAGTTTTCTCACAGCTCGTTCAATCAGCTTCCCTTACCCCTTATCATTAGCTTGCATTTTCACCATTACTGAATGTATATACGTTTTAAAATGGGGCACATCAGTTCATAATCATTGTGCTTAGATCAACAAAGTACATCAGTGATACCAAATACTAACAATTGTGACCAACGAGATAGAGGTAAGCAAGGAAACAAGTCAATACTCTGTGCACAACATGTTATACAAACACAACCATAACAATAAACAAAAATTACAAATACCCTGAACCAAATTGACCATCAAAGCATTTAACGTCATTTACAACATCAGATACCACGTTATTCAGGTCACATGACACAATCATACATGCACTACAAATTTACAAAAGAGAAAATTAAAATTACTTAGCAATGGAGCTGTCTATGTTGATAGTAGTATCCGCGGCGAGCACTTCCTTTCTGTAGGGCACACAAGCAATGACAAACAAAAACAACAAAATCAGTCAAATGATAGTGTTGTATGTAGAAAGGAAATATGAAGATTAAAGATATTACCTTTTGTATGTGCTAATTGTCAGGGCGTGACCACGAATGTATTTATGGTGCTGCTTGAAGTAGAAACGGTTGACAAGTACGACGGGTTTGTTGGAAGTAAATGGGGAATGCAAGACTCACGTGAGACCCAGGTGGGATCCGTGTAGAGACCACCTCTTACTATTGTATATATGCCACAACAATGTCAAGATGAACGAAGTCCAAGAATGACTGAAAAAGGTAAATGAAATGTGATAAATGTAGAAGTAGCCTGGAGGGAATAAATAGCAAAATATGACTAAGGCTTTTACAAAGTGCGAAAATCTAACATTAGACATAAAACTTTGGGCCAAAAATAGAGCTAATCAAAGTAGGTCCGGCCCGACGACCCGACCCGAAAAAATCCTGAAAAGCCCGGTCCAAAAAAATATCTGGGCGGGCTTGGATAAAAAAATAGGTTCGAAAACGGGCCGGACTTTGGTAAAATTTTAGACCCGCGGGTAAGCCCGGGCCGAATTTAGTATTATACATATTTTTTTTCAAAAAGTATAATATATGTTTAAATTAATTTTATATAATATTTAATATGTATTTAAATAATAATTTAATATTTATTTAAATTATATATTATATATTTAAATTATCTTTAATATATTTAATTTTTAAAAATTTAATAATTATTTGAAAGTATATAAAATTGGGTCAGGCAGGGTGGCCACATGTGACAAAATCCGGGTCTGGCCCAACCCGACACGAAAATTTTTAATACGGGCTTGGACAAAATTTTTAGGCTAGACGGGCCTAAAATTTGTGATCGACCTGGCCTGAACCCTGCCCACTCGCCCAATGACCAACTCTAGTCAAAAGTGATGTCAAATACTGCAGAAGAGAGAGTGATCAATATGGTCAATGCGTAAACATCCCGAACTCCTAAAAAGCTCTAGACATATATTGGAAAGTGGAGGTGACTTAGATTTATAGATTATGAGGTCTTATACCACTAAACACAACTGTTTAAACTGTTATGAACACTTATATTTCTTCAATCATGTACCTAAATCAACAAGTTATGGCTCAAAGAAATTAATTTATAAATACGACGTGACTACACGCTAAATATTACTTAAATAACGGATTTAGAAACTTAGTACTTGGTTGAAATAAACTTTTATAAGAATTTTAAATAAACTTTAGCCTAGTCATTGTCTCTCTTCAGCGAGAGTAAGAGTTCGCTCTTCGTCCTCTTTCTCCCGTTTCTTTATTCCTTCTCTCCTACACGCCATCCATTCCTTTTCCCGGCGCACCTCCCTTGCATCTCTGACGACTCTTCCAGGCTGGGTAATCGGAGAGTAAACTCCATTCCTCCACTCCGCCGGAATAAGTAATAAGAGAATAAACTCCTTTCCCCCACCAAAGTGGGTGGTAAGAGAATTCGAACCCAGGACCTTCCGTTCCCTACTTCAGTCCTCCACCACTCGGATGTGAATCACTTGATGATTATGGATGTCCATGCTCAAATGGAGGTACAAAGCATTTCACGTTTTAATAGAGGTATATATGTGAATTTATGTTGGCATGACTGGTTCGACTATGCGGTGAAATTGTCAAGAGATACATGCAAGTCAGTCGGTGGAGTTTTACAATAGTTGCATGCCAATTCTGAACTATTGGTAGCGACCTTTGTAGATCGGCAGAAGTTTTGGATTTTCACATTGTGAAACAATTTTTATCCGATGCAACGGAGGTGTGTGATTCCCTGAAAGTTGGGATGGCTTTAGAGGTTATTCTTGGTGTGCTAAAACACGATGAATTAAAGAACACATAGGGAAAGGAAGTCGTCCTCCAAAGCAGTGAACGAGTAGGAAAGGCTGGTGATGTTGGTTCGCAGAGATAAGTTGATCAGTGATACTAACGTGGATTTTGTTGTAGCAGTGTCAATCAAGTGGGTATCTGAAGGAGGAGGATTTCCTATTGGACTTGTAGCAATAGTTTCGTCGAATGCTTTTTTCAGGTCTGTAGGTAGATTTAAGCTTGCTGGTTGCGTGAGTATAGTGAAACTTCTGACGATGCTTCATTAATGGTCATGCTGCATATGACCTTAGTAAGGATATTGGATGTCAAGATTATTAAGGGTTGTAAACCTTTGTTGTTGGCACCTCTTCAGTCTATTTTCTTTAAGCAATATCCTTGGCTAGGCTTATACTTCCGTTGGACTTAGGTTGAATGTTGACTTTTTCAATACCAATTGTCTATTCCAAGTAAAATGGTTATGATATTAAATGGCCAAATGTTAATTAAATAGAGCATGTGTCTCAAGTACTGTGTTGGTAGGTTTATGAAGTGTCAGCTGATCGTTTGTATTTACAGATGAAAGTGGTGGTTTTCCAAAAGAAAAAAAAAAAACTTTAGCCAAGATGAATCATGCATTTGCATGAAGGATCATGGATCTGCACTGGTGTCAATATAAAAAGAAACAAAAGGTTAAAGACTTTAGGGAATTTTCACCAAATACCACTGAGTTTTTACTTAATTCACGATATACCACTATGTTTTTAAAATTACACAGGATAACACCAAGCTTTTACTTATTTCACCAGATAACACTATGCCTCATATTTTGCTAAATGTTTCATTAATATCCCTAGAAAAAAGACTAAACTACCCATATAAATAGTTAAACAAAAGTGATGTCATATGAAATTTATCAGTATGACAAATCACTTTCAAGTTGTTAATTAATAACAGGGGTAGTTTAGTCATTATCCTCGAATATTAACGGAACATTTAACCAACTATATGATAGAATGTTATATGATGAAATGAGTAAAAACTTAGTGTTATCCTGTATAATTTTAAAAACACAGTGGTATATCGTGAATTAAGCAAAAACTCGGTGGTATTTAGGCTCTGTTCGGCATGGCTGTTTTGGCAGCAGGAATGCGTTGGCATAAATGCAGCATATTTGCTGGCAAGAATGTGCTGACATAAATGCAGCTGTTTTGAAAACTGCTGTTTGGCAGTGCAGCATATATGCAACATGTTTGGTTAAGTTAGTTATATGTAGTGCGTTTACCGTTTTCGTATTACAATTATAATTTATTATATTACACTACATAACTTTATTTTGTTAGTAAAAATAAATAGAAAAATTCACAAATAATAAAAATTTTTATTTCTATTATTTAAGCAAAACTTGTAACTCCTAAACAATATATTTTTATTATCTAAATTTTATAATTCTTACAAATATAAAAGCGTAAAAAAAGAGAACAAGCGTTTCAAATTTTTTGATAATGTTATGTGGATTTATTTAGTGAAATTATAACTTTTAATAATATATAATATTTTTGTAACTTTGTATGTTAATACATTTATATGCATTCTATTCTATACTATTTTAATATTTTAATTTATATATCAACAAGTGTGTATATTTTGGTTTTTTTAATTTTATTAATCTATGTGGTATTACAAATAATTATTGTAGATTTGTATTATAAATGTGATTTTTTTAAATTTGGCTAAAGATGTAGTACTATTTTTATAAATTATTTGAAGCATTATGTAATTTGTAACAAATAAAGTAACTTGTAAAAAATTTCTTTTTTCAAAATCAATAGTATAGTAATTGCATTATGAAGTGAGTAAAGAAACGGAAGTGAAGCCACGAAAACGAAAAAGTAGCATTTGATGCGGGCATTTATGCTGACATTTATACTGATATTTATACTCTTTAAAACGAATAACAAAAACAAATAAAGAAGTTTAAAACAGTATATTGTCAATTTATGCTGTTTTTAGTTGAGCCGAAGGCTCCCTTAGTGAAATTTGACTTTAAACCCACCACAGCATCACACGTTTGGGCTTACCCCCTTTTGTTTCTCCCGACCTTTAATTGTGCTTTTCATTTCCACACCCACATTAGCCCGCTTTACTAGTTGAGCCCCACGCTAGCCCCACAAAATCCAAAATAGAGTGAGGGTCCCCACCCTAGCCCTAAAGTTAAAACGCAGTAACACCGAAGCGAGATGAGAACCCTTCCCTTTTTCCTTTGAGTGATCTTTTTCCATTTGATCCAATTCTCGAAAAAGCGATTTTCGTGGCTGCTTGTTTAACTGGTATTTCCGTTGATTTTCAACTTTTCTATCTTGGTTGTCCTTACTTTCACCTCTAATGGCGTCGACTGGAAGCTGCCTTGAGAAATTGAAACACGGTGACGAAAATGACCACCGACGCACCACCACCGCCGCCGCGAACAATCACAATCTTGAAGATGAAGTACCTAAATTAATCAGACACAATGGCGATAGGGCGGTGGCGGAATCCATACAAGATACTGCTGTCGTATCAGAGGAAGAAGAAAAATATGAAGACAAAAAAACAGACGGATTCCCTTCAGACCCTTTACCGCCAGTGGACCCTAACCTAACGGAACTTCAATCTCATCCCTCTCCTCCTCCTTCCCAGCCGCTGATGAAAGAGGAACCGATGGAGATGATGGACATGGCGATGGTTCCTTCGATGATGGCTACGGCGGCGCACCAACAACAACAGCAAATGGTCCAGGCGGCAAAAAGGCCGTCCAAAGATCGCCACACAAAAGTTGAGGGAAGGGGGCGACGCATCCGTATGCCGGCGGCCTGTGCGGCGAGAATCTTCCAGCTTACCCGAGAACTGGGTCACAGGTCCGACGGAGAGACAATCAAATGGCTATTAGAAAGGGCCGAGCCCGCGATCATTGAAGCCACTGGTACCGGCACCGTCCCTGCCATTGCTGTCTCCGTCAATGGCACTTTAAAGATCCCCACCACCACCACCACTTCAACTTGCCCCGCCGAGGATGACATCCACCACCACAACCATTCAAACGGTACCACCGAAGTGCCTTCGAAGAGGAGACGGAGGACAACGGCGATAACCAACAACAACACATCTTTCCACGATTCTTCCGCCAGTGGACTAACCACCGCCGGGTTGATGCCTGGAGTACCCACCACAAGCTTTGCTGGGGTAACTATCGCCGGAGGTGGCGTTGGAGTCTCTTCCACGGCGAGTATGGTGCCTGTTTGGTCGGCAAATGCTATGCCAGGAGCGTTCTTCATGCTCCCGTCTGGTGGGTTGGGAGGCAACAGCAGCCAACAACCGCAGTTCTGGGCGATTCCCGCAGCAGCAGCACCAGTGTTCAATATGGCGGCGGTGCAGGGGTGTGGTATTGCGGTGAGAAACGAAACAACCACGATGACTGTGGGCCCTATGAGCTCGAGCTCGGGGACGACTAGTAGTGGGGGTGGTGGACCCACAGCTACTAGTTCCCCTACGCCCCAGATGCTTAGAGATTTTTCTTGGGAGAATCATGACAGACAGGAGCTTCAGTTGATGAGTGACGGCAGCGGCGCTGGTGGTTGTTATGTTGCAGCTACCGCTGTTACCTCTTCTCCACCGCCACCGTCTCCTAGAGGTTGATTCAAAATAATCTACTTTCTCATACCGCTTCCTTCTAGTCTCAAATTAACTAGTTTAGGATTTTAGACCGTGTACTAGAATTAACTTAACTACCCTACGTCATGCTTTTTTATTTTTTTTGTCACTTCTCTCGTGACGTGGTCAATTTTTTTTTCTCTTCAGGAAAGTGACAGACACAGTGATAAGAGTTTCTAGGATTGTAGGATGGGTACTGGGAAAAATGCTTGGAAATATCTTATGTTACACTATCTTTGTTTGTGCGTATTGCTTCTCTATTGACTGAAGATGCTATGCTACTGATTGGATAACAATATTACAGAAAAGATAGTTGGTTCTCTTTTTCTTTATGTATGTTGGTACCCGTATATGTTAATTCGAACAACTCATGGTGCTAAAGTTAGTTAATATTCCATCTGAAAGTGGCAAGGATTGGTTCGCTTTGCATCAGTCGCTATGTATATCTACCTACTTAACTCATAGTAGAAGTAATGGGTGAAGATGCAAAAATTGTATTAGAGCCATAATTTTGTCAACTTGATTTGACGACACATATATCAGTGCTATTATACAGGTTGTGCAAGATGCAGAAAAAATCAAGGCAAGCTTAAGATTTATTGAATCTGATAGTTGAACGGGGATGATCTTGTTTGTTTGTATGGACTCAAATATCAATACGATTTGGTGTCTATTTGTATCACCTTGAAAGGTACAATTGGTGGCCTCTAACTTGTGAAACTCGGGATCTGCTGTACTACTCTGAAGTGAAAGTGAACAGGACGTAAGTGAGTGGTGAAGAGAAGCTGCTGTGGAGATCACTTGTTTTGTGTAGGTGGGGATTATATGGAGATTCATCACATGTTGAGCAGAGCTTTGATTGACTCTTTTGTTTTCAACCTGGTAAAGAATCGCTACATTTTCAAGGTTACTGTATAGCTAGCTTTGTTATGGGAAGTTGGCTTGTTCGTTAAGATCTTTCTTTCTGATCATATCTATCAATGTTTGTTTATGATTATTCAATCCAAATCATCGGAGTTGCACACTGGTTCCGTTGTAAATCCTGGAGTGTCAAGTTCCCTTTGGCTACAAGTTAAACAAAGATCACTCTTGCTGCAAGATTTAGAAGTTAGATCTCATTGGCAAGGTTGGACAGTGAGACAAAAATGCGGGTTCTCTCCTTTACCACCTTCCATCTTAGTGTTATGCGATTTTGAGTAGTTCTGCGCAATTAGTTATAGTATATAGAATGTATTTTATCTGAAAGAATAATCTGATATCCAGTTGGAAGAAAACTTACTTTAATTTCCCTGATGGAACAGGGTTACCAAGTTGTGGTGGAGTAGACAGAAACTGAGTCCTGGGCAGGGTTATGATGCCAATGAACAAGGTAGATTTTCTCACTTCTTTATTTCATGATAACTATGTGGAGTAAAAAAAATGTTCATTAACTTGAGCAAATTCAGCTTTTAATTTACCTTGGATATGTCACATAGATACTGGTTAGTTGTTGATAAGTTGAGTGTATCACCCTCCCATCCTCAGTAAAAGGTATGGAATAATTATTATTCCAGAATGATCTTTTAACAACTCATTACAACTCCTTAAGTACCCTTGGCTACTGCTGCCGAATACCCACTCTAACACAGCTTGCAAACTCTCAAAACAATAACGACTAACACTTAAAAGCACAATTACCACTTAACCCCTCTGCACAAAAACCTGACCAAATCTCTTTCGGTTATTAGTACAGGGGGTGTAACATCACCCCTCTTGGACTAACACCTTATCCTCAAGGTGTAAATCAGGAGACTATTCCCTAAGAATGGATTTCAACTCCTAGGAGGCATCAAACTCAGGGGAATTGTGCCAACGAATCAAGGCTTCTGGTTCCCCATTCTCGCGGTGTCTGTAGGTCAACACTTCGGCTGGTTGAAGTTGTAGCTCCAGCTCATCAGTTAGGCTAGCAGGTAGCTGAGGAGAATTGTGGGAAGAAGGAGGTAGAGCTTTCCGAAGTTATGAAAGATGTATAGTAGGATGAATCTTTGCATTAGGAGGTAATTGTAGTTTATAGGCTACTTCTCCAACCCGAGCCTCAATCTCGAAAGGGCTATAGTATCGGCCATCGGGGACTTAATTTGGCATTTCGCTTCTTAGTAAGGGATCTGTATTTATATGGGTGAATTGTAAAAATTCCCAATCCCCCACTGTAAACTGAATAGGCCTGCAGTGGGAGTCAGCCTAGATTTTCATCCTTTGTTGAGCCTTCAATAGTTTCATCCTTTGTTGAGCCTTCAACAGATTGGCTTTCAGCTCAGTAAGGAATCTCTCTCAGGGAGCTGGATATCCACTTCATTAATCAGGGAACCCAAAGGAATGTATCTTAAAAGTGTAGGCGGATTACATCCATAAAATGCCTTAAAGGAAGTAGTCTCCAAACTTTGGTGAAATGTGGTATTGAACCATCACTAGTACAAAAAAAGCCTATTTCAGCACCCCTATTTTGGCGGTTGTACCCACAACTGCCGAAATAGGGCCCCGAAAAATTCTGTGTAAAAAAAGACACCTATTTCGACGGTTCCTAGGTAGGAACCGCCGAAATAGGTCCCCGAAAAATTCTCTGTGAAAAAAAACCACCTATTTCGGCGGTTCCTAGCTAGGAACCGCCGAAATAAGGTCGTCCCGAAATACGCGCTTTCAATTTTTCACAATCCCGGTTTTTTTAGTCTATTTCGGCGGTTCCTAGCTAAGAACCGTCGAAATAGATGAAATTTTTTAAAATTCGCGCCTCTCTCCGCCTTTTTTTCTCACGTTTTCTCTCTCTCTCTTTATTTTCTTCATTTCTACGCCTCCGCTCCCCCTCTATTCTCTTCTTGCGTCTGCTTCTCTTCTTGCTTCTGCTCCTCTACCTCCCCCCTTCATTCTCTTCTTGTTCTGCGCCTCCACTCCCCCTCTATTCTCTTCTTGCGTCTGCTCCTCTGCCTCCCCCCTTCATTCTCTTCTTGTTTTGCTCCTCCGACCCGGTAATATATTTGAACTTAACTTATTAATGCATACATGCTCTGTGCGTTTTCATTATCTTGTTTATGTCTGCAAATATATTCATTCTCTTCACTATAGGTAATTTTGCAACTGGAGAACAAGGAAACATGCTCTACGCCTCATGGTAATTCTGCAACCTGAATTGGCGAAAAAGGAACATGCTCTGCGCCTACAATCTCTTTACTCATGGTAATTTTACAACTGGAGAACAAGGAACATGCTATGCGCGCATCTCTTCTTCGCGCCTCTGTAATTTTGCAACCGAAACTGGAGAAATGAACGTCTTTGCGCCTCTGAAAATTTGCAACCCGAACTAGCGAGGTTGAAGACGGGGCTACAATAACAATTTTTTTTTAAAATTACACCTATTTCGGCGGTTGTTAGCTAGGAACCGCCGAAATAGGTGTGTTTTTTTTGTTTTGAAAACAGGCCTATTTCGGCGGTTGTTAGCTAGGAACCGCCGAAATAGGTTCGCACACCTATTTCGGCGGCTTCCATTTCTGTGGTTCAAAACCGCCGAAATAGGCCCTGAACAACCGCAGAAATAGGCTGTTTTTCTACTAGTGCATCATTCAACCTATGGTAAAGCCTGTAACCACAACGTAGGTTTTTTGATAAGAAAAACCCCTTAAATAGTCTTCTAAGCATTTATTAACTACCTCAGTCTACCCGTCAGACCGTGGATGATAAGCGCTTAAACAAAGTTTAGTATTAGCCAAACAAAATAATTCCTTCCACAAATGGCTGAGAAAAATAGGGTCTCTATTAGAAACGAAAGACCTAGGAAAGTCATGTAATTTTACCACCTTATTAGCAAAAACTCCTACAACATCCTTAGCTGAGTAAGGATGACTCGATAGTAAAAAATGAACAAATGTGGCCAATATATCTACTACCATCAAGACAGTGTCCACAGTTCTAATTTTGGGCAAAGTAGTAACGAAATCCATGGAAATATCTTCCCAAATTCGATCCAGGATTGGCAAGGGTTGTAACAAGCCCGCGGGAGTAAAGGGCGTTGTATTTCACCCTTTGACAAATGTCACAAGCTGCTACAAACTGCTTGATACAAGTGCGCATCCCATGCCAATAAATCACAACTGCTATTCTCTTAAACGTCCTTAGATACCTCGAGTGACCATCAGAAGGAGACTCATGAAATTCCTTCAAAATCAGAGGAACCAATAGAGAAGAACTAGACAAAAGAAGTTTGTCTTTATTAGAATAAATGGACATGCTTCAAACAGTTCCCGCGATGACTATCTGCTGAAACAACTAATTCTTGTACTATCATGTGCTGAACGGGATCCTTTTCAATTTCACCATCAACTACTTTCCATCCTTCAAACAAAACAATAGACATAGATAACAGGGAAGGGTTGTTGTCAACTCGAGAAAGAGCATCAGCTGCTACATTCTCTCTTCTAGGTATGTAACAGATCTCAAAATCAAGCCCAAGCAACTTACTCACCCATTTATACTGATCTTCGGACAGCAACCTTTGTTCCCACAAGTACTTTAAGACTTTTTTCATCAGTTCGAATAAAAAAACGTCTTCCCAACAGGTAGTGCCTCAATTTCTGCACAACAAAGACTATTACCACGAGTTCCTTTTCGTAGACAGATTTGGACTGTGCACTCATAAAAAATGGCCGACTCAAAAAGGCTATCGGTTGACCATGTTGCATCAAGACTGCACCAATTCCTTTACCCGAAGCATCAGTTTCTACTTCAAACTGTGCATCAAAGTCAGGAGGTGCGAGGCCTGGTATCGACGACAGAGCCAACTTAAGTTGTTCAAAGGCAACTTGGGTAGATTCTGTCCAAACAAAAGTGAATTTTTTCATTAAAGCAGTAAGTGGCGTCACAATAATTCCATAGCCCTTAACAAAGCGTCTGTAATAACCAGTAAGCCCAAGAAAGGCTCGCAATTCTAAAGGGTAGGACAACTTACACTTCACCTTCTCTGGATCAACCTCCACACCACTTCCTGAAATAATATGGGCAAGGTAATCAACCATTGTCTTCATAAAATTGCACTTTTTCAGATTCACCCGCAACTGATTATCAACAAGAATAGTAAGTACCTCCTTTCAAATGATCTAGATTCTCCTGCACACTCTTGTTGTACACTACTATATCGTCAAAGAAAACCAAAACAGAATGACGCAAGAGTGGCCTAAAGATGTGATTCATCAATGATTGAAATGAAGCTGGGGCATTCTTGAGGCCAAAAGGCATAACTAGAAACTAATAATGCCCTTCATGAGTTCGAAACACCATTTTGGGAACATCTTCTCGGATCTGAATCTGATGGTAACCAGATTTCAAGTCCAGTTTAGAGAACACACATGCCCCAAACAACTTATTATCCAGTTTAGAGAACACACATGCCCCAAACAACTCATCT
The DNA here is from genome assembly GCA_023374045.1 of Limonium bicolor. NCBI lineage: Eukaryota > Viridiplantae > Streptophyta > Magnoliopsida > Caryophyllales > Plumbaginaceae > Limonium > Limonium bicolor. Next base: position 67,074,137 of record CM041779.1, on the reverse strand, counting down.
AATAACTCATCGGTTGGTAAAGGAAATTTGTCTAGGATTGTAATATCATTCAAGGCTCGATAGTCCACATAAAACCTCCAATCACCCGTTTTCTTCTTTACCAGTAGGAAATGACTAGAAAAGGGACTATTGTTGGGCTGAATAAACCCCACAGACTGCAATTTTTGAACAATTTTCTCAATTTGGTTTTTTGGTAATATAGGTAATGGTAGGGTCTGATATTATGAGGGACAAAATTTGGCTTGAGGGGAATGTGGTAGTCATGGAAACGTTTTTGAGGTAAAGACTCAAGGGGGAATAACATGTCAGGGTAAGGGTCCAACACCAACTGCAATTGTTCACTATACTGATCACAGTTTTCATCACCTGATTTACCAACTCCTGATTGCTGTCTAGATAACAAAGCCATCCAACACCACCATTATTCAACGCCTTCAAGGTGGACTTAAGTCCTCTCTCACCAATTGAGTAGGCAGGATCACCACACAACTGGACTTCCTTATTACCCCACTTAAACTGAATCGTCAACTTATTCCAATTAGTACGAGTATCCCCTAGAGAAGTCAACCAACTATAGCCTAGAACCATATCCACCCCAGCCAACTCAAAAGGCAGACAGTCTACCGTGAGTTCCACCCCTTGCAAACACAATTGCAATGACCGACAAATCCTTTGCTTAGGGATTATTTCACCATTCCCAATTGTCACACTGAATTTAACAAACTCATCCACTCCCAGCTTTAAAGCCTTCACCAAACGTTCACTAATGAAATTATGGGAGGCACAACTGCGCACCAACTAAAATAAGGACATATTTACCTGTCAATTCTCTTACCAACTTCATAGTTCTCTGCGATGGAAACCCCACAGAAGAGAGTTGCGATAGTTTAGCCCTAACTTCAACATCAATATCGATAGTATCTTCTAACACGAGACTCATCTCAAAAGCGTTTTTTGCTCCATCATCGCCTACAGAAAAAAAGGTTTTAATCTGCTGGCTTGCCAGAATGAGTGGCATTCCACTTATCACTACATCGGAAGCATAAACCTTGCGACCGCCTGCGATGCATCTCTTCCTCAAAGATTCTCTTGAGTCGAGTCGAAGCAATGGAATGAGCTTGTTGTCGTGGATAACTGTGAGGATAAATTAGGGATTGAGACTTCCTTAATTTGATCGACACGTATAAACAGCTGGCCACATAGATTTCTTGGAAGCGGTTTTAGGCGTGCGTGATAACCAAGTAGAGCCTCCATCGTTTTTTTAGCACCGCCATGGTTAGAAACCCTAAAGCTATTCATCTCCTCAATCTTATTTGCCGCTCGCATCAAACTCTCTAAATCGCTAATCTCAAACAACATCAAAACTTTCTTAATTTCCTCTCTGAGACCGCTCCTAAAGATTCCCTTCCGCACCTCATCTGGAACATCAGAAAGATGTACATAATAGAATTCAAATTTCCTGTGAAATTCTTCTACACCAGAATCTTGACGGAGGTCGTACAACACATCTAACCAATCTCCCTAAGCCATCGAACTAAACCGATCGATTAGAACTTCTTGGAATTCCTTCCAAGAAGGCAATCGACGTAGTTTCCATGCCATTCAAACCAATGAAGAGCGGTGCCTTCCATGTAAATCCCCGCAGTCTGCACCTTATCTTCCTCGCGAAGTCACACTCAACCTTGCGCAGCCTCTCTCGTGGATCTTCACCAGAGAAAACCGCCAATTTTAGTTTCCGCGTCTTATACTCTCGCTGATCACTCCACACCGGATTTCCCTGAGTTCTGCAGGAGCCGTGCGGCAGATTATTATCATCTTCCTGTGGCGATCGCCTCATGAAGGCTTGTAGATCTTTCTACATTTGAATGATCGAAGCAGATAGACCTTCAATTTTTCCATCCATGTCCCTCTACGATTGGACCGCAGAGGCCGATGTCAACCTTACCGTTGATGTCCTCAACCTCTATTTGATCAATGATTGTTCCTTCTCCAAAAGTTCCATCAAAGTTTCTTTCCCGCCTTTAGTCACCACCATGAACATGTCTCACGCAGGCAAGAAAAGGAGCGCTTTGATACCAAAATGATACATTCGATTGTATCACCCTCCTAAACCTCAGTAAAAGGTATGATTATTATTCTAGAATGATCCTTTATCAACTTGTTACAACTCTTTAAGTACCCTTAGGTACAGTTGCCGAATACCCACTCCAATAGAATATAACTCAACAGCTAACAAACTCACAAAACAATAACAACTAACACTTAAAGCACAATTACCACTTAACCCCTCTGCACATAAACCTGCTCAAATCTCTTAGGGGGCGTTTGTTTCGAGCGGAGGAAACAGAATGGAATCATGAAAGAGAATGAAGAAGAATATAAAAGAATTCCCTTTGATTTTCCGGTTGTTTGTTTGAGTGGGGGGAAATGAAATAAATAATCGGTCAACATTCGCCGATCAATGGTCAACGACTGCCGGCTGCCGGCCAACGGTCACTAATTGTCAGTCAACATTCACCGGTCAATGGTCATTAGTCATCGGGTCACACTACAAGAAAACAGTAGTATCACAGACGGAATATTCCGTAGGTAAAAGTTACATTTCCGTATGTAATGACAATCATAGACGGAAAATTCCGTAGGAACTTTCCGTCTGTAATAAGCGGGTCGGTAATAATATTTCGTCTGTAAAAATACACTCCGTCGGTGATATTATTAACTTTTACCGACGGAAATTTCCGTCTCAAAAAATTATTATCACCTACGGAATATTCCGTCTCAAAAAATTGTTATCACCTACGGATATTTCCGTCTCAGAAAACTGTTATCACCTACGGACATTTCGTCTCAGAAAATGATTATCACCTACTGTATATTCCGTCTTAGATTAAGTTATCACCAACGGAATGTTCCGTCTCTGATATGTTATCACCTACCAAAATGGTGTGTTTTAGATATTATTACCTACGGAATGTTTCACCACAGATAATGTTATTACCTACCAAAGTTTTGTGTTTCAGAAATTATTTCCTACAAAATGTTTCACCTCAGATAATGTAAATGTTTTGTACCTAATAATTTCACAAACAAAACACATATAACGGGAATAATTCATAGCTGAAACACATGTGACAATTTATAATGTACTACATAAAGTAGTTACATCCATAGTTACAACATTCCCAAAATAGTCTTCACCTCAGAATTAATTATTACCAACAATAGCATCCATCTAACACAAGACACATATACAAGCAACATGTGATATTTTATAAAGTGCTACATAAAGTAGTTATATTCATAATCACAACATTCTCAAAATAGTGTTCATAACTAGTAAATGTTTCCATAAGAAAGAAACTATAAGGAAGTTCATATTCTGCCAAAATTTTACAGTATTCAAGTTTGCTAATCACTATGACAATATTTTCACATCTGATCATAGAAAACACATATTCTTTAGTTGAGAGCTCCATATCCCTTGCATCCAACTATCTGCAAAAGAAAAGACATCAATTTTAGCAGCAATCAGTACAAAAGACATGTTGATTATGACATTTTTCAAGCGGACAAATTGATTATGACTCTTTTCAAGGGAACATATTTATTAAGACTTAGAGCGAGCAGCTATTCAATTCTTAGATCTCTTATATTGACATTCATCAACCAATAGGCGAAATATACAATCATTTACATCTTATATGAAACCAGAGACACAAACACCAGACTGCATGAACTGGACTTTAATCTTTCCACTTTTCTTCTTAGTGTTGGCAAAGGAAGGCAGCAAATCTAACGTAACAGCTCAAATACTTGCAAGAAAGCCACATGTACCAATGTATTTCACTTCACTGTGTTTCAGAATAAACCGACAAATCCTTTGCTTAGGGATTATTTCACCATTCCCAATTGTCACACTGAATTTAACAGACTCATCCACTCCCAGCTTTAAAGCCTTCACCAAACGTTCACTAATGAAATTATGGGAGGCACAACTGCGCACCAACTAAAATAAGGACATATTTACCTGTCAATTCTCTTACCAACTTCATAGTTCTCTGCGATGGAAACCCCACAGAAGAGAGTTGCGATAGTTTAGCCCTAACTTCAACATCAATATCGATAGTATCTTCTAACACGAGACTCATCTCAAAAGCGTTTTTTGCTCCATCATCGCCTACAGAAAAAAAGGTTTTAATCTGCTGGCTTGCCAGAATGAGTGGCATTCCACTTATCACTACATCGGAAGCATAAACCTTGCGACCGCCTGCGATGCATCTCTTCCTCAAAGATTCTCTTGAGTCGAGTCGAAGCAATGGAATGAGCTTGTTGTCGTGGATAACTGTGAGGATAAATTAGGGATTGAGACTTCCTTAATTTGATCGACACGTATAAACAGCTGGCCACATAGATTTCTTGGAAGCGGTTTTAGGCGTGCGTGATAACCAAGTAGAGCCTCCATCGTTTTTTTAGCACCGCCATGGTTAGAAACCCTAAAGCTATTCATCTCCTCAATCTTATTTGCCGCTCGCATCAAACTCTCTAAATCGCTAATCTCAAACAACATCAAAACTTTCTTAATTTCCTCTCTAAGACCGCTCCTAAAGATTCCCTTCCGCACCTCATCTGGAACATCAGAAAGATGTACATAATAGAATTCAAATTTCCTGTGAAATTCTTCTACACCAGAATCTTGACGGAGGTCGTACAACACATCTAACCAATCTCCCTAAGCCATCGAACTAAACCGATCGATTAGAACTTCTTGGAATTCCTTCCAAGAAGGCAATCGACGTAGTTTCCATGCCATTCAAACCAATGAAGAGCGGTGCCTTCCATGTAAATCCCCGCAGTCTGCACCTTATCTTCCTCGCGAAGTCACACTCAACCTTGCGCAGCCTCTCTCGTGGATCTTCACCAGAGAAAACCGCCAATTTTAGTTTCCTCGTCTTATACTCTCGCTGATCACTCCACACCGGATTTCCCTGAGTTCTGCAGGAGCCGTGCGGCAGATTATTATCATCTTCCTGTGGCGATCGCCTCATGAAGGCTTGTAGATCTTTCTACATTTGAATGATCGAAGCAGATAGACCTTCAATCTTTCCATCCATGTCCCTCTACGATTGGACCGCAGAGGCCGATGTCAACCTTACCGTTGATGTCCTCAACCTCTATTTGATCAATGATTGTTCCTTCTCCAAAAGTTCCATCAAAGTTTCTTTCCCGCCTTTAGTCACCACCATGAACATGTCTCACGCAGGCAAGAAAAGGAGCGCTTTGATACCAAAATGATACATTCGATTGTATCACCCTCCTAAACCTCAGTAAAAGGTATGATTATTATTCTAGAATGATCCTTTATCAACTTGTTACAACTCTTTAAGTACCCTTAGGTACAGTTGCCGAATACCCACTCCAATAGAATATAACTCAACAGCTAACAAACTCACAAAACAATAACAACTAACACTTAAAGCACAATTACCACTTAACCCCTCTGCACATAAACCTGCTCAAATCTCTTAGGGGGCGTTTGTTTCGAGCGGAGGAAACAGAATAGAATCATGAAAGAGAATGAAGAAGAATATAAAAGAATTCCCTTTGATTTACCGGTTGTTTGTTTGAGTGGGGGGAAATGAAATAAATAATCGGTCAACATTCGCCGATCAATGGTCAACGACTGCCGGCTGCCGGCCAACGGTCACTAATTGTCAGTCAACATTCACCGGTCAATGGTCATTAGTCATCGGGTCATATGTCACCGGTCAACATATACTGGGGAAAGAGAATCGCATTCTCTAGTATGGGGTGATGAGTCAAGATAGAGAGTTTTGCTAATCTTATTCCCTTTCCTGGAAATAGAAAAAAGTGACAAAACAAACAGCAGTTTCTGATTACCTCAAAACAAACGCCCTAACACTTCGTTTGGTTCTTGGAATGTTAATTCCTAGAATAGCATTCCTGGAATAGAATTCCGAGAATAGAATATGACATCGTTTGGTTGTTATGATAGAAATACCTGGATTTGATGGTTTCTTTATTTGGTTGCCAGAATAATGATAGGAATAGACTTGGAATAAGTATCAAGTTACTAATAAATCATTGACATTTAACACGTTATTATTAGTTGTATGTTCAACTTTTAATTATATAAATTAAATTGATAATTTGTAAAAATATATTTGATAAATAATAATTGATAAATTTTACTTGTCATAATAATAAGAACCCAAAAAATAAGTCAATAAATTTTTTTAAAATTTCTCTTAATTTCTATTTAAATTTTCTAGATAACATTAAATTGATATTATGAATATAAATTTGTAATTATTGAGCATGTAGAATGTAAAAGGAAACATTGAACTTATTATATATTAGCATGTAATATGTATGTGATTAATATAAACTAGTTCGTTTACGAAGTGAACTGGAACTCAAAAGGTCATAAAAAATATTACTAAGTATTCAAATGTAGTAAAACATTCTACACAAAAAATAATAAAAATAGCAATGTAAACTATCATAACTAAATCAAACCAAATAAATTAATAGCAAATTTATTCAAAACAAAAAGATAAAGTGTCACATAGAAATGATTTTGAAAGCGTAGCAAAATTTGAGGAATAACAAGTTTGAGAAAAAAGTGTAGGACAAAAATAGAAGATAAATAATTTGTTGCATTTATATTGGTGGAAATTATGAAAATATTTATATTTATAATTAATTATCACGTCTCAAGTGACGGAAGGAAGCGGCAACTCATTTGGAATTGCAATTCCTAGTTAAAAATAAGGGAATACTATTCCCAAAATAAGACCATAATTTGGCAGTTACCAAAATTCTTGGAATTCAAATTCCTTCAACCAAATAGTGTAATTATTTCAATTCCAGGAATTACAATTCTATTACCTCCTACCAACGACCCGTAAGGGTTATTAATACCAGGGGCGAAACAGTTGTCTTACTAATCGACCATGTTCTTTTGTTTAATTATTCCGTTTTAGGGATGGGGTCCTTGTATTTACCAGTCTTCATTTATTTATGTAGCTGTTTCCTTGACCCGAACTGTAAAGGTTTTTACATTAATTTCGCCTGTCCACTAGACTAAGAACTCGTACCTTGAGTTCTTCTTGCCATTAATCAGGTGATTAAGGATCTGGTTTTTGTTGAGTCCTTTCAAAACGTAGGTGATGCTTATCAAAGCAGGATGTGATGTGATTACTATCCTTATCCTTTATACGAGGTTTCAAGCAACTCACATGAAATGTTGGGTGCTGTTTCATCGTCAACACTCTCGTTCGGTCAACTTCATCCGAGATGCGTGGCGATGGTATTCTATTTGAATAGGGAAAATGATTGATGAGAAAACTGTAAGTGTAAGGACAGATGTATCATGTACATATATGCATTTTAAGAACTTGTTTTCTTACGGTCTAGATGGTATTATAAACGTTCGATACGTCTAGTTTTAGTATTCCTCCCGTGTTGCTTGAGATTCTTCTTCATTTTGCTTTTTATAAAGGTGTGATCATTGTGGTTACAAATTAAACCTCATAGGCACTCAATAATACGGTACATATCAGTAATGAATATTTGTTGTAGAAGATATTAAGAAGGGCATAATCACCTATTGTATACTCCCTCCGTTAATTTTTATATGTCTTTCTAGCTCATTTGGTTTGTTAAGATTTAGTTGTCATTTTAGATTTTCAAGACAAACTTTATTGCTTTTTTCCACCATTGCCCCTATTAATAACAACAACTCCCAAGGAAAAAGATAGTTTACCACCTTACACACACATTTATTAAAAAGAAAAAGTAAGGTTAGATGAGTCATTTTACCTCATTTCTTAATTCTTGTGCATAGAGCCAGAAAGACATCTAAAAATTAACGGAGGGAGTAGCTGTTATAGTAATCATTGATATTTTTTCTGACCACAATATTTGTCTTGTCTACCAACTGAACTTGTTAGGGCAAAAATATAGTAACTGAGTAAACAAAAATGATTGATAAAACATCTAATATTTCTGAACAAATGATAATATTAACGAATGGAGGGAGTAACTAATAACCAACATCTAGTTAAATGTTGACAAAATGAATCTCAAGTTATCGCTCACTAATTGAGGCGATCCAGGGTAATTCATAACCCTAGATAGAAGACCTTGAAGTATCATGCTCTTTTAGATGATTTGGGGGTTACCCTTTGGTTCTTTTTACCATATCAATGGTAGCTTAGCAGTAGTATCATCTTTTCATTCTCCCAGGACCTCCGCTTCTCGTTTTGAAGCTTTTTACCAGTGTTATGTTTCAAAGATTCTCATCAGTGTTGGTTCCTATTATTCATGGAAGTCTTTCCGCTCTATTTCTTGTGAACTGAAGAGTTCGGTGTTATGATCTATTTTTGAGTCTGCTCTAGTGATTTTTCCTCCCGCTCTTGCTTATTAAGAGTGGGTTGAGTTTTCTCTTATGTTAGTGGTGACAGGTTCGATTTGAGCTACTTCAATAAAACTTTAGCAATTTTCTGATTATCAAAGCTATTTTTCTAGTTGAAGATTTTGCAAGCTGATCCAGTTTTTAGTATTTTTGCTCAAGTAGACGTCTTTTGCCATTGATTATTTTGATGCTACTGTTGTATCTCAAGTATTCTCCAACTTCAAAAGACTTATGTACTTTTGTTCTCGGGGGTGCTGGTATTAGTTATTCCTGATTGATCTAGGTTGGGTGTAAGATTCTAGTGTTGTTTGTTATTGTCCTGGGTGCTCAGGTCTCGTAGTTTGTGTTCGTGTTTTGGTATCTGTGATGACTTGTCTTCCTCAACTGTAGGGGTCTAAGTAAGTCATATTTGAAGTTATGGGTGAAGAGTTTAATAACTAATCATAAACCGGTAATTATTTTCTTGATGAAGACTCACAAAGCCCGTGAAGATAAGTTTGAATTCTTTTGCTTTTTTCCTTCATATTGTGGGGAGGTTGTTAATCGAAGAGGAAGAAGTTTTGGCTTGGCACTGATGTAGAGAGTTGGTAGAGGAAAAGAGATCAAGCAACTGAATTCCTCCCTGTATCATATGTAGGGATGGCAATGGGTCGGGTTTGGGTCGGGTGGACCATCACCCGCACCCGTCACCGGACTTCACCCGCTCCACCCATACCCGACCCGTCACCCGTTATGTATCACCTGTCACCCGTTTCACCCATCACCCGCGGGTGAAATGGACGAACCCGTTTACCCGTTTGTTTATTCTTTTCCTTATTCATTGGTTAGGTTTGCAAATTAATGTGTGGTGAGAAAATTGAGGTGCAACGCATGTATGTTCCATGTTCGTCAGTTAGGGTGCAAAATACCTTCAATGAAGAAAATGAAAAAATACACAGAGCATGTAAGTTCCCTGTTCTTCAGTTAGTACTGCAAAATTACCGAGAGTGAAGAGAGAAAATAGAGGTACATAGTATGTATGTTTTTTGTTCGCCGGTTAGGGTTGCAAAATTACCTTCAGTGAAAAGAGAAAATAGAGACGCAGAGCATCTATGTTCCATGTTCACTAGTTAGGGTTGCAATTACATTCAGTGAAGAGAATTAAAAACTGGGCAGAGCATGTGTGTTAGGGTTGCAACATTAACGAGAGTGAAGAATGGCGCGGTCATGCAAAGCATGATTATTCCTTGTTCACTAGTTAGGGTTACAAAATTACCTTGTGTGAAGGAGAATGAAGATTAGTTTACAATAACATTAATAATATTATATATATATATATATTCTACACGTGTAAACGGATCGAGTGAACGGGTCGGGTGATGGGTGGAAAATGTTCACCCGTCACCTGACCCGCACTCACACCCGTTTCACCCATCACTCGTTTTTCACCCATTTTTTGCGGGTTTTTCACCCGGTTTAGCGGGTCGGGTGACAGGGTGAATTGGGTACCCGCGGACCCATTTCCATCCCTTGATATGTCAGTGGAGGTTGCTTTCCAAGGAGATATTCCTTTTATCTTTACTCGTTTTTATGGGTGGTTAGACTACAAAGGTCACATTCTCTTGGCTTAAGGAAGGTGACAAAATACTAAATTCTTTCACTCTAAGGCCTCTAGTGATAAGAAGTCTAACGGTATTTTTGGTCTTAAGAATGAGAGGGGGAAATGTGTTATGGTTGGAATCAGATTGATAAGATCTCCAGAATGTATACCAGAACCTCTTCACTTCTTCCAATCCTTCTGGAGATAGTTGCTTTGAGGAAGCAGTGAGGAATAAGCTATCTCCTTCTTTCATTCTGGCCCTTAATGCTCCTTATTCAGCTGAAGAAGTGGTTAAATATGTTTAGCAGTTGGGCTCAGACAACTCCCCTGGCCCTGATGGATTTAATGTTAAGTTTTTTTAAAACTTATTGGAATATTGTGGGCTCCCATATTATTTTCATTGATGCTTGAAGTATTAAGAGGTGCTTATCTCCTTGAACACTTAAATGACTACTTCATAGCCTTGATCCCCAAAATAAAGAGTTGTTCTTATTGAAAACTTCGGCTTATAGCCCTCTACAATTTCACCTACATAATCATGTCAAAACCTTAGCCACAAGAGTTCAAACCATGGTTTCTTCCCTTATTCCTAAAAACCAATCTAGATTTGTCAAGGGTTGGTCAGACAACATAATCCTTGTTGGTGAGCTCCATCACTTCTTAGATAAAAGTTTAGCCACAAAAAAAGGTTTTTTTCCCCTTAAAACAAATATCGGTAAAGCCTGTGATAGCCTGGAGTGGGGACTTATTTATAAAGTTCTCAAAATTAGGGGTTTTCCATCTAACTGGTTAACTCCTGTCATGAATTATATTTCTTCTGCTAGATGTGCAATAATTATGAATGGGTCCCCTGGTCAGTTTTTAAGCAACCTAGGGTATTAGACAAGGTGATCCCCTATCTCCCTTTTTGTTCATCTTTCTGGTGCTTTCAAAGGTATCAAGATGAAAGTTATCAGCCCTTCACTCTCACATTTACCTTTAGCTAGTGATATGATTTTCTTTGGGTGTGTCTCGGCTGAAAATGCTACCTTCCTCCACAAAACTCTCCAATAGTTCCTCAAAGCCTCTAGGCACCATATTAACCTTGAGAAATCAGAAATTGTGTTCAGTAGAAGATGATGGGAAGCTCCTCGAATATATAATATCTCTCATGTTTTGGGGGGTTTTAGAAGTTTCTAGTTTCTCAAAGTATCTTGGGATTCCGCTTAGGATTGGTAGGAACAAAACACAAGTTTTCGAGTACATTACAAATGCCATAAAAAAAGAGTTGCCTTGTGGAGTAAGCCTATGTCTCAGGCTGCTAGGACTATTATGGTAAGTAGTGCTTTGCAAGAAATCCCTTATTACTCCATGGCTCTCCTTCTTCTCCCCAAGACGGCTGTTGCCAGAATAACTTCTATCATCTCGAGGTTCTGGTGGGGTGGGAATAAAAAGTAAGCCTATGTTTTGGTTGAAATGAAGTAACATTTGCAAAATTCCTAATGATGGAGGGTTAGGTTTCAGAAGTGTTAAGGATTTTAACTAAGTTTTGCCCACTAAACAGTTGTGGAGAATCTTTTCTTCCTTAGATTCTCTCATGACAACAACTCTCAAATCCTTTTATTTCCCTAACAGTTGTGTAATAGATGCAATTTTTCCTTTGAAAGCTAGATAGATTTGGAAATCTTTGTTTCTTAATATTAGTTTATTTAAAGCTGGTATTACAAAGCATGAGTAGGGAGTGTGGTTCTTCTACCTTGTTTTGGGACTTTTCTTAGGTTCCAAGACTTGGTGCCTTTCATATTATCTCGCCAAAGCCTCCCAACTCCTCTCCTACCCAGATGGTTTCTCATTTCATCAATCCAGGACTTAATACTTGGAACATTCAAGAACTCCAACAAACATTTAACTCCATAAAAAGTAACATCATTGCCTCCCTACCTATAAATTTCTCTTGAAATGACTGTTGGTTGTGGCACATCATGGGAGATAATAAATACTCTATAAATTTCAATTTGATTCAAAAGGATAAGGAAGATGGCCAGACGTCTTTGCCTAATTGTTTTGCTATTATCACAAACAGAATTGATAAAGATACCAGTTCTCCTCAAGCTAGACTGATGTTTTGGAAAATTTTGAAAGGTATTACTCCTTGTCAAGGTAACATAGGTAACTCCCACAAAAGTTACACATGCATTGTTTTTTCAAGTGTTGCGCTGTCATTGAAATTTGGGGTTGTAGTATCAACCTTATAATTTTCCAAGTACTGAAGGTGGTGTAATTGTTGATTGGTTTATTGATCAAGCTGAAGAGTTGGGGGGGGGGGGGGAGAAAAAGCTTTCTTCTGTTATTAACCTTATGTGGGTGATTTATGATGCTAGAAATCGATGCAGACATGACTCTTCTCTAGCTTGGTATAATGTGGTAGAGAAAAACATTGCTTATATTGAGGCTTACAATGCAACTATCAATATGCACTCATAGGCAATCACAGAAGAAGTCAAATGGAATCCCCCACCTTCAGGTTTCATCTCAATCTCTATGAAGGTATTCACAAGAAAGAACCATCCTTAATATATTGGTGGTCTTTTCATGAATGTCGAAGGTACTTCAATTTTAGCTTTCAGCAAGAAGATGTCAAGCACTTGTAAAGTGCAAATTGTTGTTATCAAGGCAACTTGTATTGTAGTGGAACTTGCTAGTTTAAGGGGGTAACCATTACATCTGCTTTGATAATATGAAGAAGGAGTATCACCAGATGTTGTTTGGGACCGTCAATGAGCACATCTTGGGAGATAAAGGAAGAAGGACTGAAGTTCATAAACCTTCGCGATTCTCTTAGTAGTAATGTGTGTAATAGCTATAATGACTATTTCAACTTTCCTAGTATGTTAGTAGCTAGAATGGTTCATGATTCACCCTTGTATTTGGAAGTGTATGGAGGGATGAGAATCACATCCCTTCCAGCATTATTTCTGCCTATATCCTGGAACATGAGTTACTAGCGTAAGTAAATGTGTTTGGTAATGAGAATTTGCAAGGTTTTTTTATAAAAAAAAAACTAACATTGTTGGAGTATGAAGATGTTGCTGAGATAGTCAACCAGATCAAATGAGTCAATCAACATTGAAAGTTCGAGAGAGTCCGTCAATCAGTTGTGAAAATTAAGGAGCAACAACAATGACCTTGCAACGATCATCAACGATCAGACTTGGACCGGAATTCTCTCAACATTGCAATAATCAAAAGACTTGGCTCCAACTTACGAGATTTAAGCAATGAAGGAGTTAGTTCTTGAAATTTAGGAACTAACTCTCCACAACGCTCAATCCTAGCAACTATATAAGAGACTTGCAACTTCATTTCTCATTGAATCTTTCTAGAAAGAATTATTTAGAGCATTTATTTAGAGAAAAATTCGCTTATATTCTAGAGAGAAAAGTACTAGTTTTAGTTTGCGCACATCGATAGGGTCATTCTAGGTAGGTTCTAGTCTCATCACACTTATCACCGTAGTGATCAGAAATTGTGTTGGATAAGTGAGTGAGAAACCACTAATTAGATCTTTTCTACTTAGTGGATAGTGTAAGTTATTTTTGTTTTCCAAAGAAATAAAATAACTTATATTGAGTCTTTGTTTGAGTTCGATTGAGTGTTTCCACATCTCTAGTGCTTCTGCATATTTAGTATGATTGAGTCAAACCATTTCATAGACTCGCACCTTGAAGTGGTTTGAGTCAGCTGTTCGATCCTACACGTGGTATCAAAGCTTCGTTTAGCTGACACTTTAATCAAGAAGACATGGCACATGACCACTCATTCCATGATTCCGGACAACGAGATAACGAGATCTCATTTAGAGACAACCCTTTACCGTGTATCTCCTAAGGGTTTTCCAGCTTTGATTTCTAAAATGGTTTCTGAGATGAACTCCCTTAAAGCTAATCTCACTAGAAAAGTTTTGAGTTGATGGAAGAACTTGAAGAATCAAGAATTGTAATGCATGCTCTAAGAGATGAAACTGAGGAACACATGACTATTGCTTGTTCACTAGATTAGATTTACAAGACTCTCGACTCTCTATAGACTCCCTTCAAAAGGAGCTAGATAAAGCCAAAAGTCTTTCTAAATCGAATCAAAGGAAACAAGAAGAGTCATTAACTCAGATTGACTCACTTAGGAAAGATCTTACTTTATTTGCTGATAAGTGTTGCTCTCTACAAAATGAGTTGAACACTTTATAATCTCAGATCATTTCTCTAAAAAAATTTGTTAATCAACTCACTCAAAAACTAAAAGAAAAGGAACATACGGTCTCTCTAAAGCCTATCAATTTCATCAAACATGTCACTCCCTCAGAATTGCCTAAATGGGCCAACTCCAAGATCCAAAAAAGTCAGTCAAGATCGTGATGATCTCCAAAAGCAAGTTGATAAACTTTCTTAGGAGAATCAATTTATGATCTGGAATTGGATCCACTCAATCCAAGCCTAAGTGGCACAAATGCAAGTTTAATATTTCCAAAAATGTTTCTAAACCCAACAATAAACACAAGCGACAACAATAAAAAGAGAAGTTTGATTTCTAATGGGAAAACAATAAAAAATTTGTCAGTCTTCCTCCTACAAAGATCTATGGTTATTGTGGATGCTTTAGACATCGAGACAGTGCCTGTGAAAAACTGAGAAAAGGTTTGTCTTTTAATCTTGAATGTGTTAGGTTAATTCTTGAAGCTCGTGAGAAATTAAAAAAATATGGTTCAAAACATGGGTTCCCAAAACGATTAAATGATTTTTTTGCAGGTGGAAGCGAGCGAGGAGATGAACTATTTGTACTTGGACAGTGGGTGGTCCTGACACATGACTGAAGATCCAACAAATTCAGCTCACTTTTAACTTACTTGGGAGGTAAGGTTACTTTGGGTAACAACAACCAAGGATAAATTGTGGGAGTTTTATCCGTTGGTATTCCCTCCAAGTTTAAGGTAGATGGAGTCCATCTGGTAACTGGACTTCAACATAGTATGTCTAAGCATTTCTCAAATTTGTGATAGATTCAATTTAGCGATGTTCTCATTTGTCAATAAAGTCTTTTTATGAACGTACATGGTCTCTATAATCCACAGAATGTGGGGAAGGAAATCTGTACAAGATGTGTCTAAATGCCATCAACCCTGACATCTGTATATGTGCTCGCTTTCAAGCAGCACCAAAATAGTCCCATCTCAAGGCGATGAAGTGCATCTTTCGATACTTAAAAGGAACCAGTCAGCTCCATCTTTGGTACCCTCATTCCTCTATTTTTATTTTATTTGGTTTTAGTGACTCTAACTAGGCGGGTTCTCATCAGGATTGAGAGTACTTCGGGTTATGCACAATTCTTTGGTCTCTACTTAGTCTTTTGGTCCTCTAAAAAACAAAATTTTGTTGCTCTCTCTATAGCTATGGCATAGTATGTCTCTAGCACATGTTGTGCCCAACTTCTCTGGATGAAACAACATTAGAGGAGTATCCCATTACTCAAGATCAAATTGCTAATTTCTGTGATAACAAAAGCACTATTAAAATTTCAGAAAACCAAGTCCAACATTCAAGAACTAAACACATTGAGATACGTTTTCATTTCTTGAAAGATTGTGTTGAAAAGAAACTAATCCAGCTTGATTTTGTTCCTACAGAAGATCAACTAGCAGATATCTTTACCAAGCCTCTCCCTACCGCCATATTCAAAGCACTCCATTCAACAATTGGAATGACTCAATTATCGTAAGATGGTAGTCTCTTCTCTCTCTTGGTTGTAATAATTTGTAGGTGTTTCTTGCATTTTATTTGAGTCAATCCATGTTCTTGTATCAATAGACTGATTCCCTTGGCAGTTTCCATTGATTGAAAAGACAGAAGAAAGGTAAGATATTCCGCTAACTTGTTTCTCTTGAACTAAAACAAGACCTCGTCCACTTGGTTATTAAGCCTTTAAGGGTGCTTCATCACCTAACTTCCTAAGAGTGTGAAACCTGGGAAAGTTGGCCCAAAACTGCTACAAGGGTGAAGAGAAAAGTTTAGGGGATGGAGATGGTCCCTGTGTGCTTAACTTGGTAAATGTTTATGAGCTGTAAATATAGAGTTATAAAGTCTTCAAAACTACAATGCAATGCAACAGGGATCCTTCCAAGTTACGAGTATGTGGCATTGAAAGGTATTGTGGAATAGGACAATACTTCTTGTCCCTTGTCATTCGTGAGTATATTAGTGTGTGTTTCCATTATGGATACAGTCTATTTGTTTTTTATTATATGGATTGACTAAGACTATGTTGCAACCTTCTCCTATTGATGATTACAAAATGGGGGGAAGCAGTGAATCCTATCTCTCTGCGAACGGGTTATTTTGGTTATGTTCTAGATTGACTTTGTCTCTGTTGCGATTAGGTCTTAGGTGAAGTTTGGGTATTCTATTTAGTTTTTAACTTTGTTGGTACTACATCATGTTTGTTTTAGTTTTCTTAACTTAGGCATATATTTCCTTCTCTTGATTCCACTCAGTAGGTTGTGCTCTGCCGAAATTGCGCTCATTGATTCATGGGAACTCTGAATGAAAGAGTCACTCTATCTATCTGATTCAATTAAGGGGGAACTTGGACATAGTCGGTTCCCCAAAAGTCTTTTTCTCTTGTCTTGTTTTGCAGGATTGACTCATTCGGGATTCACATCAATAGTTTTAATATCATCAACACCAAGCGGAAACTGTTGGAGTATGAAGATGTTGCTAAGATAGTCAACCAGATCAAACGAGTCAATCACACTTCTCAAAACAAGAAAGAGTCGGTCAACATTGAAAGTTCAAGAGAGTCTGTCAATCGGTTGTGAAATTTAAGAAGCAACAACAATGACCTGGCAACGGTCATCAATGATCAGACTTGAACCGGAATTCTCTTAACATGGCAATAATCAGAAGACTTGGCTCCAGCTTCCAAGATTTAAGCAATGAGGAAGTTTCTGAAATTTAGGAACTAACTATCCACAACACTCAATCTTAGCAACTATATAAGAGACTTGTAACTTCTTTTCAATGAAACTTTCTAGAGAGAATTATTCACAACATTTGTTTAGATAAAGCACCACCTATATTATAGTGAAAAGTACTAGTTTCATTTTACGCACATCGATAGAATCATTCTAGGGACGTCCTACTATCATCACACTTATCACCGTACTGATTAGAAATTGTATTGGATAAGTAAGTGGGAAACCACAGAGTTGATCATTTCTACTTGGTGGGTAGTGTAAGTTATTTATATTTTACCAAGAAATAAAATAAATATTGTGTATTTGTTTGAGTTCAATTGAGTATTTTCACATCTCTAATGCTTCTGTTTACTTAATATGATTAAGTCAAACCATTTCACAGACTCAAAACTTGAAATGGTTTGAATTAGCTGTTCGATACTTGCAAACATCTTCTTTATGGTGGATCAAATGGTTCTGCATGACAGGAATGCGATGCTTCGGTCCATAACCGAGTCAACTTGACAAAATGCTTTGCTTTGCTTATATACATCTTCCTTTTTGAGATACGTACTGCTAACTGATATTTTGCACCGCCAAAGTGTAGTTCCAATGCGGCCAATCATAGTCAACCATGGCTGTTCCGAATTAAATTCTGCGTCTGTAGCGTTATTCGATGCTCTCTGGCATGGACAACTATAACTATTATGTAAGTTGTGCGTGACAAGTTCGGTGGTCATCTCTATGATGTCTTCTTGGGGACAAGTGAGCTCATTGATTTAAACGTTTGGTCCAACTTGTATATATATGGTTTCTATCTTTTAAGAGAGACTCGATCGGTCAATTAATTAATGTATGAAATGCTGACCTCTTTCATAGTAACTTCAATCCATATATGCATATACCGATTCGTTCAGTTTATAATTCATTCGTAATATTATTAATCGTTATAAGAATCTTTCACACATTTTCTCTCCCTCACTTCATCATTTTCTTTTCTCCCTTTTTAGGTGAAATCTATATCATTATGGATTCCCAACCATCTACCCAATCAACTAAGGACATTCAATTTGATTGGTTATTTGAGTACCATCAATTTATTAATAAATATTTTACAGATTATAAAGTAAAAAGAAGATAATGGGAGAAAGGTGATAAGAAAATAGTGGAAGAGTGAGATCTTATTATAAGGATAAATATATTGGTTGAATTGTTTATACAATAAAAAAATATATTATAATGACATGACATCTAAAAATATATTAAGATACCCATAACCATCGTGGATGCCCTAATATGATAGTTTGTTCCCGCTTTAGAATAACTAGGTGAAATACCCCTAAATTAATTTAAATTAATTTAGGGGATTTCTTTTATTAAACCTTTAATAATATTATTAAGTATTAAATTATTATATGGAATGAGGAATATTAAATTATTATATGGAATTATGAATATTTAATTATTATATGGGGTTGTGAAATTTATTTAGGGGTTTTCTCCTAATTATTATATATTATTATATAGTATTATGAATTTAATAATAAGATTTATAAGTCAATAAATCTTGGGAAAATTATTAAACACTCCAAATATATTATAAAGATTTTAGGAAGTGTTGGAACATTGTTTTGAAATATAAAAGTCAATATAAAATTCTAGAAACCTTAAAGCTTATTAAGCCTTGCTAGAGTTGACTTTTTGAGAATGGTCAAACCAGGTCATGAAACCTATACCAATAAATAGGTTATGAAAAACCATGAAGATCGATAAAAAGAACGTCAAAAACGGATCATCCTAGCCAAAGTTATGCTAGATTGAAGTTTTGAATCAAAATTTTAAGAAGTGCCACGTGTCACTCTGTAGTAGGTCGCCCACACTTAGCCGAATTCCTTCCCTGATTTTCGTAACCGATT
Organism: Limonium bicolor; assembly: GCA_023374045.1. Classification (NCBI taxonomy): domain Eukaryota; kingdom Viridiplantae; phylum Streptophyta; class Magnoliopsida; order Caryophyllales; family Plumbaginaceae; genus Limonium; species Limonium bicolor. The sequence goes on along the minus strand of CM041779.1, from coordinate 67,055,223 downwards.
TCACTTCCTAGCCCTAACTTTAGACGGCTATAACTTTCACATTACTCAATATTTTTCCATGCCGTCTTCACCACTCTCTTCTCCTACAATTCCTCTTTCCAACCATTACTCATAAAAGCCCTAACTCATTCTACATCGACGGGAAAGTTGATCCAAAGTTGCCAGCTTTCGAGTTCGTAACCCAGATTCCAGTTTCATTCGATTTCAGGTAAAGTTCGTCTTGCCATAACTTACTCGTCTTTCAACCAAATTTCGATTTCTATAGCTCGTTGTGTAGATCTCTAACCCATCTACAACTTTCATGTTTATTCCCAAGCCTGATTCGTAACCGTTTGGAAGATATAGTCGCCCAAAGTCTCTGATTTGTCAGCACATAAAATCGTAGAAAAACGACAGGTAAACTCGTAACTTGCGGGTCAAATTTCTTTCTGTATAATGCATATTAGATTGAGTTCTTGTTATCATTGTGTAGATCTATGTCCCATCTTTCGATTGAGCCAAAGAACACAGTCTAACTCAATCTGTACCGCAAGTTATAGAGTCGCAAAGTAGGCTACCCAAACGGTCAAGCTCGAACGGTTTTTTCCAGTTTCCGATTTCGAATTCACCAAATTCGCACAATCCGGTGAGTCTCCGATCAAATTTCTCCGTTTTTGCTGTTCGTAATGGTATTTCCGATCTAACCCATGTGTTAATTTAGTCAATTTCGTATTAGATTAGGAGAATTTGTAAGAATTGTAATCGATTTTAATTCTGAAACCGAACTAACCCTAACATTCGAATTGATTTCGAATCTTGGTGTATACTGTATTAAAATTGGGGAAATTGGTACCAATAGAACCTAAATTTGATTACGAATCCATAGAAACAAAAATCATCGAATTTGGTTCTGTGAGTTGAGAGAAATTAACAGATTAGTACTCGGGTAATGCGCTGGGGATTGGGGATGAACTCGAGGATTTTCGGCCGTCCGATCGTAGGTTTTAGGAACGGACGGCCGAGATTAGATCTGGGGAGTTTAAGTTGGTTATGAGTTTTAATATTTCCAGAATTAAACCCTAACTTGCTGAATTAATTTAAATATCTTCCCGAAGGTATTTTGACTTGAAATTTTAACCATAGATTTCTTATTTAATCTAGTTTATTTCGATGTAAATTATTATGGTTTTGGAGTTTTTAAACATAAGTTATGATTTTTACAAGTTACGGGTTTTCTGGAATTATTTGGCCATATTAAAAAGATATTTTTATGAAATAAAAATTTTATAATATGTCTAAAATGTTATAGTTACTATATATTAATTTGGGATTTTTGGACAATTGTAAATGGGTTTAAAAATTGTGTTTATGAGTTTTTCATAAGAATAACTTATAATATATAGTTTTTAATGTAATCAAAAATTAAAGTATAGTTGATTAATGAACTTTATAGGTTGGGGAAAATATATAAGACTAATTAACATTTAATACAGTATGTTTATAAATATTTTGGGTATTAACTTTAAGTGAAGTAAAATTGTTACATATATTTATATATATTTATATGAGAGAAATAAATAGAAACTTATATTAAATCAAGGAATTTAACTAAACTACGTTTTATTTATTATTATAATATGGAAGCTAATATGTTTAACTAAAACTAAGGGAAATACTTATTTTATAAACCTAAATCAGTTGTGGATATGTCTAAAAGATATTAAATATAATTAAATACAATAGAATTTCTTAAAGAATGTTCTGGATAAATCTTGATATATGTGATATATATATATATATATATATATATATATATATATATATATATATATATAAATACAATAAAAATAGATAAAGGAAATAACATTCCTTGTGGAAATATAATAGGAAGGATATATATATATACGATAAATAAATTAAAAAAAGGAATAAAATACCTTATAGAAAATATAATATGAAGGAATTAATGAGTTAAACTAAACCTCTACATAATACTAATAAAGAATACTATATGAGGTGGTATTAATTTATGGTTATGAATTGAGTTTTTAGTTACCTTGAATTTCTAAGTATAAACAGTATTAAAATACATGTATATATTAGTCAATGTCCACAATGTAAATCTATAATTGGGTTAAGAAATTAATAAGTTGAAATTTAGGAATATTTGTAATTAGTTTACATAAAGTGTTACACAAATAGATCTTATATAATTATAATAAAATAAATGAAATACTTTTACATTTAAATGTTCTTATTATATAAACAATATAAATAAATGAGTTACTTTTACATAAATGTGAAGAGGATAAATAAGTCTAGATTTAATTATTTCTTAATATTTATAGTATTGAGTAATAACTTAATATTTTAAGATAAAATCATTAAAAGGGATTATGATATAAAATATTAAACTATGATTAGGAATTAATCTAAATAATATCCTAAGTTTCTTACAACTAGTTAAGCCATATAAATACATTTAAACCAATATTCAGGATGTGAGTAAATAGTTAAGTAATGTATTTAGTAGTTAGAATTTACAAGAAGGTTTGTAAATAGAAATTAGATACTTAAAATCTTTAAACCTTTAATTAGATGAAACTAGGTTACATAAGAGATTATATTGATTTACCTTTTGACAGGAAATATTAATGTGTCATTTGAATATAAGGTATGGAGATTGTTCAGAATATATCTTATTAAGTAATTGACAATTTCACTTACGAACAGAATTTAATTCTTTGATAAATTCTACTTCATGCTAAGATATAATGTCCATCCTAAATACAATAAAGGGAATTGATTTATTAAGTTATTCTTTTGAAACTTTAGGTTTTGTAAACAATATAAAATGTATTTAAGACTTGAGTTTAACGAAGTTTAATATAAAAGGATTATACATGGTCTATAGAGAGAATGTGTGTAAAAGTAAAAACAGTTAGGGAATTAAATGTAAGTAAGGATACATAAAAGGTTATCTTAAGACACCTTATTATAAAGTTATGGTTAAGTAAATAATATACCTTGTGGATACTAAATGTGAGAGTTCGATAGTTTGAGTTAACTATAATATGGTTATTTCAAGATGAAAAGTAATTTAACAACTTATGACAAGATTAATAGATGGTTGTAGTTAAGGCCATTCTGAACTAAAGATAAGATAATTGAGTTTAGTAGCTCAAATAAGTTATACTAAAATGCATCTACAACACTACGATTTCAGTATACGGGATGTAGATCTTAATTAAGTTAAGGGGGAAGGCTTAGTTATAATGGATTATCTAGTAGATATGATAAGATACACAGTCAATAAATTGTGAAATAATAGTATAGTATTCTAAGATAAACCCATCATTGGTCATAACACGATGTATGTCCTAAAGTAAGATAAAAGTATTGTGCTTAAGAATTGTTATTGAAATTCTAAGACTTGATTGAATAACGTATAATGCCCTTATGTTATTAGGGTCTTTAATGTGGGAATTAAGGTTAAGTATGGGTAAAGTGGATAAGGGTGGAACAATTAACTAGTGTTGATAAAATACATTCCTTGGTCTTACAACCTTGAGTAATACACGTTCTCAGACAAGTCAAAGATTATACATAACATTTAAGGGGGCTTAAAGGATAATTGAGACTTTGAAATAAGAGTAAGGAGTTTATTTAAGCGTAACATAGGCTACGAGTGGTTGATGATGGATTACCTTTAATATTCTTCAGAGTACTGTTGATTGTTTGCGCAAGTTGATTAGAACTGCTACAACGTTACCCAGGTACGATTTCTCGTACTCAGCTTGTTGTGTTTTGGACCTTATGGAATGTTTGTACGATTTCTCGATACTTTTGCTGATGGACTTTATGGAATGTTTTGGAACACCAACTGATCTTGAATGGATTTCAAAAGGAAACTGTTTGGGTGACTAACTGAGCTTGCTGTGACTAACTGAGCCTGTATGAAACTTCCTTGGTTATTGGTTCCTCCTATCTGGTTGTTTCACTAGATATTAACTGCCTAGGGTTTACGCTTCTGCACTCTGTAGGACTGAGTGTTTTGGTATTGCTCTGTGCAGTTAATGATCTAGTGGGGTGACTGGGAATATAGGAAATATCTGGTATTGGTAATTCTTCCTTTGGATATGGGTATGTTTCACCATGAGTCGAGTTTGATCAGCCTTATTGGAGATGGATTCTTTCTATTGGATATTAGTTGTTGAGGGTTTACGCCTCTGCACTCTGTAGGACTGAGTGTTTTGGTATTGCTCTTGTGCAGTTAATAATCTAATGGGAATATGGGAAATGTTAATCTGGTACTGAGTATGGATTATTTATTAAGTGGTGCACACACTTTTCACCGATGACTGAGAACGGGTCGGTGGCAGCGGAGGTCTGCTATACCTCGCCCTTTGTGGCAACTGACAGCGGAGGTCTGTTTACCTCGCCCTTTGTGGCAACTGACAGCGGAGGTCTGTTTACCTCGCCCTTGTGGCAACTGACTGGCGGTGGGGGCCATCTCTCCCAATTGGTTTATTCCACTCTTGATATATTTGGTCTATGGGAATCATCTTCTGAAATGGTGGAGACATAAACTGTCTACCACGGGTTATGGATATTAATGTCACTCCTGGTCCTTTGTGACTACTTAAGTCTTTCTCTTCTTAACCAGAATTGGTTCTAACATCAACAATGGATGCTTACTAACTATGTGGTGTGACTACTTAAGTGGATGACTTGGTTTGGAAGTTCTCTATCTTATCTTTGTCTTGTTTTCTTTCTCTTTAACTTGATTGTTTTGAAGTGCTTTATCTCTGTTTTACTTTTAAGAGTTTGTTTTCATGTTACTTTATTTTGAAGAGTTATGTTTTATAATTTGTTTTTGGAGAATTGTACCAGTTCCATTCCAGGGAACTGACTCACCCCTCTGGGGTGGGCTGCTTGGTTTCATCTTGCAGGTACGAATTGATTTACAGGTGGCCACGAAGAGAATGAGCGTTTGGGATGGGACTAGGTTTGTGGAGAGAATGTGTTTAATTTCTATTATGTTGTTAAGTTTTCTCGAGTTCAGACCGTAACTTAGTTAATTGTAAAGGTTGTAATTGGTGAGGTTGGTGCCGGGTGTTTGGAACCCGATGGTCTGTAATCGCCTTAGAGTTTTATTTCCGCTGTATTTATGGTTAATAGGGGCGTTACAGAAAGTGGTATCAGAGCGTAGTTACGCTCTGAACCCGAGAAAACAAGCCGAGTGAAATACTTAGATTATAGGTGCACTTAAAACTGGGGAACTGGGGTAGAATTGGGAAGTGAGGACTCCAGTAAGGCACGACTCCTAACCCTTTTTGGAATTGTGAACGATTCCTTTACACACTTTCTTTTGTGAATGTCTGTTGAGTGTGGTGTTGTTATACCGTTCCAACAATAAACTACAAAATATATATATATATATAAGTTTGGAACATCCTATATTAAGTACGATAAGATTTTGGTTGAGATAAACCAAATATTAAGCTATTTTTCAAAAGCATACTCATGGAGAATACATTGCTAAAAATGCAATCCTTTAAAAGCTAGTACACAAATTCCTAGAATTTTAAAGAATACTTTTGGTTGAAAACAGTATACAAATAAACTTTACATAACTAAATTAGTATTGATATTATGTGAAAGTACTTCAACTCCTTTAAAGTTTGAAAATAAATCTCATGAACTACTTGGTATCAATTATTACCTAAAGATAATGTTTAAGATAAATCTTAAGTCTAGAAAATTATTAAGCTAACAAGAACTAGTAGCGTATTAGAAAAGATCAACATCTGAACTTGTAAAACACATTAAAACTCTATGTTAACTTTAGAAAGAAAACACATAAACCTAACACCCTACGGGAAGTGCCTGGTGCGACGAACTCCTAGGCTGAAAGTAGTGGGGGTGCACACCCACTTCTAGAAGTTTAGGGGCTAGACAAGCCTTGTCATCTAACTGTAAATAATCTTCTACGCAGGTGATGGATTGTGTTGAACTTGAGGGGAAGTGGTGGTAAGACGTTACCATCATGAAATCTTGAGCTAGGCATATTTCATTGCTAACCACAATGAACAAATCAAATTTGTATCTTAAGATCCGGTATTAAAACTCATAAATGTAAAGGGTTTATTGAGTTAAATCTTTGGTGAAAAACCTATATGGAGGAAGGGGATTAAGTTTGGGTACTCCAAGATACAACATCTACCCCTGGTTGGATATAAAAAAAAAATCAATAAAAGAAGTCACTTAAAGATTGAGTGGAGTAATACTAAACTAAGTATCATTGATCCTTAAATACTTGAGTATTGAGCATTAAAAAAAAAAATTGAGAGTTACTTAAAGATTGAAAATCCTCATGTTTACTTGGAAGTTTAACATTATACAGGTATAAAATTTTAAAAGACACACTAAGAGTGATATTTACCAAAAGCCACCATTGTCTAAGAGAGTACTAAGATTTAATAATCAGAAGAATACTTACATAGAACAAACCTTAAGGAAAATAATTATCAAGAGTGAGTGAGTTTTCATTAGACTAATGCATTTGACCTAAAATTTTATACAGGGTCCCTACCTTAAAAATATATATATATAATGTATAAATTTTAAGATAAAGGAATCAGATTTTGGACGAACTTTCTAAAATTCTGCCTTGGGTGAAGTTATATAATAAGTAAATTTTATAAAGTAAACATAGAAACAATTGAAACTTGAAAAGTCACAGAAAATATTTATCTTATAGAGTTTTAACATATGGTTGGCCAATAAACCTTTGAAGATAATTTTGGAAGATTATTGAGGATTATTAAATGATCGGGAATATTATGTTAAACTACTCAAGTACGTTACACCGAGGTATAGCTTAGTAATATAATGATATGATAAATGATCATATATGGACATATAATTCGTATCAGTCATTAAATGAATGGATAATAATCATAAGATAAAATTTTATAACCACCAAGGAAATACAAATACATAACAATCAAGAGATACAGATATATATAACGATCATAGATATAATCAACGGTGCAGTAAAATTCAACAAAGCTGGTTAATAAGGTGTTGAATTCTTTGAATGTGCCATTAGTAGCGGTACGAGGGCGTACCTTAGCTCTTTTAAGGGGGATATGCTGGCATACTCCTCCTTCGTTATCTCATCCGGATTATGCCTCGTTGCATGTTAGCAAAGGGAGAACAGTATTAGCAGAATGAGAGGTGTTTGTATGTGCTTGGTTTTTGCATTATGACTCAGTATGTGACTTTTGATTTTCATCATGCTATATCTTGGTATATCCTGATTCAGTTTGATTTTGAGTAATCTTGAGTGGAATGTTGTTATGGAAATGGATGGAAATAAAGGATTGGTTTGGTATGGAACTTCATTGGAACTTTTATTGTCTCAGCACCCGAAGCCATCGTGGTGCCCATCCCAGAAATATCGTGGATGCCCTAATATGTTCCCGCTTTAGAATAACTAGTGAAATACCCCTAAATTAATTTAAATTAATTTAGGGGATTTCTTTTATTAAACCTTTAATAATATTATTAAGTATTAAATTATTATATGGAATGAGGAATATTAAATTATTATATGGAATTATGAATATTTAATTATTATATGGGGTTGTGAAATTTATTTAGGGGTTTTCTCCTAATTATTATATATTATTATATAGTATATATGAATTTAATAAGATTTATAAGTCAATAAATCTTGGGAAAATTATTAAACACTCCAAATATATTATAAAGATTTTAGGAAGTGTTGGAACATTGTTTTGAAATATAAAAGTCAATATAAAATTCTAGAAACCTTAAAGCTTATTAAGCCTTGCTAGAGTTGACTTTTTGAGAATGGTCAAACCAGGTCATGAAACCTATACCAATAAATAGGTTATGAAAAACCATGAAGATCGATAAAAAGAACGTCAAAAACGGATCATCCTAGCCAAAGTTATGCTAGATTGAAGTTTTGAATCAAAATTTTAAGAAGTGCCACGTGTCACTCTGTAGTAGGTCGCCCACACTTAGCCGAATTCCTTCCCTGATTTTCGTAACCGATTTCACTTCCTAGCCCTAACTTTAGACGGCTATAACTTTCACATTACTCAATATTTTTCCATGCCGTCTTCACCACTCTCTTCTCCTACAATTCCTCTTTCCAACCATTACTCATAAAAGCCCTAACTCATTCTACATCGACGGGAAAGTTGATCCAAAGTTGCCAGCTTTCGAGTTCGTAACCCAGATTCCAGTTTCATTCGATTTCAGGTAAAGTTCGTCTTGCCATAACTTACTCGTCTTTCAACCAAATTTCGATTTCTATAGCTCGTTGTGTAGTATCTCTAACCCATCTACAACTTTCATGTTTATTCCCAAGCCTGATTCGTAACCGTTTGGAAGATATAGTCGCCCAAAGTCTCTGATTTGTCAGCACATAAAATCGTAGAAAAACGACAGGTAAACTCGTAACTTGCGGGTCAAATTTCTTTCTGTATAATGCATATTAGATTGAGTTCTTGTTATCATTGTGTAGATCTATGTCCCATCTTTCGATTGAGCCAAAGAACACAGTCTAACTCAATCTGTACCGCAAGTTATAGAGTCGCAAAGTAGGCTACCCAAACGGTCAAGCTCGAACGGTTTTTTCCAGTTTCCGATTTCGAATTCACCAAATTCGCACAATCCGGTGAGTCTCCGATCAAATTTCTCCGTTTTTGCTGTTCGTAATGGTATTTCCGATCTAACCCATGTGTTAATTTAGTCAATTTCGTATTAGATTAGGAGAATTTGTAAGAATTGTAATCGATTTTAATTCTGAAACCGAACTAACCCTAACATTCGAATTGATTTCGAATCTTGGTGTATACTGTATTAAAATTGGGGAAATTGGTACCAATAGAACCTAAATTTGATTACGAATCCATAGAAACAAAAATCATCGAATTTGGTTCTGTGAGTTGAGAGAAATTAACAGATTAGTACTCGGGTAATGCGCTGGGGATTGGGGATGAACTCGAGGATTTTCGGCCGTCCGATCGTAGGTTTTAGGAACGGACGGCCGAGATTAGATCTGGGGAGTTTAAGTTGGTTATGAGTTTTAATATTTCCAGAATTAAACCCTAACTTGCTGAATTAATTTAAATATCTTCCCGAAGGTATTTTGACTTGAAATTTTAACCATAGATTTCTTATTTAATCTAGTTTATTTCGATGTAAATTATTATGGTTTTGGAGTTTTTAAACATAAGTTATGATTTTTACAAGTTACGGGTTTTCTGGAATTATTTGGCCATATTAAAAAGATATTTTTATGAAATAAAAATTTTATAATATGTCTAAAATGTTATAGTTACTATATATTTAATTTGGGGATTTTTGGACAATTGTAAATGGGTTTAAAAATTGTGTTTATGAGTTTTTCATAAGAATAACTTATAATATATAGTTTTTAATGTAATCAAAAATTAAAGTATAGTTGATTAATGAACTTTATAGGTTGGGGAAAATATTATAAGACTAATTAACATTTAATACAGTATGTTTATAAATATTTTGGGTATTAACTTTAAGTGAAGTAAAATTGTTACATATATTTATATATATATTTATATGAGAGAAATAAATAGAAACTTATATTAAATCAAGGAATTTAACTAAACTACGTTTTATTTATTATATATAATATGGAAGCTAATATGTTTAACTAAAACTAAGGGAAAATACTCTATTTTATAAACCTTAAATCAGTTGTGGATATGTCTAAAAGATATTAAATATAATTAAATACAATATAATTTCTTAAAGAATGTTCTGGATAAATCTTGATATATGTGGATAATATATATATATATATATATGTATATAAATACAATAAAAATAGATAAAGGAAATAACATTCCTTGTGGGAAATATAATAGGGAGGATATATATATATACGATAAATAAATTAAAAAAAGGAATAAAATACCTTATAGAAAATATAATATGAAGGAATTAATGAGTTAAAATAAAACCTCTACATAATACTAATAATAGAATACTATATGAGGTGGTATTAATTTATGGTTATGAATTGAGTTTTTAGTTACCCTTGAATTTCTAAGTATAAACAGTATTAAAATACATGTATATATTTAGTCAATGTCCACAATGTAAATCTATAATTGGGTTAAGAAATTAGTAAGTTGAAATTTGGGAATATTTGTAATTAGTTTACATAAAGTGTTACACAAATAGATCTCGTTATATAATTAATAATAAAATAAATGAAATACTTTTACATTTAAATGTTCTTATTATATAAACAATAGTAAAATAAATGAGTTACTTTTACATCTACATGTGAAGAGGATAAATAAGTCTAGATTTAATTATTTCTTAATATTTATAGTATTGAGTAATAACTTAATATTTTAAGATAAAATCATTAAAAGGATTATGATATAAAACTATATTAAACTATGATTAGGAGATTAATCTAAATAATAGTCCCTAAGTTTCTTACAACTAGTTAAGCCATATAAATACATTTAATACCAATACTCAGGATGTGAGTAAATAGTTAAGTAATGTATTTAGTAGTTAGAATTTACAAGAAGGTTTGTAAATAGGAATTAAATACTTAAAATCTTTAAACCTTTAATTAGATGAAACTAGGTTACATAAGAGATTATATTGATTTACCTTTTGTCACAGGAAATATTAATGTGTCATTTGAATATAAGGTATGGAGATTGTTCAGAATATATTATCTTATTAAGTAATTGATAATTTCACTTACGAACTAGAATTTAATTCTTTGATAAATTCTACTTCATGCTAAGATATAATGTCCATCCTAAATACAATAAAGGGAATTGATTTATTAAGTTATTCTTTTGAAACTTTAGATTTTGTAAACATATAAAAAGTATTTAAGACTTGAGTTTAACGAAGTTTAATATAAAAGGATTATACATGGTCTATAGAGAGAATGTGTGTAAAAGTAAAAACAGTTAGGGAATTAAATGTAAGTAAGGGTACATAAAAGGTTATCTTAAGACACCTTATTATAAAGTTATGGTTAAGTAAATAATATACCTTGTGGATACTAAATGTGAGAGTTCGTTAAGTTTGAGTTAACTATAATATGGTTATTTCAAGATGAAAAGTAATTTAACAACTTATGACAAGATTAATAGATGGTTGTAGTTAAGGGCCATTCTGAACTAAAGATAAGATAATTGAGTTTAGTAGCTCAAATAAGTTATACTAAAATGCATCTACAACACTACGATTTCAGTATACGGGATGTAGATCTTAATTAAGTTAAGGGGGAAGGCTTAGTTATAATGGATTATCTAGTAGATAATGATAGAGATACACAGTCAATAAATTGTGAAATAATAGTATAGTATTCTAAGATAAACCCATCATTGGTCATAACACGATGTATGTCCTAAAGTAAGAATAAAAGTATTGTGCTTAAGAATTGTTATTGAAATTCTAAGACTTGATTGAATAACGTATAATGCCCTTATGTTATTGGGGTCTTTAATGTGGGAATTAAGGTTAAGTATGGGTAAAGTGGATAAGGGTGGAACAATTAACTAGTGTTGATAAAATACATTCCTTGGTCTTACAACCTTGAGTAATACATCGTTCTCAGACAAGTCAAAGATTATACATAACATTTAAGTGGGGGCTTAAAGGATAATTGAGACTTTGAAATAAGAGTAAGGAGTTTATTTAAGCGTAACATAGGCTACGAGTGGTTGATGATGGATTACCTTTAATATTCTTCAGAGTACTGTTGATTGTTTGCGCAAGTTGATTAGAACTGCTACAACGTTACCCAGGTACGATTTCTCGTACTCAGCTTGTTGTGTTTTGGACCTTATGGAATGTTTTGTACGATTTCTCGTACTCGATACTTTTGCTGATGGACTTTATGGAATGTTTTGGAACACCAACTGATCTTGAATGGATTTCAAAAGGGAAACTGTTTGGGTGACTAACTGAGCTTGCTGTGACTAACTGAGCCTGTATATGAAACTTCCTTGGTTATTGGTTCCTCCTATCTGGTTGTTTCACTAGTTATTAACTGCCTAGGGTTTACGCTTCTGCACTCTGTAGGACTGAGTGTTTTGGTATTGCTCTTGTGCAGTTAATGATCTAGTGGGGTGACTGGGAATATAGGAAAATATCTGGTAGTGGTAATTCTTCCTTTGGATAATGGGTAATGTTTCAACCATGAGTCGAGTTTGATCAGCCTTATTGGAGATGGATTCTTTCTATTGGATATTAGTTGTTGAGGGTTTACGCCTCTGCACTCTGTAGGACTGAGTGTTTTGGTATTGCTCTTGTGCAGTTAATAATCTAATGGGAATATGGGAAATGTTAATCTGGGTACTGAGTATGGATTATTTATATTAAGTGGTGCACACACTTTTCACCGATGACCGAGAACGGGTCGGTGGCAGCGGAGGTCTGCTATACCTCACCCTTTGTGGCAACTGACAGCGGAGGTCTGTTTACCTCGCCCTTTGTGGCAACTGACAGCGGAGGTCTGTTTACCTCGCCCTTGTGGCAACTGACTGGCGGTGGGGGCCATCTCTCCCAATTGGTTTATTCCACTCGTGATTATATTTGGTCTGTGGGAATCATCTTCTGAAATGGTGGAGATATAAACTGTCTACCACGGGTTATGGATATTAATGTCACTCCTGGTCCTTTGTGACTACTTAAGTCTTTCTCTTCTTAACCAGAATTGGTTCTAACATCAACAATGGATGCTTACTAACTATGTGGTGTGACTGCTTAAGTGGATGACTTGGTTTGGAAGTTCTCTATCTTTATCTTTGTCTTGTTTTCCTTTCTCTTTAAACTTGATTGTTTTGAAGTGCTTTATCTCTGTTTTACTTTTAAGAGTTTGTTTTCATGTTACTATTTATTTTGAAGAGTTATGTTTTATAAATTTGTTTTTGGAGAATTGTACCAGTTCCATTCCAGGGAACTGACTCACCCCTCTCGGGGTGGGCTGCTTGGTTTCATCTTGCAGGTACGAATTGATTTACAGGTGGCCACGAAGAGAATGAGCGTTTGGGATGGGACTAGGTTTTGTGGAGAGTTAATGTGTTTAATTTCTATTATGTTGGTGTTAAGTTTTTCTCGAGTTCAGACCGTAACTTAGTTAATTGTAAAGGTTGTAATTGGTGAGGTTGGTGCCGGGTGTTTGGAACCCGATGGTCTGTAATCGCCTTAGAGTTTTATTTCCGCTGTATTTATGGTTAATAGGGGCGTTACACTAGGCTGCTTCCAGGATACGTCTTACATGATAATTAAATCGTTATTATTGCCGGAGGCTTGTCTTTCAGCCAGGGGCGGACCCAAGATGGGGTCACGTGACCCCATGACTTTTGTAAAAAAAAAATTAATATAGTAAGTTTTAATGTAATTTTTTTATAAAATAGTAGATATTTTATGTCTTAGTGACCCCACAAATGTCATAAAAAATTAACTATAGAAATTTCTATTTGTCAGTGATCCCATAATTTTTAATCTCTGGGTCTGCCCTGCTTTCAGCCTTACAGTAACAAAGGTATCAAATACTTGAAGTCCCTTACTTCAAATTCGAGCCAAAATACAAACTTCTTAAATCCAGTAAAACTCAGATAACAATCAATTGATGCCAAATCAAATTAATTAGCCCTTCACGCAGCTTGAATCAAGATTCAACAACAATAATAATGCAATTTGTACCAACTAACTAAAGTCAACTTATATGCCTTGACTTGTATTTAATTCAAACTCACAAATGGATGGACTTCTCTCAATTGTAGGAATCACTATAATTAAATGCGATATATGCGAGTATATTTTTGGTTAATTCATGCAATACCATCCAAAAAAAGTCACAAAATGACACTATATTTTCGTAAAACTGTATGAAATGCCACTATAAAAGAAAAAAGACAAAAATACACATATTAGTTAACAAATTACTTTTAAAGTTCACAATATGCCTCTAAGTGTTAAAAATTTACAAAAATTCACAAAAAAATATCCAAAATACAATAAAAAAATAAAAAAAACAATTTTTTTATAAAATTAAAAAAAATTAAAAAAATTAAAAAAATTAAAAAAATTAAAAAATTAAAAAATAAAAATTAAAAAAAATTATAACAAACAAATGTTTTATTTTTTAAAATTTATTTAGTACCATAAAAAAAATTATGTTCTAAACAAATAATTTATACCAATTTTTCTACCTATTTATACCAATTGAGTACCATAATTTATACCAAATAAGTACCATAATTTTTATTATACATTTTTTAATTATTATTTTCTAGTAATTTAAATTATATCTTCAAAATAAATTATTATATTTAAAAATTTTAATTTTTAAAATTTATCAGCGAAATAAAAAAATTAAATTATTTTTTTTGAAGAAATAATGTAAATTGATAGAAAATAAAAAAAAATGTATGGTAAAAATTATGGTACTTATTTGGTATAAATTATGTTACTTAATTAGTATAAATTATTTGTTCAGAATACAATATTCTTTTTGTGGTACTTAATAATTTTGAAAAAATGAAATATATATTTGTTTTAATATTTTATGATTTTTTTTATTTTTTTAATTTTTAGAAATTTTAACAATTTTTATAATTTTTAAATATTTTTATCGTATTTTGGATATTTTTATAAAATTTTGTAAAAAATTTAACACTTAGTTTATTGTAAATTTTAAAAGTACTTTGTTAACTAGTAGTGGTATTTTTGTCTTTTTTTATCTATAGTGACATTTTATAGAGTTTTGTAAAAATATAGTAACATTTTATAACTTTTTTTAGTGACATTTCATGAATTAGCCAAAAATATAGTGGCATTTCATGAAATTTCCCAAAACTTTATCACAGCCACACGTTGAATTCACCAACTATTTACACTCACTCGCACGTTGACAAAGCACATTAGCTCTTCAGCAGACTACTCTCGCTGATGAAACTCAACTAGGGATGGCAATGGGTCGGGTTTAGGTCGGGTGGACCATCACCCACACCCATCACCCAACTTTACCCACTCCACCCGTACCCGACCCGTCACCCGTTATGTATCACCCATCATCCGTTTCACCCGTCACCCGCGGGTGAAGCGGGTGAACCCATTTACTCATTTGTTTTTCTTTTTCCTTGTTCGTCAATTAGGTTTGTAAATTACTGTGAGTGGGGAGAAAATAGAGACGCAAAGCATGTATGTTCTATGTTCGCCGGTTAGGGTTGTGAAATTTACTTCAGAGAAAAGAATGAAATATTGCACAGAGCATGTATGTTCCATGTTCGCCAATTATGGATGCAAAATTACCATGAGTGAAGAGAGAAAATAGAGACGCAGAGCATGTATGCTCAATGTTCACCTGTTAGGAATTTGAAATTACCTTCAGTGAAGAGAATGAAAAACTTCGCAGAGCATGTAAGTGATTTGTTTTTCAGTTAGGGTTTCAAAATTACCGAGAGTGAAGAAAGAAAATAAAGGCACAGAGCTTCTTTGTTCCATGTTTGCCAGTTAGGGTTGCAATTACCTTCAGAGAAGAGAATTAAAAACTGCGCAGAGCAAGTATGTTAGGGCTGTAAAATTCCCGAGAGTGGTGAGAATAAAGAATGGCGCACCCAGAGCATGAATGTTCCTTGTTCACTAGTTAGAGTTACAAAAATCGTGAGTGAAGAAGATTGAATAATAAGTAACAGTTTAACATATATATATATATATATATATATATATATATATATATATATATATATATATATATATATATATCTATATCTATGCGGTGAGCGGGTCGGGTCACCCGACCCGCACCCGCACCCGTTCCATTCGTCACCCGTTTTTCACCCGTTTTATGCGGGGTTTTCACCCGTTTTAACGGATCGGGTGACCGGGTGAAAGGGGTACCCGCGGACACATTGTCATCCCTAAACTCAACCCATATGGGGTGCATAAGAGTTTACACTTTCTTCAAACTCACTATCCAAGACTCACATTCACTCTAACAATACTTTTCTTTAAAGAACAACACTAATTCTCTCAAGACTTACACCTCTTGTTATATACAAATGTACATGACCTAACAATGAATCTCATCGTTGCAACATCCTCCTACTAACTCGCCCAGATTCTTATAGAAAAGAATTAAATAATTAATTTTAAGATGATAGTCTTCCTAACATTTATTTTCGCTTAATACTCCACATATAAGTTAGCTGAAAATATTTTAATTAGTTTTTACCATAAAAGATAGTTCATATGTACAAACAGTCAAGAAACAAAGAAAATTTACACAATCCCAATCCTTCCAAGGATTGCACAATTCTTTCTACTACTTCTCCTCTTTATACCCAAATCGTAATCTAATCTCATTTTGTCTGCAATACAAACATGCAAATAGGCTGATTTGAATTTATGGATTTTTGTTATTATAATTTCTTAATTATTACTCCCTCCGTCCCTAATTGACCTTCCTCTTCACTATTTGGACTTGTCGTTTGACTTCAATATTTAACATGTAAGATAACATAATTTTATAAATCTAAGTATTGCAATGGAATCTATATGTGAAAAACTATATGTTGTATAAATTTGTTTTATAAAATTATTTTATCTTATATGTTAAATATTGAGGTGGAAAAACGTGCCAAAAAGCAAACAAGAAGGTCAATTAGGGACGGAGGGAGTAATAATATTAGACGTACTTAGAATTAATTTAAACTTTTAAATTTTTTTTGTAAAAAGAAACTATAAAATTAACCTTTTGAATTCGAGTTTAACAGTAAACAAAAATGAATATGGTTTCCTATGGAGCAAGAGCATACCTAAGACTTAATATTAATTCTCATGCTAATGATTCTTGGCTAAAAGCATATGTAGTTATCTTTGGCTACAGTTAAAATTGTACAGTTTGTATAGTATTAAAGTACAGGTTTTGTAAGCTTATTTTACAGTTTAAGAAATTACTATGTTCATCTCGTAGAATTTCAATCATCAAAATTTAATGTGTAATTTTGCATATACATCTGTACAGTTTCTATTTACTAAATGTACAGTTTTAATAGAACAAAGATACATGTATGTAGTCATCTATAGCTACATTTAGATGTAGCCAAGAAATTACCTTACCCTATTCAAATTATAAGTTGTTTTAGACTTGTTAAACTTTTTTAAAAAGAGTCTAAAGTGACTAGTGTACCCCTACTTTTTGCAAGAGAATAATACAAATATAAAAATACTTTATTGGTAAGACAAAAAAGTAGTGAACAATGACAATAATAAGTAAAAAAAAGTATTAAGGTCAGAAGTAGTAAGAGTGATACAAAAAGTCTAGAACGACTTATAATTTGAACATCATGCTTAATCCTAAAACTAAATTATAATTTGAATATGAGGTAGTATAAATTAAGATCTCTTCCATCAACATGCACCACTTAACAGAGGCTTGAAGAAATAGTTTTGTGGTAGAATTTTGTTTGCATATATATATATATATATGTGTGTAAGTGTTAAGGAAGTTAGTACGGAGGTTCCAGCGAGGAATGAAAAGGGGAAAATTATTAACCCAAAAAAGGAGCAGAAGAATGTGTTGAACTATTATTGTAACTAGGGTGCAAAGTGCCTAATCCAAGCCTAACAAAGACTAACATTCTTAATCAAATCCAATCCCAGATGGAGACGCTTGAGGCCCAAAAAAAAGTAATCGTCCTGCAGTGCTCATGTGCGCTAGGTTTTTGGTCCCAGTGTTGCGCCTTGGGAGGCATGGAGTCTGTTTGGTTCTATGTAAGGGGACGGAAGGTTAGGGATTCTCTTCTTATCTTGGTGGATTTTCTTTGGGTTGGTTTTTGGGATTGTGTACGCTGTTGCTTACTTTTCTCTTCTTTTTTGAGGGGTTTTGTCTTGTTTGGCCCTTGAGTTCTAAGATCTTTTTTTTTATGATTGTCCGGGTTGGAACGATTAGGTTGGCCTATAAGTTTATATTTGGATGTGGTGAGTACTCTTTTTCCTCCCTTAGCTTTTTCCCAGTGGGTTTTGCTTAGTGAGGTTTTAATGAGACCCAATCTCAATCCATCCGCTTGTTCTTTCAATATTATGGCTATACGCCCAAATTATCAAAAAAAAAATGTGTGTATAAGTGTGCTTCATGTTTGATAACATAAAACTATGTTTTGCAGCATATGTTGGTAGCTGTTTTGTCTGGCTGTGTTGTAGCATAAACCGATGACTATTTTGTGCTAGTATATTTGTAGCAGTTTTGAAAACTGTTGTTTGGCCGTGTGACATTTTTGCAGCATAAGCTATTTATGTTTTCTGTTTTTTGAACTACAATTTAAAAAACAATATTTTGATACAAATAAATAATAACAAATGTTATAAGATAAGTAATTTGTTAACGAATATTGATGAACTTAATACAACAATTATAAAACAACAAAAATTTATTAAACTTAATATTTGGTTACATTTACATTAAGGTTTATACAAATAACTTCACTATCATCAACTATAATCCTATTAATGTACTACATAATGCTTGTCTCATTCGATCGTCACAGGTCTGCCATTGTTGTTTATTCTTTGTCTAATCACCAAAGGCCCGCCATTGTCATTCGTTCTCATCTAATCGCGAAATTGCAACAATGTCAAATGGATACATTTATTAAACTATTCATCTTAGAGTAATTTAGATTTTAGCCCTTATCATCGTTGTGCGTAGTTTTTTGAGACTATTTAGTTCAGTGTATTTTTTTCCTCATCAACACTGGGTGGATTAATTAGTGTAGACTCACAACAACGTGAAATTATTACACAATTCAAATTGCAACTACCTTTTTACACTTTCTGTTCTTATCTTAAATTTTATAGTCAGACAAGATCAAAAGGGTAGTACTACGGTGAAGGTGGTTGTTACATGTTTAAGTAATCTTAACTAACACAAGTAGTAGAGTGTCATACCCTAATGCATAATTCATAAGCAATTTTTTTAATCAATATGGGATATTCTATTCATAATCAACAACAAGATCATTTTTAGCTAGACAAAATTAGGATCTCATAACCAATTCAACTATCAAACAATAGTCCACAAACTAAAAAAAATTCTCAAATCTACACATAACAATTCAACTATTAAACAAATTCAAATTCAGATCGAAGGTAGACTTCAACATTATACATACCACATTTATGCTGAACGGACAGGAAAAGCAGCATATAAAACGAATTTATTCCAGTTATCTACAAAGGAATCCACTTTTTTAGTTTCAGTTATATCTGGATCAAAAGTTGATGGTTACTCTCTTTTCTCAAGAAAAAAGAAGCTAGTGCTAATAGTAGTTATATTCTACTAGAACCACCCTGTAGGCCGGCACCACCACCTTTTATTGACTTTTTTTTTATTATAGGAATTTAGTAATCAACTATATATTGAATCAAATTAAGGCATATGAATACTAAAGTAACGAGTTTTCTTTTCAGGCTAATCTTTATGTCCGTTAATAGTGCTGTATTACAAACCCCAAACTCCCATTTTAAGTAAAATGGAATCCCCTCTTTTCTCTCTGTCATCTTCTTCTTTAACGTTCCGTTCTGGCATATCTCCCTGTAGTATTAATTCACATTAATTTCCTCTCCCTCTCGTTCATGGTAGACGTCTTTTTCTTAAATTTTCTCAGTCGGGCACCTTCAGCTCTTAAAGAAGAGGACAATACAAGTTATGGTAAGAATAAAAAAGTGAAAGTGACCGAAAAAGACCACCACCTGCGGTTCTCTCTAACAAACATCCCCACTTTCAGTAAACACCACTGCCCACAGACGCCCACGCCATAGTCGTCCTTCTCTTCTTTCTTCTTCGTCTTGCAGCGGTGAAGAACAGGGATATTGAACCCATCAAAATCTAGAACCCAAAATAAAACAACCCATACTAGAAGTTAATTTTCATTCTATCTTGCATTCCTCCTTATTCTCCCTGTCCTCAACACACCGCGCCAATTTCATACCCAAATTCTGATCACTCTTCCCTCAATTGGGTTTGGTTGCCGAAACATCGTCCTTGATTTACTGGACTAAACGAGAAAAAAATAACTGGTTTTCTCTCCATAAGAATAAGTTATTCTGGAGTGATTCTCTCCTGACCCATTTTAGTTTTCCCTCCCATAAAATAAAGTATTATATTTATCACCTAATTCGTTTTTTACCATCTGCGCGTGCTGCGTTTTCATGGCTGCCGTGGCCCAGAATCCTGTGAATTCCGATGATCAGTTCAACAAGAACAGTAACTCACCCACCCCGGCTTCTGAAACTGACACTCAAACGGGTTCCGATTCCAAATACGAATTTCAAAAGAACATCAACGAGCTCGCTGATATTCTGTCCAAGTTGAATCCCTGGGCTAAGGAGTTTATCCCGTCCTCTTATCGGGCTAAGAGCCAAGATCAGTCATCGGAAAACAATTTTCCCATTAGTAAGAAGAATTCTGTCGACGATGATGTCGTCAACAATCGCAGGGTATTTCTGAATTCTGCTCTTTGATCTTGTCGAGTACAATGTTTTAACTTGATGATGATCTTCCTTTTCGCGAGGGGTCTTAAATTCGTCCCTTTCATGGTCATATCTGTATGAATAAATTAGATTCCTATTATCAAGGGTCTCAATTAGAGTTGTAGTCAAGTGTAATGGATATTATGAAGAAGTAAACTCGTTTATTTTCCTGGGAATTTTAAGGTGTGCTGAAGTTCTGTGTCAATTTGTTGAGTCGAACGGATTTGCCTCTTTTTTTATTACAGTTACTTTCACGTTATTTTTATCTTTTCTCGTTTCATGGGTTCTCTCCATTTCCCTTTTGTTGCTCTTGACCTCGGGATCATAGCTTGTCACCGTTGGATGTATGAACTCATTGACTGTTGCGTCCCGCGTTTTTTACTGTTGGAGAATTACTGGATTATGATTTTGCTATCTTTTTTCTCTTTCCTTTTGTTAATTTGTTCATGAAATTGAATATTTGGCCCTGGAAGATACTATTATTTTCCAGTAATTGGGCTTGTATCTTGCCCAAAAGGTGCAGCTTTTGGACATGTTGTTCATCGCAGTAATGATAGTCTGTGAGATCTTAATCTCTTATGTTCTCTATGGTAATGAATAGTTGGAAGTACTAGGAGATTCCACTACCATTCCCAATCCTATGCCTGTCCTGGTTTTCTTATGTGCAGTCGCTATCATGTGATGATTCGTAGTTCGGTCCTGCTGGGTTCTGTAAAATTAGAGTCAGGGGAGGGAAGCTGTGTATTTTTGGCTGGAAGCTTGAGTCGTAATTGTTCTTTCTGATGATATTCGACGATGATCATAGTCTATTTCTCTTTGTGCCGATAAAACTATGTAACTACTTCATGGGATTTCGGATTAGCACCTGGAAAACAGATCTTAATGTACAATTATGAACTAGTGGGCAACAGAGTGGATCTGCATGTCTTCTAATACTGCAATTTATAGTTGGCTTGGTTGTTTGACAAATGCAGCATCATATCAGAGATGGCATCCGTAGTTTACTTCTGATCTGCATATGCTAGTCAACACATGTAATGATGTTTCCACCTTTTTCTTCTCGCTTTTGACAGAGGAGAAATAACTTTAACAATGGGCGAAGGAGACTGAGTGGTAGAGCTTTCAGAGCTCAGCGAGAAGACAGCATTAGGCGTACAGTATATGTCTCTGATATTGATCAGCAAGTAAATATTGTTTCTCACATTAGATATTTGATGCATTTCACAGGTATACGTACATATGGAATCTTATCTGTTGAATCATTTTGTTGTTATGAATTTAGGTCACTGAAGAGCGACTGGCGGTTTTATTTAGTAGTTGTGGACAAGTAAGTTGCTGTGCTTTCTCCATCTGAAAAGTAATTGCTTTTGAATTCTGTTACTTGTTTGTGTGATTAACGGATATGTAGGTATAGCTGGTCTCTAAGTATGCAAGTGACCTTAGAACGTATGCATCTGAGTTGAGAAATGTGTGGTAATCAATACTATGAAATAAAGTGTTATCTCATGGTTTGAATATCTGATCTCTTCTGAAGGTTGTTGACTGTCGAATTTGTGGTGATCCTCACTCGGTTCTTCGTTTTGCTTTTGTGGAGTTTGCAGATGAGCGTACGTATTATTTTGACAATCTACTATTCACCTATCTCTGGAGTTCATACATTTGGTTGGCAATTTTTATTCCATACTTGCAGACACACACATCTCATATGATTAAAAAAAGTTCTTTTTTTTTTGCCCATCAGATGGTGCCAGAGCTGCTTTAAGCCTTGGAGGTACAATGCTAGGTTACTATCCAGTTAGGGTTTTACCCTCCAAAACAGCTATTCTTCCTGTTAATCCTACCTTCCTTCCCAGGGTATGGATCTGACAGTGAATAATTATCTGTTTCATATTTTCCTGTACGTAAGGTTATATGCATGTAGTTTTTTTTCTGGCATACCTTTGTTTTTTTTTCTGATGTTGAAAAATCTATTCAGTCTGAGGATGAGAGGGAGATGTGCGCCAGGACTGTCTACTGTACAAATATTGACAAGAAGGTTTGTTTCTGTCTTAAACCTAAGAAAAACACAAGTTGGTGCTAGTTTGAATCTTTTTATGTTTTTGGTGGTTGTGGTTTCTATGGTCTTTCTGGTGATTCTCATGTTAAAAAATAGGTGTGGGGATCACTCCGTGCAGGTTTCTCAAGCTGATGTTAAGAATTTCTTTGAGTCTACTTGTGGTGAGGCAAGTGCTAATTACATTATAATATAGACCCTGAAATTACTTTTGTGTCTTTTGATTCCAACTTGTGATATATACACAGATTTAGTTATAGTGTGCTGTGTTGGGATGAATGAGCAGGTATCTCGTCTGAGGCTGTTGGGAGATAATGTGCACTCAACTCGTATTGCCTTTGTCGAATTCATCATTGTAAGTAACATGTATATATATCTCCTTATTACTTACTACTCCCAAATCTTTGACCTGGGGCATGCTCCAGCCTTATGAATATGAATATTCTTCGTATAGTTTGATACTGTTAGGCATATCACAAATCATTAGCTGTTGGTTGTATTTGTCTTGATCATGATGGATGTTTTGTATCTCTGAGCAGGCAGAGAGTGCTATAGTAGCACTGAATTGTAGCGGCATGATTCTTGGATCACAGCCTATTAGGTAAGCAAGAACCTGACCATTCTGTTTGTTTCACAGTATCTCAGTTAGTTTAGTAGTACTCACTTTTGCTCTGGCCTGATTGGTAATTTGAATCCACTTTGATAGATAATCTCTAATCATAATATTGCTGGGTTTTTTTTCGATTAGGGTGAGTCCTTCAAAGACACCAGTTAGGCTGAGAGTTACACGCCCAGTAGTGCAGCAGAAAGAGTTTTGAGGAAGAAAGAAAGCGCTTGTTGCTTGCATCTTTTCGTCCCCAAAACTGTGCGAAAGAGATTGAATTGATAATAGTACGTAGCCGAGGATGTTATCTAACCAACGAAATCTTTGTTCTGTTTGTCACTACAAAGGAATTTTTGTTTTGTCTTCTTCTTTCTTTGTTACTTTTCCCGTTACATTTTGTTGAGACGTTTTGTTTTTAACAGAGAACATATATATATCATCGTATGGATGTTTTTTTTTGTATTTTCTTTGAGAATTCTAATTATAGAGCACTTTGCTTTCTGGGAATCTGCTTCTATGTTTCGGTTGAATTTCTCTGGCATTTTTGGTGGATGTTTCTCTGCAGATGATTTGATGATAGTCAAGGTTTACTTTGTTATTTATGAAATTAACTTTGTCATAGTTGCGTTCTTGACCTTAAACTTGGCGCATATGAACGAACGAAACTCAGAGTCGAAACAAATTGCCCTTTTGACCGGTTACTTGGTCTGGGAAAGCGATTAAGAAGAAGAAGAAGATGGTCAAATTTGTTGATCTATGCAGAATCAACATAACTGACCTGGTTGGTTTGGTTCAGACATGAGTTGATATTAATAAGAGGAACTGGAAAAACGGGTCAAAGATAACTTCAAAATAACGACTTCCACGGGTCCAGATGCACATGGGAAATATAGTGACTTTTAATTAGTAGCAGTAGCTTTTCTTTCAGTATCGCCGTTGATTGTGTAAGTTCTTTTTCGGGAGAAATTCAAATTATGATGTTTATCACTGATAATAGGTGGCGGTTACTGAAAGGATGTCATATTATCACTAGTAGCGTGTTTAGTTTAGGGAACTAAGACAAGGTGATAATTTAAATTTATAAATAAAAGATGAAGGGTTAAATGAATGTAACTAAGGTTACTATTTTACTTCGATAGGTCGAGTTGTAGCAATTCGGGTCACTCGGATCGGGTTCGGTTCAATAGATTTCGGGTTTAGTTGATTTTGGTTTCAGGTTAGCCTCGGATTCATTCGATTTTTTTTTGGGTTGTGAGTCAAATTCAGATGAAATTCGTGTGACTTATTCGAGTTAAGTTTGGTTGACAAAGATTTTAAAGTACAAATTTAAGCAACTTTTGTAACTTGTATTGATTTTCATATTTGGCTCCAACTTCTTTTAATTTGTGTGTTACTCTTGATCAAGACAGTTGTTGTGTATTGGTTGGATATAATCAAATGGAACGTTAATTTTTGTACATGAATTTTAACTATAGATTTATAAAAGTATAAAGTAATATAAAATAGTAATGATACACATTACTTTGTGTTTTAGAACATTTTAAAGAAAACATCTGTAGTTGGTGTTAATACAATGAACACTAAGCTATTGTTTCTCTTTCTAAATGTGAGTTGTCGACTAAAATAGTTGGTATAAAATAGTAATAATACACATTACTTTGTATTACTATAAAACATTTTAAAGCAAAACATCTATAGTTGGTATTAATACTATGAACAATAAGCTCTTGTTTCTCTTTTAGTTAGTGAATTAATCTAAATGTTAGTTGTCGACTAAGCTAATTGGTGTAAAATAGTAATAATACAAATTAATTTGTGATATAAAACATTTTAAAGGAAAACATTTATAGTTGGTATTAATAATATGAACACTAACCTATTGTTTCTCTTTTAGTTAGTGAATTAATCTAAATGTGAATTGTCGACTAAGCTGGTTGGTATAAAATAGTAATAATACACACGAGTTTGTGTTATAAAATATTTTAAATCAAAACATTTATAGTTGGTATTAATACTATGAATATTAAGCTATTGTTTCTCTTTTATTTAGTGAATTAATTTAAAGCGAGTTGTCAACTAAGCCAGTTGGTATAAAATATAATAATACAAATTAGTTTGTGTTATAGAACATTTTAAAGCAAAACATCTATAGTTGGTACTAATACTATGAATGAACACTAAGTTATCGTTTCTCTTTTAGTCAGTGAGTTAGTCTAAATGTGAGTTGGCGAGTAAACTAGTTGGTATAAAATAGTAATAATACACATTAGTTTGTGTTATAAAACATTTTACATCACAACATCTATAGTTGGTATTATACTATTGTAAAGTTGCCATGAATTCTTATCTACATTTATGATAGAGAAGTCAATGGTTTATATTTATGGTGGGGAATTTAATGGTAGACATTTATGGTGGAGAGGTTAATAGTGAAGAGTTAAAGGTCAGCATTTAATGTGGATTTTATGGATAACCTTATGCAATTTATTACCATAACTCATGGTTATTCTAGAAGACTTCAAGGACCACCCACCACTATAAATAGAGGCTCATTCTTGGCACAATTCATCCATCCAAACATCAAGCAATCTTCTTCTTTTCTAAGAGTCGGAGAGTTTCTTGTGAGAGAAAATATAAGAGAGCTTTGTATATCACTTTTATAAGTGATTTGTGAGGCTTTCGAGAATTATATCCCTTGTGAGATTTGAGAGCCTCATCTCTCTTTTGTAACTTGTAATTCTCTTCCCACATATAGTGAATATTGTTCCTTACCGCTCGTGGAGTAGGCATAGCCGAACCGGTTTTTGGTTTCAAAACAACTATAGTAGATTTAGGCTTTAACAAAGTATTCAGGTGAATCCGGTTCGGGTAAATTCGGTTCGTGTGAATTCAGATCGGGTGAGTTCGGGTTGTACCAAATTACGGGTTGATTCGGTTTTGGTTCGGGTTGGCTCATATTTTTTGGTTACATTTCGGGTGACATCATCTAGTTTGAAATCGGGTTCAGATCGGGTTGCGTTGGATCAGTTTTTCAGGTTTGGGCCACTTTTGCTAGGTCTACAGTAATCACTAGAGGTGATACTTCATGTCAATTGGTTTGGTTCGGTTTGGTTTAGGTTAGGTTTGAACAGCTTAATATTCAGCTCGGGTTGGATCGGGTCGGGTGAATTAAATTTTTTGGGTTTAGTTTGGTTTTATGAAGTTACAGGTTGGTTTGGATCAATTTGATCTGTATTTTGGTGTGGGTGATTTTCGGCTAGGGTGGTTTTAGTTTGGTTTCCTATGGTTCGGGTTAGTCAATGGTTCATTCAATTTTTTCGGGTTATAGGTTAATTCGAGTGAAATTATTTGAGTTGTGCTAAATCGATACAAATTTATAAATGTCATATCAAATTTTTCATTTTTTTTCATATCGTACTACATACATGTCAATAAAATTAGGCTAAGTTGGACCACTAATGAGTTAACACATGGGTCAAATTGAAGAAACATTTTTTATACATAGCGTGATTGTAAAATCTTCAATTGTATCCTCCAATTAAAATCTACTTTATGAATCTATATAAAAGACCCTCCCTTAATTAACTAGTTTTATAACTATTATATTGTAGAAAAAAGAATACAACTTGAAAGTAGAAACCACATCCATCCATATGTTAAAGAAGGCACAAACATTGTTCTAAAATGCAAAAATTAAAGTGGTTCATGATGTCTAGTGATCCAAATCTATGAGGCAGGCGCAAGTTTACCCAATATGTTTAAGATGTGTATTATATTTTCTTGTTTTAAAACTAAAAAGCACAACATATTATTCGATTCCTAAATTGTATTTTGTAATATATATTATATATGTAGTGATAATATTTACATAGTTTTTAGCATTTACTTTAATGCCTCATATTTTAAATTTTCATACTAAGAAGAGAAATAGATCACACAAACTCGATTGAATAACAATGAGAGGTGTCTTGCAGATGGAGAACAAAGCTAAAGATGTTACATGGTTACACTTAGATGGTGATGATTTGACACATGAGAGCTAGCTTATCCATGACAGAATAGCTTAACCAAACTTGAAACTGGTTCATTAAGTTCATAAATAGATAAATGAAAGTTTGTTGTCTAACTTGTACCCAGTAACGAAAATTGCATCGATTATATTGGTTGTGATTACGAGTCTATTAAGGGTTGCACATGATCATGATAAATAAGTTGAGAACTATTGTAAATGATCATGATGAATAAGTTGAATTATTACTGATGTATCATTGTACAAACATCGGCATTATTATAACTTCGAATCCAATTACAAAATACATACAAATTGTGTTTAAATACCTTCACAAATGTAAATAAAAACCAATGTTGAAATTACCTATTACACAAACCATTGTTTTCCTTGAATAGGCAATTTCAACAAAATATTATTCAACATTCTAGTTCTAATAGATTATAATTATACCGAATATAAAAAAAATGTAAAAAAATAGGAAAAGAAAAAATAACTTCTTTAAAGTATATATTTTTTCAATAAAAATAAAGAAGTTACAAGAAAATGCAACAAGTAGAGTAAATTTTGAAAAGAAAAGTCTTGGAATGAATTATGTAATTAATAAATAGTAATAGGATAAAATACAAAATATGAAAGAGAAAAATGTTGGATAAAATAAAAAATTAGATAGATCCTAACAAACTTCTTTATTATTTGAATGTATCATTTAATAAATAGAAATAAATTTGCACCGAATATAGTATTCCATGGATTAGATTATGGTGTTTTATTCTTCATTTTTAGGTATGTTTTAATGTATATTTTGGTCAAATGTAGAAAACGACAAGTATAAAGAAATTGGATTATCTTTTTTTGGAATAGGTAAATATCAGTAAAATATTTTTCATATTCTTTTATTTAAAAAATTATAATTATACAAAATAAAAAGAAAGATGTAAAAAGAACAAAAACGGGCTTACGCGGCCACATCTTTTTGGAAAGAACTTTGTATGACTAGCATTTAGCAAGTGAATAGTTATAAGGGAAACAAAATTTGATTAGTTCAATTTATGGAACAGTGTTATCGCACCCACCCCTCGACATAAATTCATACTATGCATGTTGTATGATGGGATGTGATTTCTAGATTTTTTTATACTAACTTAAAAAGTTTGGTATTGGAGATTATGCAAGTTTTCATCAACCATACTGTCTACAAGCTAAGGGACCAAAGACGTCATTATGGGAGGGACTTTAGATGAATCTACATTGTTTTACTTTTATTGGGTTTCTAAAAGTTCATAAACATGTTTTGTGTGTAAGTTAGATAATAGGTTTTTTGAACCGACTACACTCCCCCGACCCCATGTTTTTTTACTATGATGTATATGACATGGTTACTGATACATATATCCACTATTCTAAAATGTATTAAGTGCTTCGGTACATGAATGCTTCACGTTTTGGTTGCAGATTAGATCATATTACTATCGTCATGTCATTAATTAAATGAAGGTTTATGGCCTCTATTTCCTTGCTACCTACATTTTCTTCTTGTATATTCTATTCGGTGAATTTGTGAGACTTGAGGATCAGAGGTATTCAGTTGAGTCTTCGATCTTGGTTTGAAGGGTTACTTAATCTCACACGCATTGTGTTTGATAACTCAAACCTTTTTAAAGCTATTGTAATGTCCCATAATGCTTCTGTTTGTCCACGACTTGAAGAAGTCACGTTGATAGGACTGTTGTTTGTTGTTTAAGCTCTTGAGTTCAAGGCTCCAAAACTTTGTAGTTTAAGTGTAGGGAATCTTCAAGGATATCACAAATTCTTGAATATGTCAAGGTATAGCTACAGGATATCTCTGATAAAGCATCCAATTATGCTGACACGTTTAAATTTTAAAGTGCTTAGATCAAGTTGAGATTATTTTGCTTGATGGTAACATCTGTAAGGTGATATTATGCTCCACTCCGGGTTTGATAGTATTTTTTACTACTTCAGAGTAGTAATATAATGGAGTATTAATTAATTTGTATGATGATGTTTGTTTTTTTCTTATTCATGGGAAGCGTTTAGGAAGATGTAATTTTTTTCATACGCTTTAACCTTTTGATCCTCCAAAATCTGGGAAGCATATGAAAAAAATTACATCTTCCTAAACACTTCTCATGAATAAGGAAAAAAATCATCATACATTAATTAATACTCCATTATATTACAAGTCTAAAGCTAAAAAAATACTATCAAAACTAAATTGGAGCAGAATACCACCTTACAGATGTTACCATCGAGCGAAATAATCTCAACTTGATCTAAGCACTTCAAAAATTTTAACGTGTCAGCGGAATTGTCTGCTTCATCAGAGATATCCTGTAGCCATACCTTGACATATTCAAGAATTCTTGCATTTGAAATAGTGATATCCTTGAAGTTTCCCCAAGCACTTAAACTGTAAAGTTTTGGAGTCTTGAATTCAAGAACTTGATCAACAAACAACAGTCCTGACAATGTGACTTCTTCAAGTCGTGTACAAACAGAAGCATTATGGGACATTGCAGCAGCTTTAGGAAAGTTTGAGTTATGCAACACAATGCATGTGAGATTAGGGAATCCTTCAAACCAAGATGGAAGACACTATTGAATACCTCTGATCCTTAAGTCTCACAAATTTACCGAATAGAAGATACAAGAAGAAAAAGTAGGTAGCAAGGAAATAGAGGTCATAAACCTTCATTTAATTAATAACATGACGATAGTAATATGATCTAGCCTGCAACCAGAACGTGAAGAATTCATGTACTGAAGTAGTTAATACATTTTAGAATAGTGGATATATGTATCATTAACCGTGTCATATACATGATTGTAAAAAACATGAGGTTGAGGTAGTATAGGCGGTTCAAAGAGCCTATTATCTAACTTATACACAAAACATGTATATGAACTTTTAGAAGCCCAAAATAAAAGCAAAACAATGCAGATTCATCTAAAGTCCCTCCCACACTGATATATTTAGTCCCTTAGCGTGTAGAAAGTATAGTTGATGAAAACTTGCATAATCTATTATTTGAGTTAGTACAAAAAAAGCTAGAAATCACATCCCATCATACAATTTGCTTAGGATAACCTTATGACGAGGGGTTGGGTGGGATAACACTTGTTCCCCAAATCGAACTAATCAAATTATGTTTCCCTTACAACTTTTCACTTGTTAAATGCTAGTCACACAAAGTTCTCTCTTCAAAGATGTGGTCACGGAACAATTTTGTCAGAGAAATTATATTTGTGTAGAATTTCAACACACCAGCAACCTTAAAGAGAACAAAAAAATATGAGTACCTTGTGCCTCTTCTCCGCAAGCTGGTTAGTAATTATATAGTTTTGGTACATTTCACTCCCACCAAAAATGTTTACTTGAAAATATGGTATATCATCTACCTCCCATCATGATGAGTATACAAACAAGCCCACTAGAAAATTTGATATGTAGATTCTTGGAAATAATATATAGTAGAAGGTGATAACAAGTTATAAGATAAAAGAAAGAATCACTTGTTCAACAAACCAAAAGAGGGGCAAAAACATAACCCAACAAAAAAAACTGCAACTATAGAAGATGATACTCTTCATCTACAAAACTGCAAGATAAATTAAAACGTCATCACCTTTCTACAAATAAAAGGCCATCAAAATATATCACAGCCAAACAGAATAACATAACATTGAAAAGGCAAGAGCATACATTAACCAACTTAGCTAATTATAATGTTGCCCATCAGATTGAGCTTCATTCCGATCCGCATCACAACCATCATATTCTTCCTTCTCAATTGCTGTGAAACAACGTCAATAATTTTTTTAAAGAAATATGAATTTGTGAAGAAAATTGTTTCCAAAGTAAAAGTTGGAGTGAAAGTAGATAAGTGTGTAAAGTAAGAAATATATAGATATATAAACAAAATGATAAGTAAATCATATAAGGATATACAAAAGTAAGCTTACCTTCATAACCATATAAGCAACTATGAGTAGTTATCATCCACATTTTCGAAAGATGTGAGCTTCTTCACTTGTTCAGAACTCTTCATCCTATGATGAAGTTGATTCTGAGGCAACAATTGTGAGGGGCATAGTCAAAATATCTCTAGCCAGATATGAAAGCTCCTTATAATGTCCTTCATTTTCTCTCTAATACTGCAACACATCAAGCTTCAGTTTTCTATCCAACTTTGCCTCTTCTAAACAAGCATCCAATATTGTCTTCTCATTGGAGATAGTAGATAGCATTGTCTCATCACCATCATAATCCTAGAGCAGATTTAAAGAAAACCAACTGTTACGATTTCATGTCACTACAACAAAAATACCAGCATTAAAATATTTACAAACTTACTGCTAAATGATCGATTTTGCGCTTCTGGTTCTTTGATGTGCTATTAGAGTTGATGCTTGTAGTGGAAGAAGTTTCACGTGAGGCATGACTATTAACTGTAACATATTCTTTAAGGAGATTCTCCAAGTGATCGTGGATAGCACTAACTTCTTCCGAAGCTTCTTGTTCATTTCCATGAAACTTTTTATAATAGTATATGATGAAAGACAACTTATAGCGAGAATCAAGAACCACAACACAAGCAAACAAGGTGGTATAATCATCATCACAAGAGTCTAACCAGTACTATCAAACTTGATTTGCATCTCCCTTCATAGATCTCTTAGAATCGCATTTACATTTAGCACTCAAATCCCATAAAAGCATAGCAATCTTCCATACATTCTCAAAGTAACTATTTGAAGTCGGGTAGTCACTTCCTAAGAACAAATTAGTTATTTCATAAAATGGTCCCGAAACACATCGAATCTTTTCAGCCATATTCCATTCTTCAACATCTAGATAATGTTTATATGCTTTATCAAGAACAACTAGTTCCTTCGGTTAGGGGTGTCAAAATCAGGTTTCGGGTCGGGTTGAGCTCAACCCGAACCTGACCTGAACCCAGTGCGGGTTGATCCGAAATCGACCCGTTTATTCAAAAATTTATTTTATTTTTAACATTTTAGATTATTTAATAAAAAAATATAATACTTTAATATTAATTAATTATTATGTACAATATATAATCATTTGTTATCGATTAAATGTTTATTTTAGTCATAAATTTATCATTAAACACTAATTAAGTCATTAAATATAACATATTTCTATTTTTAATTAAATTGTTTTCGGGTTACGGGTTAGCGGGTTCAACCCGAACCCAAAGTGGGTTTCAATGATCCAACCCGAAGCCGACCCGAAAATCTTTTCGGGTCAAAAATCTCAACCCAAACCCGGCTTTTTACAGGTCAGTTTCGGGTCGGGTTTCGGGTTTGGGTCTAGATTGACATCCCTACCTTCAGTGCATCATAGTACAAAATAACCCAATCAAGCATCATGTACATAGAGTTCCATCTGTAGGAACGTCGAGCCATAATGATTTGGTCTCATGAATTTTAGCTAACTTCACACAATGACGAAAATTTTCTTTTCTTGCCTCTGACACCTTTATATATTTGACACTATCGCTCTCTTACTACAGGACGTTTACCTAGCCAACGCTTAGATCCGGCTCTACCCAAACTTTTCTGGTTCACTCCAACCCCACTTGTCCAACTGTTGCTGAGCAGTTTTTGGATATCAAACGGACCTCCCCAGAAGGTCATTTGAATGTGGCCTATTTCCCCTCTTTTGCAATCAGTTTCGCTACAGCACCCGCTGCTGACGCGTCTTGTCCACCCTTTCCAAGTGTTCTTTCTATGTTATGTATGGCCGTGCCTAAGGGCATCTTGGCCGGTCTTGCTTGTATAGTGTGTTTGCAAAAGTCAATATACGAGTCACGGAGTAAGAGGAAGTGGTGTCGATGGATGTTCGATATTGTTTATTTGTTGACTGAAGCCAACCATCAAGGTGACAGGATTCGAACCTATGGCCCTCTGTACCCAAAACAGATGCGCTGACCAGACTGCGCTACACCTCGTCTCACCCTCCGAAGCATATAGATCTACCCGATCGATGAAGACTCGAACCGAACTCGCTCATCCTTTTTGGCACAAGGCCCCATTTGAAGAGTTGTCACGATCATTCAATTCACATCAATTTCAGCAGGCAGAAAGGGCGTGGAAGTGACCCTTTGACGAATGCAAGCAAGGCGATCGGCAGTGAGCTCTCCTAATAGCGTACGTTGGCGGCAAGGAAGGAGGGGCGTAGCGAAATACGTCACTATACTAAAAGAAAGAGACATTCGGGAAGCGACTAGTCACTTCTGGTGAAGCTTAAAGTATTATTAATCCTGATTTTGTTTTCCTAATTTTGTCTCATTTTCTTATTTTACTCAGTCATACGTTTCCTATTAATGAGCTAGAGAATAGGTGTAGTTATTTTTCTATTTGTTGAGTTGTTAGATCTATCACTTTTTTAGGAAACTAACTTGTCTGTTAGGAGCCCTCAACAATTAGTTGTCATATTATTTTGCTATAAATAGAGTAACTTGGGTGTGCAGTCAGATGCACCAAGTAAAATAATAGTATTCATTTCTCTACTTTTCGTAAGTTCATCAATTCTCTCGTAACTATCAGTGGTATCAGAGCCCTACACAAAAGCCTAGCCTTCCACTACAAACCATCACTACTCAGTATCCATTCTTCCAAATCAACGTGAGGGTAGCGTACTAGGATTAGATAAAGGCACCTGATTTGCCTTTACCATAAAGGCAACAATATACGCCATCGATATAAAATTATATATTCCATGGGTAAACATAATATTAGCCATGATTATATATAAATAACAACCATCATATAAAAAAACTATCTTAGTATATAAATAATTGTTAGTAATAAATTTAAGTGAATCTTTACGTTTATGAACAAAAACTTTCCTATAGTGGTTTTTAGGGTGTGTGGTATAGGGGAATCCTTTTTTAACTTGTTTTATATTTTATAATGTCGTCATTGACTCGACACATTTTAAAGGTTTATGGTAACGACCTTAAACCCTTCACTACAAACCCTAAAATAGATTTTCATTGTTTTAGCTTTCCTATGGTGGTATTTAAGATCTATGCTGACTAACATGTTCGGGTATATGTACGACTAACAATCTTTTATTTATTAGTTTAAGCTTTTATATACAAAAAATTGTTGTCATAGATAGTAAGATATGTAAGCCATGTATACATAAATATGTATGCCATAGCTAAATAAAATATTGGCCACGGTTGTATCTCGTTAATATTTTATTGCTTATATAAAGGATTTATGGTTTAGGGTCTTACAATGCTTGTATTACAAACCCTAAAAATATTTTCGGTATTTTTTAACTGATCATATGGTGGTTTTTATGGTTTGTGGTATAGGGTAATGTTGGTGTAGAGTAATCTAAAAAAATCGTTTTTGAGGCTGGCTACTGAGCCTATAGCTTGTATTCTGTCGCCAACAGCCTATGAGTGCATTTAGTAATTTTGTAACTGCAAATAACAACTTCCTTAAAATATTATTATTAGTTATCTGGTGGCTATCAATTTTCATATATGTGGCCAATATTATCCTATAAAAATGGCTAACATTTTTTTCTCCGCATGGCTGACATTAATGTCTTTATGTAAAGGTAATTTAGTTGCCTTTAGCGTAACCACGCCCGAGGGTAGCTCTCTGTGCAACCGTACTTTTTTTATAAAAAAGATAGAGCCATACTCCTACTAGCCACTCCTCTCCACTATCCACCGAGGGAAAATATCCATCCGTACAAGCATACACTTGTTCGTATGGTAACATACGTACCTTCTTTGTGCATTTTTGGTGAAGCAAAAGTACATATGAGGTGCAACTTTCTTGGTGTGAGAAAAAAAAACTGAGTGTGATGTATCCACCTAGAGAGAGTCAAGTTAAAAAAACCGAGAGTAGTAGTGCTAATCTAAAAAAATGAACGGATCATCTAGTTCCAATGTATCCATTCTAGTGTTAGACGGAAAGAATTATAATCGGTGGTCAATCCAGATGCAGGTGATATTTGATTACCACGAGTTGTTTACAGTGGTGAATGATGGTGTTACGGAGCTTGTGGCAAATACAACTGATGGTTAGAAAAGTACCCACAAGGAGAATACAAAGAAGGATAAAAAGGCTCTTTATTTAATTTCATCAAGGCATAAATGATGAAGTGTTTGAAAAGATTGACATAGCAACTACGTCAAAAGAAGCTTTGGAAACCTTGGCAAACACCTTCAAAGGTGCAGAGAAAGTCAAGAAGGTGAGGTTACAAACCTTACGACGTCAATACAAGTTGCTGCAAATGGAGACTTCAAAGAAAGTGTCAAAATACATCAGTTGACTTCTGGCTTTGACGAGTAAGATGAAGATCAATGGAGAGGCACTAATAGAACAGTCCAAGGTGGAGAAAATCCTGTGGTCCCTAACCCCCAATTAGACAGTGTCGTGAGAGCAATTGAGGAGGCCCATGATACAGCCAAGATGAGCATAGATGAGGTGATGGGAACGTTGTAAGTACACGAGCAACGTATGAATGAGAGAAAGACTAAGAAGTCAATCGAGCAAGCATTGCAAGCTCAAGTTTCCCTCATCAATGATCCAGATGATGAGCCAAAGAAGAAGCAAGGTGGTTCCGGTCGGAGAGGAAGAGGTCGTGGATCATGTAGAGGTCGAGGAGGCTACAAAAATTATGGAGGCCAAAAAAATCAAAATGACAGTAAAGATAAGTCAAGATCCAACCGTCAACAAAATTACAATAAAGGTCATGGACGTGGAAAAGGTGAAGAACGAGGAAGGTATGAAAGATCGTTGTTCAATGTTATACTTGTCAGAAGTATGGTCATTATGCCTCAAAATGCAGGAGTAGAGGCAAAAACCAAAGGGAAAACTATGTGCAAAATAGTGATGCCAGTGATGATAATGACCATACACTCTTGATGGTCACAAACGATGGGGAGAGACCAGATAGCCAAACTTGGTTCCTTGACACCGTCTGCACCAACCATATGTGTGGAAAGAAGGAGTTGTTTGCTCATCTTGACGAGTCGATTCATACCACGGTAAAATTTGGAGATGAAAGTAAGATCCCAGTTGCCAGTGAAGGGAAATTTTTCACCACTTTAAAGAGTGGGGACCACAGGTATATTTCTGATGTTTTCTATATGCCCAAGTTGACAACAAATCTATTAAGTATCGACCAACTGCATGAAAAGGGGTATAACATGAAGCTTAATGGTGGCAAGCTTTCTGTTTCTGATCAAAATGGTACATTAATTCTCACTGCTGCTATGACTAGAAATTGTATGTTTCCTGTTGATATATCTAGTGGTGTTTATCATTGTTTGTCCACTATAATCTCTGATGATTCATGGTTATGGCACTTACGATTTGATCATATGAGCTTTCATGGCCTGAAGAAATTATCCCGAGAAATATGGTGAAGGGTTTACCCGAGATAAATCATCCTGGGCAGTTGTGTGAAGCTTGCACCGTCGGAAAGCATCACCGATCACTGTTTTCAGGAGATGGAAAAAGAGACAGCCATCCTCTTCAGTTGGTGCACTCTGATGTATGCGGTCCAATGAGTACCATATCAAATGGTAACAATCGATACTTTCTAACCTTTATTGATGATTTTTCTCGGAAACTGTGGGTCTATATGTTGTGGAAGAAATATGAGGTGTTTGAATACTTCAAGAAGTTCAAGGCTCATGCAGAGAGACAAAGTGGTTACTCCCTAAAGGTGTTATACACTGACAGCGGTGGTGAATATGTCTCCAACGAATTCAAGGAGTACTGTGAAGAACAAGGGATAAAGCATGAAGTGACATGTCCCTACACCCCTCAGCATAATGGTGTTGCTGAGCGGAAGAACAGAACCATCATGGATATGGTGAGAAGCATGTTGAAGACCAAAGGATGCCAAATTCTTTCTAGGCAGAGGCAGTTTCCTGTTCAACATATATACTGAACCGCTCTCCGACGAAAGGTATCTCAGGTCTTACTCCTAAAGAAGCTTGGACCGGTGTCAAACCAGGAGTAAAATATCTGAAGGTATTTGGCGTCATTGCTTATGCCCATGTTCCAGCGCAGACAAGAAAGAAGCTGGATGATCGAGCCGAGAAAACCGTATTCATTGGATATGAACGGGGAGGATACAAGCTATTAATCCAATGACAAAAAGGTAATATTCACTCTTGATGTTACCTTTGCAGAAAATGAGTCATGGGATTAGAATATAAGTGATGTCATAGTTCCTAAAAGTCATAATATCTCTCTTGCTGAAGAGTCAGAAGAGTCAAATCCAGAGGGAGAAGACTTAACACCTAACAGGTTCAGACAGATATTGGTAGACCACAGCGTCATCGCCCACAACCAGTACATCTTCAAGATAATGAGGTAAATCTTGATGATGGAGATACTAATGATGAAGAGATTGTGCATTTTGCTTTATTCACGGATCTTGAGCCAGTGACAGTGAATGAAGCACTTCAAGATCCAAATGGATGGCGGCCATGCATGAAAAAACTGATGCTATTGAAAGAAATGGTACATGGGTCCCTACCGATCTTCTACCAGGACAACAAGTCATTGATGTGAAGTGCATTTTCAAGACAAAAATGAAGCCCAGTGATAGGGTGGAAAGATACAAAGCAAGATTGGTGGCGAAAGGGTTCAAGCAGCGACCCGGTCTTGATTACCAAGAAGTCTTCTCTCCTGTTGCTTGAATTGAGACCATAAGGTTGATTGTTGCCTTGGCTGCTCAAAATCGGTGGTGGATGATGCACCAGATGGATGTGAAGTTAGCCTTCCTAAATGGCCCACTTGAAGAAGAAGAGTTTGTCAAGCAGCCTCCTGGCTTCGGGTAAATCAGAAAGTAGAGGGAAAGTATACCGGCTGAAGAAGGCTTTGTATAGCTTAAAACAAGCACCCAGAGCTTGGAATAAGCGTATAGATGCCTTCTGTAGCATGAGTGGTTTTACCAGATGCCCTTCCGAGCATGCGCTGTATGTGAAGGTGGATGAGCTAGTGCTATACTAATCATACGTCTGTATGTTGATGACTTGATTATTACAGGCAATCATCCCACTATGATTGAATCCTTCAAGAAGTCCATAATGAAGAAATTTGAGATGTCTGACCTTGGGCTGATGTCATACTTTCTTGGCATTGAGGTGATTCACAGAAATTATGGCATTTTCATCTCTTAGAAGAAGTATGTTGCTGATCTCTTGCAAAAGTTTCAAATGTCGGACTGCAACTCAGTAAGAACACTTATGGAGGTAGGAACCAAATTATCAAAGACTGAAGAAGGAGCCTATGTTGATCCAACCTACTACAAGCAGATTGTCGGCAGTCTCGGATATCGTACTTGTACGAGACCGGATATTACTTTCGGTGTTGGCTTGATCAGTAGATTCATGGAGACTCCTTGATCACCGTATTTGCAAGTAGCAAGGAGAATCCTACGATATGTGAAGGGAACATACGACCATGGATTATTTTATGGGTCTGCTAATGATATTTCTGTTGTATAATATTCTGATACTGATAGGGGTGGAGATGTAGATGATCGAAAGAGCACTTCGGGATATTGTTTCAACTTTAGAACAACTGCATGCTCATGGTCGTCCAAGAAGCAGTCTATTGTTGTCTTATTAACCTGCGAGGCAGAGTATGTGGCCACAGCAACAAGTGCCTGCCAAGCTATGTGGTTGTGGTACCTAATTGATCACATCAATATGCCACAACAGCAGCCCACGACCATTTTTGTTGA
This sequence comes from Limonium bicolor, assembly GCA_023374045.1. NCBI lineage: Eukaryota > Viridiplantae > Streptophyta > Magnoliopsida > Caryophyllales > Plumbaginaceae > Limonium > Limonium bicolor. The sequence continues at coordinate 67,016,192 of CM041779.1, read as the reverse complement.
TAATACGTCTACACTTAACTTAGCAAAGAATCCGGTCATACATGGTAGAAGCAAGCATATCGAGACCCGATATCACAATCTGAGAGATCAAGTTGCAAAGACCGAGATAGAAGTGAAGTACTGCAGATCGGAAGATCAAGTTGCTGACATTCTCACCAAACCCCTAAAATATGATGCATTTGTCAAACTAAAAGAAAGGTTAGGGATGACTTCAATGCAAATCAGGATTAAGGGAGGATGTTAAAAAGTATTATTAATCTTGATTTTGTTTTCCTAATTTTTGTCTTATTTTCTTATTTTACTCAGTCATAAGTTTCCTATTTATGATCTAGAGAATAGATGAAGTTATTTTTCTATTCGTTGAGTTGTTAGATCTATCACTTTTTTAGGAAACTAACTTGTCTGTTAGGAGCCCTCAACAATTAGCCGTTATATTATTTTGCTATAAATAGAGTAACTTGGGTGTACAGTCAGATGCACCAAGTAAAGTAATAGTATTAATTTCTCTACTTTTCGTAAGTTCATCATTTCTCTCGTAACTATCATCTCTAACCTTGGTAATAATAGGATCAATGACCTTGAGCCTATCCTTAACAATTAGGTTCAACACATGAGCAGCACATCGAACATGAAAAAAAAAACTTGAGACAACAAGGCCTGTCTACCATTAAGTGTAGTTCTCAATAAGTCTTGCATTTTATCATTGTTGGAAGCATTATCTAAAGTGATTGTGAAAATATTGGAATCAATTTCCCAATCTTGAAGCAATCTCAACACAAGATTATACATTGTGGCTGCAGTGTGTGGGGTTTCAATGTGCAAAAAGGTTAGCACCCTACTATTTAGGTGCCAATTAGCATCCAAAAATGCACAGTTAAACATTAATATCCTTCATTTTGACAAGACGTCCAAATATCCTCTGTGACGAATGTCTTATTCATGCAGTATTTGCATTGGGCTCTCTTTTTTCCATCAGTGACTCACATCTATCAATTAAGATGTAATCTAACAATACTTGACTTCTCTTTCCCTACATCATTTGTGATTCTAGGGTTGAATTGACCGTCACATTTCCTATCACTTTAGGATGCTAACATGGATATGGTTTGTATGGATATCTCAATCAACACCGTTAAACTCTTGCAATGAACTTGAATTATGAGGCAGCCAGGTTCTCGATTCCACAACCATGACTAGAAATAAAAATGACACAATTCATTATTGTTAACAAACAAAACATGTATATATAACATCATCTGTATATAACCTTCTTTACGTCAGTTTAATAGCACTTATAGAAGCACCAATGCTTTATCAGATGAAGACAATCTAGTCGTTTCTCCCCTGAGTCCCCTCTCTCAATCTACCAGTATATAACCTTTTTACCTCTGATTTCAGCCAAACACTAGTACACTACCACCAAGAGAAGAAGACATAAAGAAGCAGGATAGAAAAACATCTCTCAGAATGTTGTTCCAAGAGTGAAATTTTACCCTTTCAAATTTCACCTCATTCATTGAGAGTTTTTAAGGGAGCGAGAGAAAAAAACCTGATTTAATTTATCTTAGGGTTGTAGGGTGTAAAAACGAGTTGGTAGATATATAATGATTATTATGAAAATAAAATAAAGGGAGAAGTGGGACACATAATTTTTACGCGGTTCAGCTATGCCTAATCCTCAGGCGGTGAGGAACAAAATTCACTATATGTGTAAGGAACTACATCTTACAAAAGAAAGATGAGGCACTCAAATCTCGCAAGGGAAATAACTCTCAAAATCCTCAAAAATCACTAAAAAGGTGATATACAAAACTCTCTTATATTTTCTCCATACAAAGGAATTCTTTAAACTTCTTGAGGAGGAGAAGGATCTACAAAAGAGATATGAGATGCTCAAATCTCACAAGGGAGATAACTCTAAAAACCCCACAAATCACTTATGAAAGTGATATACAAAACTATCTTATATTTTTCTCTCACATAAAGTAACTCACAAAACTTCTTGCAAAGAAGGGTCCTTGGATGGATAGATATAGCGTGCCAAGAATGAGCCTCTATTTATAGTGGTGGGTGGTCCTTGGAGTCTTCTAGAACATCCTTGACTTATGGAAATAAACCGCATAAAACGGACCATTAAATGCGCATTAAAGACATATTTAATGTGTGATACTTTGCGTTAGTAAATGTAATAACATAACTTTCATAAGCTGAAGCATTACTTCCACTGGTAAACTCGCCACCATTAAATTCTCTACCATAAATATCAATCATTAAACTCCAACATAAATGTAGATATGAATTCAAGGGAACTTTGCAATTCTCCATGTTGACTTGAATTCAAAAGGCAACTTTACCATTCTCCACCTTGACTTGAATTCAAAAGTCAACTTCTTAATTCTTCACCTTTACTTGAATTCAAAAGTCAACTTCATAATTCACCACTTGGACTTGGATTCAAAATCAACTTTAGAATTCTTCACCTTGATTTGAATACAAAAGGTAACTGTACAATTCTCCACCTTGACTTGAATTCAATCTAAATAGTGAATAGTACTCCAAAATGTCTCCTCACATCCAAAAGTTCACTCAGGCTAATCAAATTGATAAAGTCCCACTAAGTCATAGAATAAGGTGATCTTTGAATTCGAAAGGGACTTAGTCAACATGTCAGTAGGATTCTCTGAAGTGTGGATCTTCTTAATCAAAATATTATCTCGATCCATAATATCCTGGATGACATGTTACCAAAAATCGGTGTGATTCATCCTCCTTAAATAAAAGCGATTGGTGACACTCTTCGTCATGTAAAGTGGCTTCAATTTTAACCACAATGTTGTTGTAGTTGTCTCCATAGTCACATTTCTTAGGACTTCTTTGAATACACAAAGATGAACAGTGGTCAAAGCCTGTTGATCCATCTTCTTCAATCCTCCACATTCATGGTAGCAGGTTTTGAGCCCAAAGCCGAATGCCAATCATTTTGGCGCAGAATGGGCTGCATCTTAATTTTCCATAAGTTGCAATTGACAAAACGGTCAAACTTCTCGCATCAACTTTCGTAGTCATCTTTGGTGAACTACCAATGAACAAAAGCTCTGATATCACTTGTTAGGAATATAGTGTGGAAACAAGTTGGTAGATATATAACGATGACTATGAAAAATAAAATAAAGTGAGAAGTGTGACTCAGAATTTTTACATGGCTCAGCTATGCCTACTCCACTGGCGGTGAGGAACAATATTCATTATATGTGGGGAGAGAATTACAACTTAGAAAAGAGAGATATGAGGCACTCAAATCTCATATGGGAGATAACTCTCAAAAGCCTCAAATCACTTACAAAAGTTGTTGTATAATCGAGTGAAAAATTGGGAGAAAAACGAAGAAGAAAGATAGAGAGATCGAAGAATGATATTGAGGAAACTGTGTTTTAGGGTTTTGAATTAATTTGTGCAAAAGAACATATTTACAACCCTAAAACAACCGTCTACTTATAGACATAAACTCATCCTAAAAAAACCTGATACGGGCCCAAAGCTCATATTGAGGAAACTCTGTTTTAGGGTTTTGTATTAATTTGAGCAACAGAAGATATTTATAATCCTAAAACAGCCGTCTACTTATAGACATAAACTCATCCTAAAACAACCCAATACGGGCCCAAAGCTCATACCGTACTATGTATAGCACTTTGACTATCACAAAACTTCTTGCAAAGAAGGATCCATGGATGGATGGATGGATACAGCGTGGCAGTTTATAGTGGTGGGTGATCTTTGAAGTCTTTTAGAACAACCTTGACTTATGGAAATAAACCGCATAAAACTAACCATGAAATGCGCATTAAGACACATTTGATGTGTGATACTTTGCGTCAGTAAATGCCTAAATGGAATAACATAACTTTCATAACTTGAATCATTACTTCCATTGTTAAACTCACCACTATTAAGTCTCCACCATAAATGTTGACCCCAATGTAGATATGAATTCAAAGCAACTTTAATATTTCTACTGGAATTAATTAACGCACCAAAATGAACAAATCGAAGAGACTCACCAGTCGCCAGTAAAACCAAAGAGAAGGAATAGTCGCTAGTAAAACCTAATAGAGAGAATTATCATGATGAAATAAACACCGCATAATAAATGAATTGAGTTCTGAAATTGTGTAATAAAATGCAGGCTTTTTGTGCGCCTCTTCGCACTATTTTTTTCACTTTTTCCTTTGTGGTAAAGTTATATTATTATTCTTGTAAAAATTTGTTGAATTATTTATTTAAAGATAGAGTTTTTTATATATATTTAATCTTGAATATTCCAACTAGTTTTAGTTTCAAAATAAAACTCACAACAGACAATAATTCTTTTTTAAAAAAATTACATTTTAGTTATTAATTACTAATTATATAATATGTATATTTATTAAATGTATCTATATTTTATTATTTTTTCCAACAATTTCCTAAACTAGTATAGTTACTATCTATGAATTTCAATAATTAATATTTATTAATTACATAATTCATTGCAATTTTTTTAAATCACTCTGTGATTTTTTTAATTTCTGTCAATTTTATGAAAATATATATTTACTTATAAAAAGTTATTTGTTCTTTTTATATATTTCCTATATTTTGTATAATTATAATTTTTAAATACCAGAATATGAAAAAACATTTTGCTAAGATTTACCTATTCCAAAAACAAGACAATCCAATTTCTTAATACTTGTCTCATGTGTTTTCTACATTTGACCAAAACTTACTTTAAAACATACCTAAAAATGAAGAATAAAACACCATAATTTAATCCATGGAATACTGTAAAAAATTTCTATTTATTAAATGATACATTCAAATAATAAAGAAGTTTGTTAGGATCTATCTTATTTTTTATTTATCCAAATTTTATTCTTTCATCTTTTGTATTTTATACCATTAATATTTATTAATTACATGATTCATTCCAAGAATTTTCTTTTCAAAATTTACTCTACTTGTTGCATTTTTTGCAACTTCTTTATTTTTATTCAAATAATAAATATTTACTTTAAAGAAGTTATTTTTTCTTTTCTTTTTTTGACATATTTTGTATAATTATAATTTATTAGAGCTAGAATGTTGAATAAAATTTTTGTGAAATTGCCTATTGAGGGAAAACAATGGTTTGTGTAATACGTAAATTTCAGCATTGGTTTTTATTTATATTTGTGGAGGTATTTAAACACAATTTGTAAGTATTTGTAATAGAGTTCGAAGTTATAATAATGCTGGTGTTTGTACATGATACATCGGTAGTAATTCAACCTATTCATCATGATCATTTGCAATATTTTTAAGGCTAACGGTAAAGATCAACTTATTTATCATGATCATGTGCAACCCTCAATAAATTCATAATCACAACCAATATACTCGATGCTATTTTCGTTAATGCGTACAAGTTGAAAATAAACTTTCATTTATCTATTTATGAACTTAATGAACCGGCTTCACATTTGGTAGATGCTCTTCAGTCATGGATAAGCTCTCTCTCCTATGTCAAATCATCACCATCTAAGTGTAACCATGTACCTTCTTTATCTTCGTTCTCCATTTGACAAGAAATTTCTCTTTGTTATCCAATTGAGTTTGTGGCAATCTATTTCTCTTCTTAGGATGAAAATTTAATTATATGAAGCATTAACGTAAATGCTAAAAACTATGTAAATATTATTACTACATATATAATCTGTATTACAAAATAAAATTTAGGAATTGAATGATTCGTTGTGCTCTCAAGTTTTAGATTGAAGAAAATATAATACACATCTGAAACATAATGGGTAAACGTGTGCCTGCCTCATAGATATGCAAATACAAAAACCACTTTAATTTTTTCATTTTAGAACAATGTTTGTGAGTTTTTTAACATATGGCAAGATGTGGTTTCAACTTTCAAGTTGTATTTTTTTTACAAGGTAATAATTGTAAAACTAGTTAAGTTGGGGAGATCTTTTAAATAGATTCATAAAATTAGATTTTAATTGGTGGATACAATTTAAGATTCTACAATCACACTATAAAATGTTTCTTCGGTATGACCTATGTTTAACTCGTGAGTAGTCCAACTTAACCTAATTTTATTGAGATGTATGTAGTATGATATGAAAAAAAATTATAAATTTGATATGACATTTAATAAATTTGTATCTGAAATACCCCAAACTTAATTATAGTGATTAAATCATTCTAATAAAGTAATTAAGGGCATAATAGTGCCTAGAGAATATTGGTGAAGAAAATAAAACCAAAGAAAAGAAGAAAACGCTTAAAAAGCAAAAAATGTAAAAACGAGTGTTACATAACCGTAGGAGTTATGTGACCTTGACTAGGATTCTAGGTGGGTTCCTAAGGCTTAATTATGCCTAAGTGAATATGTGGGAACAATTCCCGAAGAAAATGGATCCATAAAACGGATTAAAAACGCAAACGAACATTAAAACGTTTTTTGAGGAAACCGGGAAAACGTGACTTTAAGCAGGTTAAATAGACCTGTAATAATTTTAGTCAATCAAATAGTCATTATTAAACATTAATGAAGGTCGAGAACCAATAAAATTAATTAAACGAGAAAATTCCGGAAAACGGGTTCCGGGAGTGAATAGTGTAAAAACTGGGAAGTTGTAGGGTGAAAATGTAATAAAGCAAAAATTCAATTCCCCCTTGTAATATAGGCAGCCGGCCTCAATTTGTAAAAGGGGGCATGTTTTTGTGCCGGCCCACACTCCCCTCTCTTATTTCACCTATGCACAAAGAGACAAATAAATAAAGTAACAAAAAGTAAAGGAAACTCTCTCTCCTCCCTTACCAGCCTCTCTCACGTTTTTTTTCTCTGCTCCAGACCTCTTCTTCTTCCTCCCTCTCTGTAATGGCGATTTGAGAATCCCTCACAGCAGCTCACTTCCTTCCCATTTTTGAAAGCCCAAATCATCTCCAAATCCTACAAAAAATATACCGTTGGATTCCTCTTGCTTCGGAGATCACTTTCCATCTTTCAAAAATCGAAAATCTCCAACTTCATCTCCATGGGTGTAATCGTTTTTGGAGCCTAAAGATGACCATTTGAAGCTCCATCTTCTTCTTCTTGTTCTAAGGTAAGAAAAGGACCAAAGTTCTTCTCTTTTCCAGTTTTCCTTGTAAAAATCAAAAACTCACGTGAACACCACTATTCCATTGTTCAGCCGGTTTTGGTATTTCATCCTAGGAGCTGAAGAATAGCCATTTCCTACTCAAAACTTCATTTAGAAGTTCAAGGTAAGGTTTCCTAAGAGCTTTAAGTGTTTTCTCATGAGTTAGGGTTTGATACCTACGTAGAAATTTTACTAGCCTTGTGTGTGTATTCCTTGGAACATGGTTGTAGCTTGGCCTAACTAAAAATCAAGAAAAAAAGAAACCAGAACAAAGAAGGAAAGAGGAGCAATAAAGGAGAAGGAGAGAAAAGGAAAAGAGGATTCAAGAACTTGAGGTAATGAAGTGCCTCTGTACAGAGTTTAATGTTGTGTATGAAGGAGTCCATTGCCTTAGCAATGGTTAGACTAATGTAACAGGAGAGGAATGGGGTGTATTGATGTTGACTGTAATGGTAACTAGAAGCTTTTGAAACAAGAAAATAAAATGCTAAGCGTGAGTATTAAGTGTGTGGAAAGTATTTAGAATTTAGTGTGAATAATGTATATATTGAGCAGGGATGTGAACTGTGTTGAGTGAGCAAATTAATGTGGTGAGAATACTTAGAAATGTAGGGAAACTCTGTCAAATTTTGGTTAGGAATTTAAGGACTTGAGTGCTGTTGCAGAGGAAAGAACATGGATATGTTCAGAGAAGAGAATGTGTGGTTATTACCCTGGTTTGTATTTAGGAGGAAGAGATGTAGTTGAGTAGAACTAGAATGGAGCAATGTAAGTTTAACTAAGTTGTGCTAGGTGAAGAACCATGTAGCTACGTGGGAAGAAGAGAGGAAAGATCTGTAGCATCAGTTGAGGAAGAAAAACCTGTAACAGAAGAAAACTAGCAGTGAAAGTATGTTAAGTAACCGTTTAGTATAGAGATTGAGTTAAGGTAGTTTAAAGTGCCTAAATGGTGTAAAAACATGCTAGATTACATGTGGGAAGATTAGGAAAGGATTAAGTATGAATTAGGGGTTGAAATGAAGCTTAAAAACTACAATTTAAGGTATAACAGGGATGGTCCGGGTTTACAAACCGGTACACAAACCCGGACCACCCCAAAAACACACCAGAAACGTATTCCAGGGTATGGTCCGGGTTTGTGTCCCGGTACACATACCCGGACCAGAGTAAAAACACGGCAGAAACTTCATTCTGAGTTTGGTCGGGTTTGTAACCCTGGACACAAACCCGGACCACCCCAAAAAGTCACCAGAATGTGTTTTAATGCATTCTAATGATGGGGATTTGAATGGTAATGATAGTATAAGGTAATTAAGACTTGATAATGATGTTTAATGGTCATTAAGGGTATAAACAAGCTTGGGAAGTAATGAGAAGTAATGAGAAGTAAATAATTAACTTAGGTGAATGAATTTGAATTGTAAGGAGTAAGTAATTGTAAGTCAGGAAACTCTAAATAATAAAAGAGTTAGGTTAATTATAGAGAATTAATCGTCCAACTCCGTGTACGTAATAGGATTCAAATGGTTGGACTCCAAAGGAAAGTCGGGGATCGAACAACTACGGTGAACGGTATGATTTCCTCATGCTCTGTATCCTAACATGGTTACCCCGATTTGTGTGCTTATTTGATCACCTAAATAAGATAAATGCACGAATCGGATTTTAATGCACTTACTTGTGCTTGTTTTATATTGTTCTTGATGTATTGTCTTGAACATTTAGTTTGTATAATTCATGAAATGAATGGATGAGAATGATGTGTATGTGTATCTTGTTGTGTACTTGTGTAATGTATTAATCCCTGGTATGGATGTGATGACTTCTACTAATTCCTAACCACCTAACTCCTAACTTGAGTAATGAATAAAATGGAATGAGTAGAAGTCCGATATAGTTTCGGCCACGCGTGAGGATGAGGAGACACAAGAGGTTGGATCCAAATCCTGGCCTGAATCCTTTCTATGGACCAAACCCCTTAAATGGGTAGCATCCTAGATTGGTGAGCCACCCTAAAGCCCGGTGGTGGGACGGTGTAGTCCCTGCCCGGAGGTCACACTGACTTGACTTGAGTAAGTAAGTAAAGTATTGTATGAGTAATGGTCTTGGCTAGTGTAATTCATTGACCTTGAGTAAAAGAGTAATGTACACCCGATTAACCCGGGTGTGTAAAGAAGCTAACAAGTATTGTGTATGTATTGGAGAAGTGTATCTCCGGAACGGTAAGAGTGAATGGATGACTTGTAATGTCTTCCTTGTATGCAGTGAATGTATGTATGCTTATGATATGAATGTATTGTACTGTGTAAGAGCATGTATGTATGTATGTATGTATGTATGTATGTATGTATGTATGTATGTATGAATAAAACGAACAACATGTATTCGACCTAAGTAGTCGGCGTACCCTCGCTAGTACGCGGGGTATGCAGATTTCATATGCAGCGTAAGCTTAGCCCCTTGGGGCATTGTTTTTATTTTACAGGTACCTGAAGTTGATATGGTCGTTGTAAGGGACCGACTGCTATGCTTAGTTAGCTAGAGATAATTTGTGGATAGTAAAGACTTGTATAAGGCTTGTAGCCCTTTGAAGTATAAGTGTACCAAGTGGTACACCCCTTTTTGTATTTGAAGAAGTATGTAGAATTGCGAGGAATGGGTAATATGATAACTCGTAAGGAGTATGTGTAGACATGTGGAAATGTTGAATATTGGTATTGTACTTAGGATACTCGGTATATGGTATGATAAGTATTGAGTAATGTATTGAATGGAGGATTGTTGTATTCGGTTGTAATTGTAGTATTGATTGTAATTGATAGTACTCAGGTATTCCGGTCCATCAGACCGATGTTGTAGTGGAAGTAGGCCTTGTTGGTCACGTAGGTGACTAACGACATTGTATCACCCGCCGTTGTGTAAGGAAGTATCCGATGTGTAAGTATGGAAGTACGAGGAGATTAGACACTAATGACGGTATTAGCGGTAGGGGTGTTACAGTATCAATTTAGCTCAACTCAAATAATTTCACCAGAATTAGCGCATAACCCTAAAAACCGAATGAACCGTCGACTAACCCGAACCATAGGGAACCAAACCAAAACCACCCTAGCTGAAAATCACCCAAACCGATTTACATCCGAATTGATCCAAACCAACCTGTAACTTCAGAAAATTGAACTAAACCCAAAAACCCTAATTCACCCAACTCGGTCCGACCCGAGCTGAATATTAAAATGTTCAAAACTGGCCAAAACCAACTTGACCAAACTCAAATCGATTGACCCGAATTGCCAGCTCTAGTCACCCAGATCCTCCTTTTTCGTGAGTGATAAATCAACATACCGAGTGACCAATTCTTCATGAGGACATGCATGGAGGAATCAACCATCTTATGAGAAAAGAAAAGGTGTAAGGAAGATGAAAGAAAGACAATGGTAAAGGAATAATAAAGGAAATAAGAAGATGGAAAGAAGATACAAGAAGAGAAAATCGAGGAAAGACTTATCTCCATTCTCACATTCATACCTAAATGATTAATTTCATAACCCAAGGCGAACTATCTAGGGGATGATGCGAGGCTTGTTGCGGAAGGAAGACAAACGGAGAAGATAGACGAAAGGGTGCTACTGGGAGCTCTTTTTGTTGCTATTTTTTTTTTTCCATCATAGAGATTATAACTTGGCATATAGATAATCATTATCAGAATACATCATGTACATAGTTCTAAAGGAACTACCATAGCCATTTACATTATTATTTTGGTGTTATACCATTAGATGATTCTTCAAGAATCATTTGACATTGTTCATCTCGAATAAATAAAAGATAGTTTCTTTTATCAAATGAGTTCGGAAGGTACCACCATCTTCTAGATATGTTTTCTAGTTCAATGCATTTGTTTATACATTATTGTCACAACTTTCCTGCATAGTGGGTTTTTCATACAAAGCGTGACGGGTGCTCTCTCCTCTCTTCTTCCCCTTTGTCTTCAAGTCCTCTTCACTTCTAGCATCTTCTATTAATTTTTCAGCTACTAGTCTTGGGTAATTGTAGTTGCATGTTCACCCCATCAATGATCTGCTTCATTTTTCACAGCTTTTGCTCTACTGCTTCTTCTTCAAAATTTACCATGGCAGATCTCTGAAGATTGATGCACTCTTTTTCGCTCATGGGTGAACAAAGATGCTCAACAGCAGATATCTTCATCTTTGTGCTCTAGTTTTAAAATATACACCGAGTAGTAGGCTTTGAAGTCTTTGCATGTCGTTAAACAAGTTACTGTTAGTGGCAGGGGTTGTTGACACCGTGTTGGTGGCTTATGAGCTCTTGCAACGTCGATTTTGGGCATCGGAATCTGTGCTCCAGCTCCTTCCATTTGAGATCTATCCTCCACAATGATACCGAGTTGGAGGCTCTGGAGCTTTTGCATGTCGATTTTAATAAATGTTTTCTTAGTTTTTTGTTCTCTAGTTGTGTTAGCATTGACTTCGACGTTGTGAGTTTTGTTTAGCCTCTGTTTGGCTGGTGTATGGGTTGGTGGTTGTGGGTTTTCGATATCTCGCCCACAAGGTAGTTTGGCCTCTTCTTTTGCTGTGTATACAACCATGCTCGAGACTTCGGTTGTCTTTAGCAACTAGTGGTCTTTGATTTACCATGTTTGGGTCTATACCTTTTGCTTCACCACCATCCCTATTTGGTCTTAGCATCTAATAAAATGGTTGTTTGTCGAACAAACAAACTTTCCAAGGTTGTGCCCTTATTTTATATCATATCAAAGTCTTTTCCAGTCTATTAATGCCTTAATATCAAATACTTATGTAAACATCTTACAATAACAATAAAATATGAAAACAATGTAGCTATATATCTATTTATAACAAAATAGCCGGTAAATGTCATTCAGGTGATAGCTTATGAGGAAAAAAAAGGGTTGTCATCCCACCAAAGAGTTAGTTTAATTGCTACTGGTCTTAAACGATCTACTTAATTAAATGACCGTACGCAACAAAACTTTGACCAAATTACTACTGCCCTACAGTAGAACTAGCTAGAAACCCTACCAGCGGTCAAAGAACAGACTGAAGAGTCTCGTTTGAGGTCCTGCTTTTGCCATGTATGTGTATGTACACTTGCGTTGCGTCCTCTCGTCATTTGACTGGTTGACGCACACAAAGTCTAACGTTAACGCCGCCGAAGATGCAACGCAAGTCCTTTCTTTGTATTGTGAACTTGCATCCCCTTTCCTGCTGCTTCCTCTTTTCTTCCTCAACCCCGCACGCTCCCGGACCCCTTCCCCTTTCAGACCATATATATATAAACTTAACTGGTACTATTGAAAAGAAAACCTCCATTCCCAGATCAACCCTTTCTGTTTCCAGTTCAGTCAACAACAACAACCCTGAGTACATACTTTTTAGCTTGATTTTGCTTCTGTCAGCGGAAATCAACTACCAAGATTTTTGGAGCAACGTTGTTGTTTATACACAAAATCAATTTAACTTCTTTCGCGATGTCGGGTCCAACAAAAGTGGTGTATATAAACACCCAGTATGTTGAGATAGATGCACTCAATTTCAAATCAGTTGTCCAGAATCTTACCGGTAAAGACTCCGTCATACCACCATCACCACCACCACCAGCTGCTCCGATGGATTCTAGGTCGTCGTACCACTCTAACAGAAAAGATTAATAATAAGACTATGGATTTCCTCAAGGAAACTCCAACGTCATCCGAAAATGATTGCCAGTATTATCGCAGCCATCAAAGAGATCAAGATCTCCAATCCTGTTGTCAGCCTGTTGCAGCCGGAGACTATGATTATAGTAAGACGAGGCAGAATAGTAGTAGTCAAGTGATGATGATGGAACGTGGGAACTCGTTTCTAATGAGAGATATGTCGTTTAAGGATATTGATCGGTTGCTTAAGGAGCTCCCGGCGTTAGATGACTTCACGGCCTGTTCTCTGATTATCCCCACCAAACCTAGTGTTATGATTGTACTTTTGTAAATCTTTTGCCGTATGTGGTGGATGATTGCGGGAAATTTGCTCCTTATCTTTAGAAAAAATACTTTAAGGAATAACCCCCCCATTTATTTATTTATTTTTGAGCTAGTCAAGATGGAATTTAAGAAATCAGGAGCGCCATGGCATGGGCCATATACTGTACTTGAATTCTCTAGATATGTTTTTAGTCAATTGAATTAAGGTTTAATTTAATTTGTATAATACACTTACGTTAATTACTACTTTTTTTATTTGCAATGTAATGATGAACTCATTATAATCAATTACTTCTTATTCTTCATTTCATGAAATGCATGCCACTATTATATTTTTCTAATTCATAAAATGTCATTATTAAAAAAATGGAAAGTTATACAAATTACTACTACTTCCCTCTCACCATCATTGTCTTGTTTATTTTTGGACACGTTTTTCAGTTTCACTATTTAACATATAAAATAAAATAAATTTATAAAACTAAAGTTATCAAGATATAGTTTATCAAATAAAAAATCAATTGCATAACTTCAGTTTATAAATTATGTTATCTTATATATTAATATTGAAGTCAAACAATAGTATATTTTTTTTCTGAAATTCATAAAGTATTACTATAACCATTCACAGTGGGAAAAAACCAAAAGTACTCTACTAGTTAACAAACTAATTTGAAAGTTCACAATATGTTAAATTTTTTAAAAAAAATCAAAATACTATAAAAATATAGATAACTATAAAATTATATCAAAATAATTTATAACATATTAAATATCATGAAATATTAAAAACAATAAATGATTCTTAGAATTTTTTTTAAAGAATAATTAAATACCATAAAATAGAATATAAGTTTTAAAAAACATAATAGTACATAAACAATTTTGAACTAATTTATTTTAAAGAAATAATTAAAATTAGTAGGAAAAGAGATAAGTTAAAAAGAACTAACATAAAATAAATTCATAATTGTTGGAAACTTGTCAAGTTACACAGGTTAATTTAATTTACTTTGTTTCCATTACTTTTTCTAACTACTCTTCTTCACTAGAAACCTAATAAATAAAAAATGGTAAATAAGTAATAAACAAAATAGTGAAAACTAGTTTATTAAAAAAATATCACTACTTTTTTTTCTAATTCATAACCTTTTTATTTTCTTTAAACAAGGTAACTAAAATTCTGTTTACACAATGTGTTTAGAATTTTGACTTAACAAAAAAATTAATTTTAAAAATATTATTCAATAATTGTTAATATTTAATGATATTTTACCATTTTTTAAAATTGTTGTAGGAATATAATGTCTTTTTAAATTTATAGTCTATATGGAACTTAATAAAAACATTTTAAATTTTGCTAAAAACTATTTTGAAAATTTTGCAATATTATATTTTAATATTTTATGATTTATTGTAATATTTTTTTCAGTTATCTATACTTTTATAGTAATTTAATTTTTTGTGATTTTTTTAATTTTGTTACATCTAATAATATAATGTGAACTTTTAAAAAGTTTGTTAACTAGTAGGAGTATTTTTTTTATGTTGACCAATGGTTATAGTAACATTTAATAACTTTTATAAAAAATAAGTAAAATTTAATAACTTTCCAATTTTTATAACATCTCATAAATTAACCAAAAATATGTAGTGACATTACATCAAATTTCTCAAATTTATTTCCTTTTCTCCAAGCCTTCCTCGTCTCTCCTAATTCTGTATGGTTGAGAGTATTGAACCAAACACCCCACTGGGCCACTACAGCAAAAAATTAGCTCAAGGGCCCAAGAGCCCGAGCATCCGCACATTGTCATTGTAGATGCCCCCACTACTAGCAAGTAGCAACAACTACAGCCGAAGCATCACTGTTCCCACTCATTTGAAGTGACCGATGAGTCAAAAATTCCACAATGAGTCAAAACTTTGTAGAATTTATTGAACAAATAAGTAGTACCTCAGACAGGTAACCTTTCAGAGTCAGAGTTAGACTTAGGGGAGAATCAAAAAGCCTCCTATCTTTAACACGATTTCAAATTATAGAAAATAATTCATCAAGTTTATGGTCAATAAGTGAACCAAGAAAATTATTTTGTCTGCTCAACTAAGCATATAGTTCTATCACAATGTCAATGGCATAAATCATTACCTATGATTTGTTCAAGAATGTGTCCACTTTGCTATCTATACACATAATATGTTACATTTACAATTACATTAAGGGGGCGTTTGTTTCGAGTGGGGAAACGGAATGGAATCAGGAAAGAGAATGAAGATGAATGGAAAAGAATTCCCTTTGATTTTCCCGGTTGTTTGTTTGAGCTGGGGAAAATGAAATAAATAACCGGTCAACGGTCGCCGGTCAATGGTCAATGGCTGCCAGATACCGGTCAACGGTCATTAATTGTCGCTCAACATTCACCAGTCACCGGTCAATGGTCATTAGTCATCGGTCAATGGTCATATATCCCCGGTCAACGTGTACTGGGGAAAAGGAATCCTATTCCCTAGTAAGGGGTGGGGAATCAAGATAGAGACTTTTGGGGTAATCTCATTCCCTTTCCCTTTCCTAAAAATAGGAAAACTGGTAAAACAAAAAACAACAGGAAAGGGAATCATTCTGATTCTCTTTCATGAATACCCCAAAATAAACGCCCCCTAATTACTTCAAAAAATAATACTCCTCCTATTTTGAATGTAAGTCGTTTAGAATTAAATATGGACAAAAATAACTTACATTTAAAATAGGAGATAATAATAATAACTATAAATCGGCGATTTTTTTTCATTAAGAAACCATGAATGTTTAAACTACACATGTAATTGTTCATGTATCAAATGAATACCATTACACCATTAACATATTTCATAAGGTGAACATACCAAAAAAACACTAGAAATGTCAAAAGGTCAACATTCATCTACCTATGATTTTGTAATACTTTCGATTTAGCATTGAAAATGACAAAATTAAATTACACTTGTGGGCTTGGCTTGTGAGTGAAGATTTAAAAACCAAGCCCTAGCTGGTAGGGGGATTTTACTTTCATATCAAGGGATAAGCACATGCTAGTTGATCAGTTGACTCTTGAAACTATACCCACTTTCAAACAAAACAACATCACTTTATATGCCCTAATGGGGTAGGCGAGTTAGTAGAGGGTAGAATAGTGGAGCAATTGATCCTGAGTTTAAATCCTTTAAACCACCTCTTTTTGGTTGAGCATCCATACAGGGCTTGCATTGAGTGACTTATCTAGTTCTTTAAATTCTACTAGAAGCTAGCGTAAAGTTTTTTTTTCATGTTACTCAAATTGTACTAAATATACGTGCAGATTTGTTAAACTTTACAATAAGCCTTAATAATTGTACTATTAATATATGCAAATTGTACTACTGTAAATATTGCCAAATATGACTACATATGGTTGTAGCTAAGAGTGATTGATTCTCAAAAGTCCACCTAACCAACTCAAACTTCGCCTTTTACCAACCATAATCCTTTACAATATGTGTTAATCAAAAGAAGGTAAAAGCCACCATCTAAAAAAATCGATAAGGGGCAATCATACTAAGGCCCACTCTTCTAGCCAACCTCAACCCAAAAGAGAAAGCCCAAGCCTCCCCTACACAAGCGGAAGGACAAGCATCCCCACCTTTAAAACCAACACCCAAAACGCGTCCATCCCTGGCCCAACAAACTACGCCCAACCTATAACCACCACCAACATTAGCATCAACCCACATTTATATTCATTCAATTCCTGGAAGCTCACCGCCTACTCCAAAAATTGGCATCAAGTTGTTAATATATAAAATATTCTTACTAATTATTTCATAGCCAACAAGCATGAAGCCCATATTCAAAACATGGAAACAAACAAAATCAAGAGCAACTACACAACTGAAAGAGAGATTGAAGGGTTTGATGTATATCTTAGGGAGAAACGCTCTCTTTCACCTTCCATTTCTTCCTTCTCCGCCCCATTTCCCTGCGAGTTTCTTCTGTTACATTCCCGAGGCTGGTGTTGGGAACCGCCGCTAATCATTGTCTGGCTGCAGCAATGGATCTTGCTCTTCTCCTTCCTTGGTTTTCTTACATTCTCTGCATGCTCAGTTTTGTAAATCTTGACTCCAGGATCTTTTGTCGTCTCTTGTGTTCCACCGTCCAATCCGCCATGCTCCACACTTCTCCACTAAACTCTAACTCTCTCAATTCCTCACACCTGTCTTTGAGCTGCATGTTTCAAATCGCCTAGCGGTCTAATATACTACCCCTACCTCCACTACCTAGTTATCATGCGGGAGCTGCGTGACCGCTACAAATCTGCATTTGCTAACACCACCTTCAATTGCTCGCCACTATTTCTTACCCATTCACTTGCCGTCTCCAGCTCCATAAACTCTCTGATTCTAATAACATGAAGGTCATAAACGTCCTTGGCTCCTAGCTCTCTTGCAACCGCTGTGTTTTAGCGAAACGGTTCTCTCCACGTCTCTTAATGCACTTGAGCTTAGAATTCATCTTCAGTGGTATTGGGGTAGCTACGAAAAATTTTGATTTTGCAAAGTGGGGTATAACTTCTTCACTATGGAGTTCAAGAATGTCAAGTCGATGCGGGCTGTCCTTACCCATGGACCATGGACAATTGATTGTATTCTTCTTGTGGTGCGAAGCTATGACCCAAAACTGCCTTTTGATAGGCATGAGTTTGATTGTATTTCGACCTTAGTCTGTGTTAATGATATCCCAAAGCTTAATCAATCCTTTGAGCTAGCTGAGATTAGCGGCTCCAAGGTTGGCTGCTTCCTTGGTATTATTGAAAATTCTTCCCACCCAAGTATTAATATGCATTAAAGTCCTCATCAATGTTAAGATCCCGATCCTCCGATCTCTCTCCCTTAACGTGAATGGTCTCTCCTTTTGTGGTCTCCTTATGCATGCCGCGGAAACTTGTCCTCTCGCTGCTGCTCATGGAAATTAAAAAATATATTTCGGTAGGTGGCTCTAAACTAACTAAGTACTTCCTGAAGCACAAGGACTCAAGATCTCTCAAACAAATCCTTGATCCAAATCTTCCGGTTAAAGCTTTTGCTCGTGATCTTCTGGGATGGGTCATTAGTCGTCATCATCCACCAACTTTACCTCCAACTAGTTGTGATGGAAACTTGGGCTTGGATGCTCCTTTTCTTTCCTTGGGTATGGTTGCAACTGTGGCCCGACCTTAAGGAGGAAATGGTGTCTTACTCATTCCTCATCTCAAGCTCTACCTTTGAACCCTACTGACACAATGATGGATAAGGCGGATCTCTTTGGCCCGAGGAAGAGGAAGAAATCCTGGTTTGCTCCTTCTCTAGATTCTAAAACGAAACCCAATTCTACCGAAGTCTCAACCTCATCAAAGCCAACCTTGTTTGCGATTATGGGTTTAGCCTAGTACCGCGACAGCTCATGAGCTTTGTCTGCCTTAAAATCTTGGATAAGAGTTTCTAAGACTAAGGGTCGTTTGTCCAGGGGGAAGGCCTTGCCCCACCAACCGTTTGTCCCGGTGTTTGACTTATGTGCTTTTGAATTTTGCAAGGTTCCTAATTATTAAACTCTTTTGCATGTCTGTTTTCCTAATGTTTTACCCTTTAGTTGTATTAATATTTCGTTTGTTCCTAGCTTGCGCTCTAGGGGTGGCAATACCCATCGCGTACCCGATCCACCGGTAATTCCGACCCATATAAATGGGTGAAAACCTGAAATAAATGGGTGAAAAAATGAGTGATGGGTGAAACGGGTGATAGGTCGGGTCAGATGCGGGTGATAATTTTTTCCAGCCATCACCCGACCCATCACCCGGTTCTTAGTCAGCCCATCACCCGGTTCTCACCCGACCCATCACCGTTTATAGTTTGACCCAAATATTTTTCAAAATTATGATAAGACCCCTTGAAATCTACTAAGAATTACATTCAACTCACAAAACTTTTATTTAAATTACACTTTGATCCCTTAAATGTACTATAAATTTACAATCAACCTCTAATATTTCCTAAAATTTACAAAAATATACAACACAAATCTCACCCGTTTTTCACCCAATCCACCTGGTTCACCCGTGGGTTCGGGTTGAGTTCGGATGATCCTTACCAGGTGACGGTTGAGTTCAAGTGGAGTGGGTGGAAACGGGTGACGAGTACGGGTAAAGCTTCACTCGACTCTAACCCGACCAGTTACTAGCCCTATTACACTCCGGTCTTGATGACTTGGGGTCTTGACCTTTGCTAATGCTGTCCTTAGGCCTTTGGCCTCACTCGGTTCCATCTGCATTAGCAATACTCTGCGTGAATTAGTTAGTGTCAATTGTTGTTTTCTTTTCAAGTGATTATCCTTTTCAGCAGCTTGCGAGTACTAGATTAATTGCTCTAGAAGGATATGGTCTTATATATATATAGAAACCAACCGCAGAAAGTAGTAAATGACATAAACGATTATAAAGTGGGTGTGTGTATGTATATGTTCAATTAGGTAGAAGACATCGTTTAACAGATTGATAGCTATAGTTTGTCTACGTACTCTATCATTTTTTATCTTCCTATTTTTCTAAAATATCTCCCCGTTTAAGTATACTTGTTAACATTTATATATAAAATTTAACTGTTGTCAATAAATTTCATCGTAAATTATATAAGAAATGTGCTAAAAATATACGTATCAATTTAAATTTAAAACATATATCTAATTAATAAGTATGTTGAATATTAAAATAAATAACTCGTGAAATAGATGATAGTATTTATGTGGGGTGAAAGATGTAAGAAAGTAGCTTGTTTTGTCATGGAGAGCAGTTTAATGAATATTTATTTATGCTTTCAAAATTTTGACAGTAATTATATATAAAAAAAAATTTGAAAGAAAGAGTAAGCTGCATTAAAAGAAAAAACCAAATTACAACCTAAAACTAAACGCAAATCAGATGATTGCCACAAACCGGCAATCTAGTCACTTGCCGAGAAACTCAAGCAGATTGAAACAACTCAAGATTCTATAATTCTTTCTATTAACAGGGAAGTGAAAACCACTCCATCTAGTTTTCAATTCAGTAACAATCTCCACAATACAAGTATCCCAGTCAGGGCGAGCTTTGGCAAAAATAACGCCATTTCTAAGCTTCCACAGGTGGTAGATCACCATGCCCACTGCTGAAGCCCTCATCTTATAAATTAGACTAGACTTACCCTTAGAATTCCAGAGGCAAACCATGCAGTCCGAAAACTCAAGAGGCAGCTTGCACCTTAACCAGCTATGTAAAACAGAAGCAAAAACTTTCTGTCTATATGCACACACAAAAAATAGGTGGTTCCGGGATTCAACATCCCCATAGAACACACACCTCTCATCCACACCCTGCGCCCATCTCTTGATTCTATCTTTAGTAGCTAGCCTATCATTACAAGCCAACCACCAAATGAAGGAAGCATGTGGGGAGAAGAATTTATTCCAAATGATTTTATCCCAAGATCCAATACCGAGAGAGGGATGTAGAATATCATAAATCGCACCAACAGAAACATTACCTTGATCAACAGACCGCAACAGCAATGGAGACAGATTATTCTGCAAAATTTCATCTCGCAGCTTAAGACTACATCTCCACTAATAAGCATGCATACCTTTCGGTTGCACACTCCAAATATCATTTCTCCGAAGCACATAAGCCCTACACCATCTGATAAGAGCTGATGATTTACCACCATTATCATTAAGTCGCAAGAGGGTATTGATCATAGAAGCTTTGTTCCACGCCAGCACCTCCCTGATCCCTAAGCCTCCATCCCCTTTCGGTCTACAAACATTCATCCATGCAACCGGTGCTTTCTTACCAGATATTCCACCAGACCAGAGGAAATCTCTGCACCTTCTAACAATCATCCGAATAACATTATGCGGGAATAGAAAAATATTTGACCAAAATCTTTGCAAACCAATCAAAGTACTCTGCACCAATTGGAGTCTCCCCGCATAACTAAGCTTTCTAGTAGCCCAGTGTGAAATCTTAGAGGTAATCTTGTTTATGAGAGGAGCATAATCTTCACAGGAAAGGCGCTGAGAGGAAAGGGGAACCCCAAGATATCTAACAGGTAGAGCCCCCTCCTCAAACTGTAAAACCTGCAGAATATTAACTTTCTCCTCATCAGAAACACCTCCAAAATAAACCTGACATTTCTGATTACTCACAAACAAACCAGACATGCCTGAGAACTTATCAAGAGTTCGCTTAATAATCTGCACAAATCCCACATCACCTCTACAGAAAATCAATAAGTCATCAGCAAAGCAAAGGTGGTTCAAACCAATCCTACTACATTTAGGATGAAAATTAAAGTTCTGGTTATCCTTCGCAGCTGAGAGCAATCTGCTCAAATACTCCATGCAAAGCACAAACAGCAAAGGAGAAAGGGGGTCCCCTTGTCCGAGTCCCCTTTCTCCTTTAAAAAACCCACGGGATTGCCCATTAATTAAGATGGAATAGAACGGGGTAGAGACACATACCATTATCCACTTAATCACCTTTTCATGGAAACCAAATCCAACCAGAACTTCTTCCAAAAACTCCCAGCTGACACTGTCATAGGCCTTATGAATGTCAACTTTGAATGCGCATCTCGGAGAAATATTTTTCCTCTTATACCCTTGGATGATTTCTTGGCACAAAAGAACATTATGCGCTAAACTTCTGCCTGAAACAAACTCACCTTGACAGTCGTTGATGATATCAGGTAAAACTTCCTTAAGTCTAGCCGACAATATCTTAGAAATAATCTTGTATAGAACATTGCAGCAAGCAATAGGTCGAAGGTCCTTCACCACAGTTGGGTTAGGAACTTTGGGGACCAAAGAGATGATTGTGGTATTAATCTGCTTTAACATCCTTCCTTTCAAAAAGAAATCCTTTACAGCCCATCTAATATCAGCCCCCAAGATATGCCAAACAATTTGAAGAAGTATGAATTATAACCATCCGGGCCCGGGGCCTTAGTATTCTTGATAGAGTTAAGGGCAACCCATATCTCCTTATCACTAATACCAAGAACAAGCTTCCTGTTACACTCTTCAGAGACACAGTTGCCCTTCCCAAACACCTCCAGATCACACACTTCAGTCCTCTTAACTTTCTTACCCAGCAGGTAGGTAAAAAATCAATAATGTGATTTGCAATATCCTCCTCTTTACAAAGTCTCACACCCTGATCATTAACCATGAGATGAATTTTAGATGATTGTTTTCTAGCACTCATCATCCTGAAAAAATAGGAGCTAGAGTCATCACCAAGTTGAATCCAATCAATCTTGGCTTGTTGAGCCATCTGAGAATACAACATATTCACACTGGAGTTGTAATCCTTGATGGCAGAATTCTCTTCCTCCATAATCGCACCATTAAACGGGTCTGATGCCAATCTCGTTGGACCTCATGCACCCTATTTCTGCACAAATCAACTCGCCGTCTGATATTACAGAACTTAGACACATTAAGAACCTTCAGCTTGGCCTTGAGCAATTTCAGACGCTGAATGATTCTAAACATGGGACATCCTGCAACAGTTACATCCCAACATTCCTTCACCAGCCCAAAGAAACAACCATCAGACACCCAAATATTCCTGAATTTAAACATATTAGGCTTCCTGCAGATCACATTATCAAGCACCACCAACGCAGGAGAGTAATCTGATAAATCCGGCGCACAAAATTCAGCATGAGAATCTGGAAAAGAAGCAACCCAACTATCATTTACCAGAACCCTATCAAGCTTGCAATAAATCCTAGGCTTAGGATCAGAACTATGTTTGTTTGACCATGTAAAAAACATTCCAGAGAATTTTAAATCCTGAACGTCAACCTCTTCAACACAGCTAAGAAATTGATCATCCACATCCACTGAAACAGAATTAAACCCCGCTTTCTCACCACCACGAAGAAGACAGTTAAAATCCCCAAGGATCATCCAAGGAGCATTCAATCTCCTATAAGCTCTAATATCATCCCAAAGCTTCTCCCTCTCCCCCTTGTGATTCGCAGCATACACAGCAGAGAGATAGAAATCCAGAACCTTATCTTTAGAGACAACCTTACAATGAATACACTGATTCGACATCCCCAAACACTCCACATCCCAGATCAGAATTATACGACAATTCTTATCCAAATTGATATTGGACACACAACACCACTTATTATTAAGCCATTTCAGAACATTATCGAATTTATTACCTCTAACTCGAGTCTCCAAGATAGCTAGAAGACTCACTTTATTCTCAGCAGTAAACCTATCTACTGCATTCCTTTTATTCGAGGTATTCAACCCCCTAATATTCCAAGACGCAAGTTGATACTTACCCATTTGGTGGCAAACGAGAAGAGCACTCCCCACCACTCGCAACACCAGTCCCAATCCCCTTATCCTTTTGAACAGCAGGAGGAATGCGATTACTTCTCTTAGCAGTAACAGTAATCCAGTCCCCATGATTCTTACTCCCACTAGTAACATTTGTAACCACCGACTGAACAACAGGAACCACCACCACCTGAGAACAGTCACCAGCAGGACTACTATCCACATTAGCGTTCTGCATAACAGCCGTATCACCACAATCACCCACACTTTTAGCAACCACATCCATTTCATTACCACTAGAGTGTGCCTTACAATGTCCTCTGGAATGACCAAACCTTTTGCAATCCTCACAATACCAGGGCTTCCACTCATAGATGATTCTCTGGGAAAATCTGTTACCGTCCCCATCTTCAAGGATAATCTCCTCCTTAGGTCTCGAACTAGCGTCAATTTCAACAAGTAGCCGAGCATAACCAATCTTTTCCTTATTAGTCGTAAGCTTATCCGCTAAAATGGGTTTTCCAAGCTTGCTAGCTGTCCTTCCAAGCATATGAGGAGACCAGAACTGTAGATCAAGATTTGGCAACTTGATCCAGACAGGAGTCGAAACTAAGTTCGTCAAATCCAACTTGCAACCCGGTTTCCATTCACGCAGGATTAATGGATGATTTCCCCTAATAAACCAAGGGCCAGATTTGAGAACCTGCAACATCATACCCTGATTCTCGAACCTAAAAATAAACACGCCCGCATCGTTCAAATAAATTTTTGGCAAACCAATCTTACTCCAACGCTGTTGAACAAACCTTTCCATAACCGAGAACAAACATCTCACTCCAAGGAAAGCACCGACTAGAGAATACCGCCAGAACTCAAATTCGGACTTAACTTCATTCATAGAGAACTTTAGAATGGGGGAATCGTCTTCTAGGAAATCATCCAACCGAAGACAATAATCTCTGTCCCTGTTATTCGCAACCACCTCGCTCCAGGACTTGCAAACTTGCGAACTTGTGGGATCTGCCCAACATCTACTTTACCACCCGGCGCATCTGCCTTCGAAAAAGCCTCCAGATCGGACTTCGCACCCACGTCTGACTTCAAAAAAGCCTCCAGATCGGACTTCGTATCCACGTCTAACACCAAATCCTCATCAATCGTAGCCATCTCATCCTTACTTCTACTTCCAAAATTGAGCGCCTTCTTAGGCGCACCCGAGGAGACAATCGGAATAGGCTGATTCACCGGAGTCACAGAGGAAGCAATGGGCAGCGGCACTGGGTTCTTGGGCTTGCGTCCTCTACCCATGGTAGATGTAGGAAAATCGTAAGAGAGAAGGGAGAGCTTCTCACTCTACATTGCCCATTTTAGCTAGCATAATTCTATGTAATTATATATAAAATTGATAATTGTGCTCTTCTGAAATATATACATATATATAGGTAGATGTTATAAATAGATATATGTATAGTTGACTTCACATCTTATGCAATTAGGGTTTTCCCTTTGTACCAAACCCTCTATAAATAGAGGCCTTGTATACTCATATTGGAAGAAGAATACCAAATGTCTCTCTATCTTGTGTCTCTCTGTGATTTCTCTTTCTTTCATTTAGAACACGTTATCAGCACGCTCTAAAAACTTCATCTTCTTCCCTTCTTTTCTTCCCTTCTTTTCTTCCATTTTATCAATTTTTTTCAATGTTCTTCTAGATCTAAGACTTCCTTCTAAAGAATTAATCTCAATCTACTTCAATCATGTTTATCTTTTTTGTCTAACAGTGTGGTAGTAGTTAATCTTGAAAGAATTGAATGTTAAGTTCGTAAGGTAATAGATTAGAGAGAAAATGAGAGTCGGAAAGCTCTCTCTCCCACCGCCAAACTTTTGACTCCGTCATTTCTGTTTTTTCTCCTCATCCGGTGGCCACTCCTTGCGGCCGCCGCACCCTAATTTCCATCGTCGCTAATTCCTCTACACCTCCCCAGTTTGAATATTGAATCATTTCACAGGCCACAATGGATGAATCAGAACATGTTTACAAACCTACCAAGAAACCCCGCAACTCTGAAGATTGTGATATAAATGTTGACGGTAGTAGCCTAGTTCCGTTCAAGAGTCCGCAAGGCGCTCAGGATTTAAGCACGTCCTTCAAAAAGATAGTTGTGAATAGCAGGGAACAGGAGTCAGGTTGGGATGGTAACAACGAGTGGCTGGATTCAATCTCTGACGATGAGGAAGACGATCCAGAGGAAGAGGATCCTAAATGCCTGTCGATCCACATCTCAAAAGAACAGAAAATGCGATTCAGACTTCCAGGGCGAGATGCTATTATAGTCAAGCTGCTGGGCAAGAATTTACCTATGAGTATCCTTCGAGACAGGCTGAAGAGAAGATGGAACCTCTTCACGAATTTACGATGGACAATCTCACGAATGGGTTCTTCAAGATTAGTTTCACAAATCAGGAAGACCTTCAGTTTGTGCTGGCAGAGGGTCCATGGCCTATCATGGATCACTATTTAATAGTGCGTAGATGGAGACCAAAGTTTAACCCAAGTACGGAAGCCTTGGCGAATCTAGAAGTTTTGGTACGTTTCCCTGATCTTCTGAGTGAGTATTATAACAATGAATTCTTAGAAATATTGGGATCTAAGGTTGGAAAGGTTAAAAGAGTAGACTTATCCCCTGCGAATTTTGGGAAAGCCAGATTGGCCAGAGTAGCAATCGAGGTGGATCTCACCAAGCCCTTGCTGGCTAAGTATCGGGTCAGGCGACGAATAATGAAAATCGAGTACGAAGGGCTACACTTGGTTTGCTTCTCGTGTGGGTGTTATGGGCACAAGGACACGGAATGCCCGCACAGTGAGTCCATCCATCATGTATCCCAAGAAGCGAGGGCGCGTTTGGTCCCTGAGAAAGTCGCTGAACACCCAAAGCATATCATCAATGATTATGGCGATTGGATGGTCCCTAGGAAGCGTAATACTTGTCAAGACAAATAGAAACAAAGGGGTGAATGCTGCTCATGAAATGCGTGGCAATGATACAGGTGGTTCCCGTTTTCAAGCCTTGAGCGAGAATGACATAAATCATGTCGGCCAGTTGCAGCACCCTAAAGAAAATGAGCATTACTCAGGAAGGGGTGAGCTGAAGATGGCTTCTCAAGTTAGTCAATTACAAGTGCAGACTGGATTTATCGTGAGTTATTAGCACTGGTGAAATTGATAAAAGAAAGAAATTAATACTCAAAATATCTGTCGGGCTGCAAACAAATCCCGGTCGTGGTAGTATAGAAAAGTGTAAGCGACCGGATTATCGAACCGTGGGACTTAAAGTGAGATAAGTAGTACCTAAGCGTGTCACAAGAGGGGGGTTAATTGACTTGTTTCTGAAAATTAAATAACAGATTAATTAAGTGAAGTGAAGATGAATTAAACGAAACTTCGGGTTCAGGTTAATATGATTTAATTAATTGTGCTATCTCTACCGGTTTAATAAAATAGTTTGGCAAGATTCCTGTAATTTTCTTAAGGTCCGATGAAAACTCTTAAGAACTCGTTTACCTGTAATGCAAGGTCCGATGAAAACTCAAGCAAAAGCCTGTAAACGGCAGAGGAGTATGAGGCTTTATTCTTGCAACTTGTACTAACTTAAACGATGAAGATAAGTTCCTACAGTTTTACGGCTTAAATAACCCATCTGTTTCTAACCGATGAAATTAAAAATAGACTTAGTAAGGCTTTTTAATAAATCGATGAAATTTATTAAAAAGGGAGAGAAACAAAACTTTAAACGTAACGAACAGAATTTATTTTAACCGGTAGAAATTTATTACACAACTAACAAACCATAATTAAACCCTCGCCCGAAGCAAATCCTCCTTAGCCTGACATAATAACTGGTAATAAGTCAGACAGAGGTTGGACGTAATAATAGCACGGAGACGTGATTAGTGAATGGAGAAATGAGGAGAATGAAGAGTGGAACATGTACGTAAGTTATTGTAAGTGAAGTGGGTGAATTAGGGAGTTAATGGAGTGAAATGATATACGGGAGTGATTTACTGGAAGAGAATGAGATGAGGTGAGTGTGAGTGATTTTCTGGTTTTCTCCGTGCACTCGTACAAGGTTGCAGGGAATGGGTATTTATAGAAGAAATGAAGAGGTAGTCTTCCGTAGATATTTGCAGTTGATTGCTTCCTTCAGTGCTTCATTGATTGAAGCATTGATTGCTTCATTTATTGCAGGGGACAGACGCGTGAGCGAATTAAGGTAGGCGGAGTAGATAGATAAGGCGATTCAAGTTGCAGACGACGACGGCGCGAAGAAGAAAACTAGTCGCGGCGTTGATTTTAGTCACGACCGTCTGGTGTCCGCCTGTTAACAGGCGGTTGCCTTATGTATGTCTGCCCCATATTAGGCGGTTTCATATAGTCTTGTCCGCTTCATTATAGGCGGTTTCTTCATGTTGTGTCCGTCACATAACAGGCGGGTGACTATGTGTGCTGTCCGCCCCATAATAGGCGGTCGGTTGATTGTGTGATGTCCGCCAGTTTATGGGCGGTTGCCCATACTCTTGTCCGCCAGTTTATGGGCGGTTGCCCATATGAGTCGTCCGCCAGTTTATGGGCGGTTGAAGCCTTACTCTTGTCCGCCACTTTATGGGCGGTTGCCCATGTGAGTCGTCCGCCTGAGTTTAGGCGGTTGCCTTAGGCGGTTGTAAGCTTGACCGTGACCTATTTTCCTTCAAACTTTGACCGGCTCTAGATTCTTCGTTTGGACCCCGTTTTCTGAGCCGTTTGCGTCTATGCGTTCGTCTCTTCGTCTACTTCACTCCCGGCTTGGTTTTCCTCATGTTAAACCAATAATTTTGTGAGATAAACAATAAAACATAAACTAGAGGAAAACTAACCGAAGTGGAGAAATGAGCAAGAAAAGTGCTAATATTATATATGAAATACACCTATAAAACATGCTCATTTGGACACTTATCAACAAGCCTCGCCGAAGCGTGATAGGCTCCCAGTCACTAATCTCAAGAACCCTGGAGCAGAACCCGCAAGGTCTACCCCGGCTCCTGATCTTGTGACTAATGGCCAGACTTCTGATAATCACCATGTCTATGTGGGTAATACAGAGCAGACTAGAAGTAAAACTACTGGCAATCGTCCCATCAATGTGGATATAACAGATCCGAATCGCCCTCTGTTGGGGGATACCTAGATACGATAAACTGCTACCTAAGTTATTATGGATGGTATCATTTTTTGGAATGTTAGGGGAGCACTTCGAGTCAAATTGTACCGGGCTTTAAGAGAGGTGATTAGAATGAATCGACCTAGGATTCTGGTTTTGGTTGAGCCTCGGGTTAGTGGCCTCACTGCAGATACGGTATGCAAACAAATTGGGTTTGATAATGTTTACAGAGAAGAAGCTAGTGGTTTTAGTGGTGGCATTTGGATTATGTGGAATAATCCGGATAATGTTGAGATTATCAGTTCTGACCGACAGTTTGTGCACTGTAAGGTTGTGACGATGAACAAGGAATTCTTTCTGACAGTTTATGCTAGTCCCAGTAGCCCTGTGAGGCGACTTTTGTGGGCAGACCTCGATCGTGTACAGAATAGTAATGATGTCCCATGGATCGTTGGTGGCGATTTCAATGCCACATTACAACCAAGTGATAGGAATCGTTCTAATGCTAGAAGTTGTGGTACAGATAGAGGCTTTGTAGAATAGGTTCACAATAGAGGCTTTATTAATCTTCCGACTTCGGGGAGTTTGTTCACTTGGACGAATGGCACCAGCAGTGCCAAACTTGACAGGGTGTTGGCTTCAATTTCATGGTGCAATATATTCCCTGAATTGAAGTTAGATAATCTTCCTCGCTTCGCCTTAGATCATTGTTCGATACATCTCACCTTGAGGGCTAACCGTGCGATCTCTTCCAGGACTAACCCTTTCAGATTTTTGGCTGCTTGGACGACTCATCCAGATTTCAATAATTCTATTGTCCAAAACTGGATTCGGGATTCTGATCTAAGCAACTCTCTAGAGAAATTAAGCTCACATCTTAAAGCCTGGAACATACACACTTTCGGTCATATTACCAAGAATAAAAGAAGAATTCTGGCACGACTCAAGGGCATACAGAAAGCTGTTGACATGGGTGTGGGCAATCATTTGAAAGGTCTTGAAAAATAACTACAAAGGGAGTTGAAGATGTGGCTTGACAGAGAAGAAATACTATGGTTTCAAAAATCAAGGGACGAGTGAATTCGGTTAGGGGAAAGGAATTCTTCTTATTTCCACGCTAAAACAAACATCAGAAGAAGGAGAAATAGAATCCTTAAACTCATGAGGGATGATGGTGTCTGGATCTCTGATGAGAATGCTTTATGCAGTCTGGTCCAGGAACATTTTTCTACTATGTTCAGTAACAATGACGCTCATCGGAAAAATCTAGAAGGGCATGATTTTCCTAATCTTTCTGCCTTGGATATTGACGTATTTAACAATGAAATCTCTATGCAGGAAGTCACATCAGCTTTACAAAGTATGAAGCCATTTAAAGCTCCTGGTATTGACGGGTACCCAGCTGGATTTTTTCAACATTTTTGGCATTTTCTTGGACCTACTATGCTGGAGTTCGTTAAAGAATCTTTCAACTCTGGAAGGCTTAACAGTAAGCTTAATCAAACTATTATTGTTTTGATTCCAAAAGTTGAGCTGCCTACTAAGGTTTCTCAGTTTAGACCTATTTCGTTATGCCAAGTTCAATATAAGATTCTGGCTAAGGTTATTGTAAATAGACTTAAGCCGTTTATGCCTAAATGGGTCTCATCTAATTAATCAAGTTTTGTCCCTGGCCGAAGTATATTTGACAACATTGTTATTGTTCAGGAAGCTTTACATTTGTTACATTCCACAAAAGCTAGGGATGGATTTATGGCTTTGAAGATCGATTTGGCAAAAGCTTATGACCGTTTATCCTGGAATTTTATTGAAGATACCCTCAATTGTTTAGGCTTACCCCATAAACTCATTAAGTTAATTATGTTTTGCATTTCATCAGTTTTGTTTCAGGTGAACTGGAATGGTGAGCTTACTGACAGCTTTAAAGCAGGACGGGGAGTGCGACAGGGAAACCCTCTCTCGCCTTTTATTTTTGTTGTGTGCTTAGAAAGACTAACACATCTGATTAATAGAGCTATTGACAGGAAGGAATGGAAACCATTAACTATGGGGCGCAGCAAGATCTCCTTGTCTCATAGCTTTTTTGCAGATGACATGGTGCTGTTTAGGGTGGCTACTACTCACCAAGTAAGAATAATGAGGGAAATATTGAACGAATTCTGTGAACCCTCAGGTCAGCTTATTAGTTTTGAAAAATCAAGTTTGTTATTGTCAAAAAACGCTATTGATGAGAGAACTCGGGTATTAAGTTCTGAAGCAGGGATCCCTTTTACTAGGGAGTTCGGAAAATATCTAGGGGTTAATCTTAGATGAGGTAGATCTGATAAACAGGCAAATGAACTATTATTAGCTAGGATCAGATACAGATTATCGGGTTGGAAGATGAAAACCCTTTCCTTTGCGGGAACAGTATGCCTTGCTAAGAACTCAGTGGCTTATATTCCTATCCACACAATGCAATGTCAAGTGTTACCGGTAGGAGTGTGCGACCAAATTGATAAATTATGTAGAAATTTCGTATGGGGTCACGACTCGAACGAGAGGAAAATGCACACAATTTCTTGGGATCAGACCTGTAAACCCAAATGTTGGGGTGGATTAGGGTTCAAAAAGTCTAGAATTATGAATGTAGCGTGTTTCGGGAAGTTAGTGTGGAACCTTATTTCTAAGGAAGAGGGTTATTGTAGCATACTACTTAAGAGTAAATATCCCAACCCAGACACAAGCCGGTGTTCTATTACATGGAGGAATATCCGGAAGTGTAGTTTTGTGCTTCAACAGGGTTTTAAGTGGGTGGTCAGCAATGGCAAATCCATCAGGTTTTGGACAGATAAATGGTTGATTGATTCAGATTTATTATCTGTATCCACCAGGAGTGTCCCTGAACAATTACTAAATGATACAGTTGCTGATTATTGGAATAATGTTTCAGGTTGGAGGTGGGAAATTTTTTCACATTTTCTCCCCGAGAACCTTAAGCAGAATTTTGACAGTCAACTAGTATTCCCAAATGCCGGTGACGACTATCTTGCTTGGAAATTGCATAACTCTGGGAATTACACTGTTTCTTCTGCTTATATGTTCTTAAGTAATCTTAATTGTTCTGATACACAAGTTAATACAAACTCGGGACTATTCCAGAAAATCTGGGGTCTACCTGTCCAAGAACGGATTCGGTTTTTAATATGGTAATTGGTGTTGGGTAAACTGATGACTAACTCGAGAAGGTTTTACATAGGTTTAACGCAGGATAAATCGTGTCATTGTTGTGGTTTGGAGGAGAATATTAGTCATGTATTTCGTGACTGTCAGGTGGCAAGAAAAATATAGAACAAGTTCATTCCTTATTCCCAAAGAAGGAAGTTTTATAACCTACGATTCATTCCATGGCTGAAAACTAACTTGCTGAAGTTTGATAACAAATTAATTAGGAATAACTGGTGTTCTATTTTTACAGTTAGTTGTCACATGCTCTGGACTTGGAGAAATCGGAAAGTTTTGGGCAGGAAAAGAGAATGTTCCTCCCCTTACAATCAGTGCTACGCGAATGTGTGCACAACAAGAAAGCATGGGGCACCAGTAATAAAATCACGCGCGTTAACAATCCTGCTATACATGAGATTGATGAAGCCGCTGGAAAAGTCTGGAGGCCACCAATTTGCGGTTGTCTTAAGTTCAACGTGGATGGCGCTGTAAATCCCAGTACTAATACTGCTGCTATTGGTGGCATTTGCAGGGATAAGGATGGCACCTGGATCACTGGTTTTCGGTCGGTTGGTGGGCAAGGTGGGTATCCTGGAGGCTGAAGCTCTGGCTCTGTTGCATGCTCTCAAGCTGGCCTGAGAAAACAAGATGGACATGATAACTTTCTGCTCGGATTCACTTCAGTTAGTGCGCTTAATTGACGAGTGTCCAGTTTTTCATCATTGTCGTCCTATCATTCTGGAATGTAAAGCTCTCCTTGGCCTGAATTGGGAAGTGGCGTTGGTTTTTACCCCCCGTAGCTGCAACCAAGTGGCTGATTATCTGGCTAAATCTAGTCTCTTAGGTCACATTAATATTTTTGTACTGAACTCACCACCTAATGGTGCATTAGACCTGATGCATGATGATGTATGATTTATAAGCAGTAATACATGAGACAATGCCTCCGTTTTTTTACCAAAAAAAAATAGCAATCAAATCGCTTTGCTAATATTTTGACATCCAACGAGCGATGAAATCCATGGTGGAAGAATGCAAATCCTGATGGTTTTTTTTGTCGCATCTCACTTTTTTGTTGTTGTTATTTTATGCAATACTTATTACTAGTAAGTTTGTTTTAAATATTGTCATTCATTGGATATTACTATTATGTGAGACATCATGTCATAAATTAATAATCCCGTTAGGTATCGTGCTAGGAATAATAATCACGTGAGGTATCGTGCCAAGAATAATAATCACGTAAGGCATCGTGCCAGATCTTGTTTACTGTTAATTTTTATTATGTATTGTTTAATTTGTCCAGTTTCATTTTATTTATTTGTTAAGTATCACGTTAGGCATCGTGTCAGAAAAAATAATCACAGTAGGCATCGTGCCAGAAAAAAATAATCACATCAGGCATCGTGCCAGAAAAAATAATCACATTAGGCATCATGCCCGAAAAAATAATCACGTTAGGCATTGTGCCAGAAAAAAAATCACGTGAGGCATTGCGCCAGATCTTGTTTAATGTTAATTATTTATTTATTTTGTGTCGTTTTCTTTATCTCATTTTGCTTATTTATTTATTTATTAAATATCATGTGAGACATTGTGCCAGATATTCGTATCACATGAGGTATCACGCCAGATATAAATTTTCATTTAAGGCATTATGCCAAATATAAATATCACGTGAGTCATTGTGCCAACTTTGTTTATTGCACTACTTTTATTGTGCTATTTGACTTATTTTGTTGTGATGCATAATATATTTCATTACTTTATGATTGCTATTTATAATGTTTACCCCAATATATACGACATTGTGCCTGATAAAATTAATTTTAATATTATTTGAAAAAATAATGGCATTGCGCCTGACAAAAATAATTTTAATATTATTTTAAAAAATAATGGCATTGCGCCTGAAAGTCTTTGATTCTGATATATGATAAACAATGTCCAATATTACCGAACTTGAGCTTACCGCCTTGGACATCACTAAGAAAAGCATCGTGCTTGAAACTTTGACATCAATATGCTAAAAAGAGCATTGTGCCTGAAAGTTTTATTTGCATATGTTATAAAAAGACATCACACTTGAAAGTGTTAATATGATCAATATAAGGAGTGTTGCCAGATTTTTTAATGCTTTTATACAATATGAGCAAAGAAATTGACATTGTGCTGGAAACTTTTGAACTTAATATGATTTGGTATTAGTATTGAGCTAGAAAATTGACAATATTTTGAAAAATAAATGTATTGATCATATAATTGATCTAAAAGATGGTATAACACCTGGCGAATCCATCCGAAGTATCTATTTTTATGTATAAGATGAATGGTGTTTGACGATTCGTGAAAAATCAATGATGGTATTGCACCAGGAGAAATTTGTGAAAATTGTTTGAAGTAGTTCTTGGAAAACTACCTAAGTGATATACCATGATGATGAATATTCATATGTCAAGTTTGACCTCTATGATGATGGTATATATATAATGTGATGCAAATAATTCAATTTTAATGTGATTTTATAAATGATTCTCAATGAATCATAAGTTCATCTTCATTGAGATAGTGCTAAATCACAAAATGAGTGACTCTAGCGAATCACCCAAATATTGTTCATCTATTAAAGAAAACATTTGGCATGACAAATATAGAATGGTTATTGTCGAATCATTTTTATTCCATGTTTTTCATGAATAGTCAAAAGTCATGACCAGATTGTGAGAGATGATGAGCAGTTATTGACACCACAGAAAGCATTGGATATTATTCTAATTGCAAGACTTTAAAGGTTGTTTTTGTGAACAAAACTCGACTTATTTCAAAGCTAGCTCAAAATTTAAGCTATGCAGATTTTTAAATAAGAAGTTATGTTGAGGATGACAAATTTAAATTTCTAAATATTATTCTATGTTTCTATATATTCTATATTATTATTGTTGTTGATTGTTTATAATATATATGTATGTTCATTTACATTTATGAGATTTATTCATTTAGAAACAATTTGTACACTGAAATACCCCGAACTTAATTAGGGTGATTAAATTACTCTAATATGATATTGAGGGCCTATTAGTGCCTAATGAATTTTGGTAAAAACAATAAATCCAAAAGAAACAAGAAAAACGCTTAAAAAGCGAAAAACGCTAAATTGAGCGTTAAGTGACCCTAGGAGGAATACAACCTTGAAAAGGGTATTGGATGGATTTTAAAGGCTTAATAAGGCCTAAATAATATATGAGAACAATTCCCGAAGAAAACGGATCCAAATAATGAGTTAAAACGCTAATAAAGCTTTAGCGTACGTTTTTCGAGAAAACACGAAAACGTGACTTTAAGTGGTCAAATGAACCCGTAAAAATTATAGTTCATCAAATAACTATAAATGAACATTAATGAAAGCTTAATAACCATTAAAATTAAAAAACGAGAAAATTCCGGAAAACGGGCCCAGTTAGTGAACAGTGCCAAAACCGGGTAAATAAACGAGCGTTTTCGGTAAAGACGAAAAACGCTCCAGCTTGTATAATATGCGGGGCCGGTTTTTAATAAATAATCAGCCCTCTCACACTCTTGACTAATTAGCTAATTAATTAAGTCAAAAGAGCAAAAAGCAAAAAGGGTACAAGTACACCTTTTTTTCTCTCTCTCTCCTCCTTTATTTTCTTTTCCCTCCTCTCTTTCCTCTCTTTCTTCCTCCCAGCCGATTTCTTCCCCTCCCTTCTTCTTCCTTGCGACATCCCCCTTCTCCCATGGCTACTCAAGCCTTCTTTGCTTTGCCCAAGCTCCATTAGAACTTAAATCACAAAAATAAATCATATCCTTCATCCTCTCATCAAGCTCTATCTATCTCTCTTTTCAAAACTCCAAAAGGATGAAGTTCATCTCCATGGGTTTTTCCCATTTGAAGAAAAAAGGGCACCATCTTGAAGCTTGGAGGTTTCTCTTTCCATTAAGGTAAAAAGTTTCCAAGAAAACTCATTTTTCCTCCTTCTCTTGTGTTGACCGATTTTTGCCCATTCTCATGCCTTTTTTCTTCTTGTTTTGGAGCTTTGTTTCAACCCTCTAATGGTGGAGTAATCCCCTTCTTGACTCAAGGGGGTAAAACCCCTTCTAAAAGCTCCAAAGGTAAACCCTAACTCATGATGTTCTAAGCCTTCCATTGAATTAGTGTATTCCAAGGTTTAGGATTTTAATTGTGTTAAATTTTGTGTTTCTTGGGTGTTGGGATGGAGTTTGGAAACTCCATTCCCACTTGACTGAAATTGAGGAAGAGGAGAGGAGAAGACTTGAAATGGGAGCTCATAAAAATTTAAGGTAAGAAATCTACCTTGAAACTTGTTTTAGTTGCTTATAGAATTTGGGGTGGGATAATAAATTGAATGAACCAAAATAATGCTAGAAAGGTGTTTGGTTGGGATTAGGAGGAACTTGTGAAGTTAATTGTGAATTGAGGGCCTTGGAGCCAAATGATCTGAGGGTTGTGTTTATATTGTTGTTGGATGAGTTGGTGTAGTAATTGTGTGCTGGTAGGACTCTTATAAGGGTGTGGTTAGTTTAGGATTGACTTAAGTGGAAATTGATGAGAATTGATGGTTTGGGATATGTTAGATTTATGGGGAGGTTATGACGAAAATTCGGTAGAAAATAAGTGCTTTTAGGTGACTTGGTAAGTGGGAGAACCTAGGGGTTTAGTTGGGTTGATTAGAGTTGATAACAACCTTGAAGTGGTATTTGGAGGACTAGAATGAGAGGGTATAAAATCTGTAGCAAACTAGTAAATTAGTGCCATGGGGTTTGGAGAAAAGCTAGGTTGTAATAGTTTGAAAGAAATGGATGACTTGGGTTTTAGAAGTGTCAATGTCTAGGAATGAATTGGATGGTCATTAAGTGATTTGGTGGGATTGGTAGGAGGTAAACAATATCAAGAAGAGGTAGAAAATGCACAAGTGTGCAAAATGCAAGAATGTGAGAATGGAAATTTGTGAAATTGAACAAGAATTGGAGTAAGGATTTGATCAAGGATTTGAAGTGGTTTAGAGCATGTTTTGAGGTGTTAAAATGTGTAGAAAACTTGTGGAAAGATTTAGGGTGGATTAAGGGTTGATTTGGGGCTGAAAATTTACCTTAATAGCAGTTTTTAGCAGGGTACGGGACTTAGGATAGGCACCAAGTCCCGGACCGCATCAGAAAACACTTCGAGAGTTAAAACAGGCATTGGTCCGGGACCTAGGTCCAGGACCAAGTCCCGGACCAGGGTAGAAAATAGGCCGAGAGTTTACAGAAGTGTTGGTCCGGGACTTTGGGTCCAGACCAAGTCCCGGACCACCCCCAGAATTCAACCGTGAGTGTTTTAAAGGGTTTAAAAGATGGGGGTTTGAATGGTATTGGTTTTAGATGATGTTTAGGAGTTGTTTGGTGACCTTTAAAGGTCCTAAGAAGTGTAAACAAGTTTGAGAAGTGATTGAGTAAGTTGAGGAACTAAGTACACTAAGTTAAAACGAAATAACGGGATAACAGGGTAAGTACGGGAGTAGCAATTATGTACCTACCGTAACGCCTTAATATTAATAGAACCATTTGACATGTAATCAGTGGTTCAAGAGTAAGACTCGAGGAACAAGTGTGAACCGAGGAACGTGAGAACACCCGGTAAAGTTAACCCCGGTGAAAGGTATGATTTTCTCATGCCCTGTATCCTAACTTGGTTACACCGATTTGTGTGCTTGTTTGATTGTGTGATCACCTTAACAAGATAAATGCACGAATCGGATTGTTTGCACCTTGTAGTGCTTGATTGTATTGCTTGACGTTGGATTGTATTGTGAACTTAAAGTTTGTATAATTCATGAATTATATGTTTGTGGATGAATTGCTTGAGTGTGAATGAGCACTGTAGTGCGACTCATAGTTGAGTCTTGTTTGATTAGAGACTCGAAGAAAGAGTCAAGTAGTGAATTAACGAAAACAGGAAACCCACTCAAACTATCGAACTAAGAAACGATAACACAAACTACGAACTCACTAAAACGTGAGAGAATTGTACGGGAATTAGTAAACTCCCGATGACGGTAGAGAACCGAATTGACTTAATCCACAAAACTAATAATGGTGAAAGTATTAAGTAACCTCTATTAGAGGATTGATGAGTGTTCAAACTTGAACCTTGAGAGAAATAAAGTATGGTAAGGGATCACCAAACCCCTTAGAAAGATAGTCGAACCCCAATGAGAGGAACCGACTAAAATGAACAATGTCCCGAACATGAGAGTATTCGATAAGTTGGGTAAACCCCTAAATTTTAGAATACTAGTGTAACACCCCTAATCCTAATCCTGTAATATAATCGCAAGTCGTAGCATAAACAAAATATAATTCACAGCGGAAAATAAAACTAACTATCATTTGGTGTTACACGCCGTCACTCACCCATGTGAGCAACAAGGCAACCTTATTCCATCCATCAACTTCAACTCCCCACCGCTGTGATGACTAGATACTGAGCAATCTTAAAGTTACAACCCAAATCCAAACCAACAAATGAGCAACTAACCCAATACAACAGAACTCTATAATACAGTACACAATAAAACTAAAAGGTGTCTTATTGAAGATATATCAACTACCCTGCGTCCCGCACTCCGGCTTGTGTCTTCGTTCAGTAACCTGAAATGTTTGGCCCACTGAAGGGCTCAGCAAACTATATGCTGGTATGCTAAATGTAGTCTTAAATCATTTGGATCCCTTAAGTCGTGTAGCCATCTTGATATTAGATTCATTATATGTTGTACCGGTTTACAATAATAGTAATAACTGTAAATGTTAAATAAACACACAATAGTTCACCCAACAATATCATCACTCAATCAATAACCAATAACCAATATTCATTAACCAGCAATCAGTAACCAATACAAAACAAGATACGCGTATTAATTAATCGTACTTGTTAGTTGGCCTCATGGCCCTTATCCTTTTTAACCAACCGTTTAAACCTTCCAATTAATTTCCACCTCGGGTGTCATGTTAGGACAACCCTTAATAACTTGTTAATGGACAGTAGTCCCCTGGGTTCCAATGGAACCGTTGCCAGCTGACCCTTTGGTCCTAGATTTCTTGTTTGCTTTGAAGGCGTCCAATACGGCCGAAGCCTGCACCAACAGTAGTGCCCTCTGCCATCATCGAATGTGGATGTATGGATTCCCTTGAGTGACTCTTGATAGTAGTCCCTCGTAGTGATCACGCTGCGCAACCAGATAGTCGAAACTAACTGGATTCCTCTCTTTGTAAGTTAGTCCTTAATCAATGACACAAGATCCAATCCTTGAGTTTAAGACTATGACAGTTGACCGTCAGTTAGGTTCTCATAATACCTAAAGGTCATCTAGTCTTGTTCGAGTTTAGATGTATAAACTTCCAGTCATAAGACGTTCGCATAAAATAAAACACAATGGTGTCGAGCAATACAGTTTACAAGTCATATACATAAATCACAGATATCGCTCTTAGCAATTAAACACATAACGTCTGGACCTCAGGAAAATCCTTAGGACATTCAGACCACACAATTAATATACCGTTCACCGTGACAGTTGATAGTGTGAAAGTTGTTTGCTTGATAGTTAACGCTTAGTAGTTTCTCCCCGTAACGCTGTTATACGTACACGCAAATACCGGGTAACATTAATACGACTAGCACTAACTATTACAGTACTGTTGATACAGAACTAATACCCGTAGTATACTAACTCTGTAATGTATGTTCTTTAATTTCTCCAGTTATTGAACAGTGGTTCGAGGTAGTTATCAGTTTGTTATTTTATGTAACAACTACATGTGATAATGAATTTCCTCCTTATAGTGTGTCTCCATTCCTTTAATTATAGACTCATAATTGTTTCCACTTACTCTATATATTAATACAATTCGGTTATTTTTATTATAACCACAATTATTTAATAAACTTTATATTATACTTCATAATATACCATAGTACTTAGTTTTAATTCCTTTCTTTATTAAATCACAAAACCAACCTCATAAATTCGGTAATTATAATTTGAACACACTAACTTTTGTAAATTACTAAATAACCACATAAACTTTCGGTCTTAACATATAGTTTCCTATATTTACAATTTAACCCCAAAAACTTTATATAAGTTACATATTAACTCATAAACTATAGTTTTAATATTTAATTTCCTTAAATACTGAAATGACCCATATATTTCTATAATTTATGATTTTTCCCTATATCCAAATCAGTTTTACATATAAACTTTTATAAATTACATATCCACCCCAAAACTTTTATAAACTTAATATTTTATGTCATAAATCATTTTAACCCAAAGTTTTTGGTCAACACTTTGACCAAAGCCTAATTTCATAATTAATACTTTAATATACCCAGAAAATCATATGTATTTCGGTTTTACTCTAAACTTTTCAGAAATTACAAAATAGCCCCAAAACTTTATAAATTGTTATTTTAACACTTGAACACTTGTCTAAATTCCCCAAAATTCATAACCTTAATTCCTACCTTATATTATATCATAATTATGCCAATAAACCCTTTAACTCTCGGTAATTATATTTAGTATACTATACTTTTCAAAATTTACAATTTAGCCACATAACTTAATAAATTAGCCATTTAAATACTTGTAGCTATTTTTAATATTCCCAAAATTTATAATATAAGTTAATATACTTATATTCTTCAAAAATCACTAAATGAACCATTTGTTCTCGGTTTTAATAATAATTTATCATATGGTTTTAAAGTTGATTTATATCTTATAATAAGTATATATAAATGCATATAAGCCATATAACACTTCTAAAAATTATGGTAATGACCTAGGATGATTATAAGCTCAAAATTAAGCATTTAACTCCTAGAAAATTCGGCCTAAATATTTATGCATCATAATTTAATTTGTGACTCAAAATTTATACCTTAAGGTAATAATCTTACCTTGTATGTTATAAGTTATTTTTTTCTTGGTAATATAACCTATGGTTTTTGGCTTCAATTTAATTAAAGGGTTGTACATAAATTTGTACTAACGTTTGAAGCTTAAATCAAACTTAAACTTAATAGATCTAGTTATAGAAACTTACTCTTAAAATCAAGGTGATTCTTGCACTTGTTTCCTCTTGAATTCCAAGCTCCTCCAATGGTATCTTGGTGTAGAATTTCCGGCCTCCATACATAGATTTAGGAGATCCAAGTGTTAGACTTCTAACAAGGATTTCTAAGTAAGATTTGGAGTAGTTTATAAGAGTTTACCTTAAGTAGTTTGTCAAGGAATTTTCGGTACACCTTAGGATGATTGGAGATCCAAGTTTCCTTCATGAAATGATGAAGAGAACATTGATTTAGAAGCTAGAATTTTCGGACATATAATTAGGTATTTACTAGGATTTTCAAACATGAAAAAACCTTAGATTAACCTTGATTACTCCTTGGATTGATGTTGAATCAAGACAACTCCTTGGAGTAAAAATGGTTGGCGAATTCTTGCAAGGTTACTAGGATGATTCGTGCTTCAAGACTTGATGGAAGTTGCTAGGAATTTGACACAAAAAATGGAGTTTAAGGTTAAATCTCCATCAATGGAGCTTGAATCTCACAAAAAGAAGATAACTAAGGAAGAAAGAAAAGAGATGAGAGAGCCTTACCAATTCGGCCAAGAGATGAGCAAAGAGAATGCTAGCTCACGTATGGAATTAAGAGAAAAGCAAGGAAGGGAATAGAAAATCTGATTTGGCTTTCTTTATTGATCAACTTGGTTTGGCATGCTAGGTAAGCTTTTCCTTAGTTTATTTGCTTTGATTCTTGGCTCCAAAAGTCTCTTAATCAGCCGTACTTTCGGCCATGTGAAGGAAGAAAAGGATTACTTTGTTGTGCCACTTGAAACAAGGTGACAAGGCAAAGGTAGGTAGCTTGTTTCTTTTGAATTTTATAAGCTGAATTACCCATGCTAATCTTGTCTTGTTTTCTTGTAGGTTCACGACAAGGTGTTGTAGGTAGTCATTTGATTTTTGTTTATTGAAGACAAGGAACCAAGCTTAGTTATGTAGGTGTCTTTCTTTGATTTTTATACAGCAATCAAACTCTTTTTCCCTTGATCATTTTAGGCAGCCTTGGTTGGAGAACACGTTGACTCATTGACATATATTAGACTAATACCACATGTGACTAAAGTAGATCTAGGATTTAGCTTTATGTATTAAATTCATGTCTTTTTCCTTAAGCTGATCTCTTGTTATTTTGGTGCAGGTTTTCGGAAATGAGAGACCTGCATAGACTGAGATTCTCTTGTTATAATGTCACATGGCATGTGGGAGGATGAGTCATTATATTCCCATGGCTTTACAAAAGCAAAACCTTTGTTTTTTTACTACAAAAATCGGCCACCTAAGGAACCATGTGGAATTGATTTTAAACTTGGTCTTTGTCACATTATATTACATTAATATCATATTGTAACATGTTATAAGTTACAACATTTATTTGGTACATTTATACCAAGGTAAAAGATGAAAGTTACTAAGGTAAATGTTGAATTTTATAGTACTTTTTGACCAAAATTTCGGCCCTATTTGTGCTATAAGTTTAGCACTGGATTTGATTGATTAAGATGGTCAATTCATCCCCATTTAATATTCTCAACTCGTGGCTCCTCAAAAACTTCATGGTAATAACGTAGAACATGTTTTTACGGCACCCCAAAGTGCGTTTTTGTGCTTTAAGGATATTTTGGTAAATAAGTTTTTCCAACGAGTTATAAGTGTTTATAAACATTGTTTATGATCAATAATGATATATTAAGGTGTTGCATTGAGTTATATGGGGTTATATCAACTCATGATATAATTCCCGGGCTACCAGGACACTCCCGGGGCAAAACAGGAGCGTTAAGAATTTCTCCCGAGCACTTTGTGAATTTTTGAAAAAGTAGATCGAGCATTCTCTTTAGAATGATGAATAATGGTGATAGGAACTCTAAGAATGAATTATATAGGAGTTCGTGCCACTTCGGCACTTCTCCGGGGCATTCCCGGGGGTTTATGGGGCCCCCGACGGGTACCTATGAGCACTTTGCGTTTAATTGAGAATTTGGTGTGAGGACTTCATCTTATATGTTTAATAAAGTGTTATGGTGCATTTGGAATGAAGTGTAATGATTTATTTCATCTTATAAAGTATTTCCAGGTGTTTCCGGGACTTTTCGGGCCTTAAGGAAGGTGTGTTGACTCTCCCGGGCCTTTTGCATTTTTACTCAGTTTTAGATGAGGTCCTATGTTTTAAGGGTCATATAATGATCTTTGATTGACTCGGTATGAGTTTATAGCTTATATAACTTGGTTAGCTTAAGGTTCGGCTTAACGCCCGTTTTTGACCTTAAGAAGTTTAGGTGCGTTTTTTAACGCCTAAGTGTTTATGTGATTTCTTAGTGTTTCATAATCCCCCAAATAATATATATTTCCCATTATTTAATTATTTAATGGTTAGGGGTATTTCAACTAGGCATTGAGGAATTCCCTAAGCCAATAGATGTTATCGTGGGAGATACCTCTAGGCTAATCCATGAGATTGTGAAATGACTCCGAGAGAGGAGTTTTGGTAATTTGAGTAGTCCGGTAGAGAACTGGACATTTAAGAACTTGAGGAGCTAAATGCGTAGCTCCTTTTGTATTTGTAAGCCCGGTGGTGGGTCTTGTGTATGACCCTGCCCGGAGGTCGTGGCAAAGACTTATAAGATGCCTTTGAGTATTGAGTATTGGTTTGAGAATTCGATTGAGGTAGTGACTTGAGTATTGAGCCTTGAGATTGAGTATTGTAAAGCTTGTTGAGTTCGAGGGTATGAGAGTTGAGTAAGTGTAACCCAAGAGTGTGAGTAAGACATTGAAGTATGAACTAAGGCATAGTGAGGCAGAACCCTCCAAGCCTATATATATATATATATTGAACTAACCCCTTGATGTGTGTGTTAGTGTTGTGTTTGATGTCGAACCTTGATTGTGTGAATGTACATATATAATGTATGTTGTATGCATGTTGATTGAAATAAAATGAATCGCATGCTCTCGATCAAATAGTCGGCGTACCCTCGCTAGTACGCGGGGTATGCAAATTTCATATGCAGCAATTTTGCTGAGCCCCTTGGGGCGCTGTTTTTATTTTACAAGAATAATGAAGCCGAATACCGTTCGAGTGTAGGACGGGTTGCTATGTAAGCGTGGGTAGCTGTTTAAAAGGGTGCATTCGTTGTATTATGGAATTATAAGGCCAAAAGGTCGTCAATAGATGTGGGAATTGTAGATACTCGGTATAGCATTGAATGGATATTGTAATTGTATAATATGGATTTGAGGTTTGTATTTGAATTGAGATTTGATTAAGGAGTTGGGATGTATT
Source organism: Limonium bicolor (assembly GCA_023374045.1). Classification (NCBI taxonomy): domain Eukaryota; kingdom Viridiplantae; phylum Streptophyta; class Magnoliopsida; order Caryophyllales; family Plumbaginaceae; genus Limonium; species Limonium bicolor. The sequence goes on along the minus strand of CM041779.1, from coordinate 66,971,791 downwards.
GTTGGTTAGTATACTCGGTATAATGATCCATCAGGCCGATTGTAATTGTATTGTTGTATTGGATTTGGCCTTGTTAGTCACGTGGGTGACTAACGGCATTGTATCACCCCCGGTTATAGTTTGAATTCCGCTACGTTGTTGTTAGTAATTGAGACGGGTTAGGAGATAATGACTGGGTTACCGGTAGGGGTGTTACATACACCCTAAAAGGGGTGGGTCATGAAAGACATATGTCCGGAAAGGCGTATGTTCTTGAATGAGATTTATCCATTTACAAAGAATTTATACACCTTAAAGGGGTCATGAAAAGCATATGTTCGGGAAGGCGTATGTCACAATACAACTATAAATAATTCCATCAAGAATTAACACTTGCTTGGAATGTAGTGCAGTTGTAGCTCGCTACCCTTTCCAAAGGATTATAATTGACCCATAAGCATGTGTCTTGATGACAAGACATTACTCTCATTTGTGAGAATGATTTTCCATGATTGAAAAATCATAAGATAAGGGTCAATAAGCTCTAGAAGAGTAGCTGCAATACCACATATATAGTGAAATTTTTGTACTGAGAAAGCTTTGTAAGTAACAAGTTTCCTTAAAAAGTGGTACTGATATACCTGATGCAGATATCACGTCAAGACTACAAATAAGAGAATATCAATGTATATTCTGGAAAAAAATATAAGTCGTGATTGTAGCTGCTTGTTTTCTCCTTTGTTTTGTATCACATTTGTGTTGGTGCAATGGAGAACATGAGATAAGATAAAGAAAACAATAAGATTTCCAATGTTTTTTTGGCATGACCGGTTAGATCATCGCAGTTCAATAATGATGCAAATTGACATTCACTGTACGTGTGGACACTTGCTGAAGAATTATATTCTTCTAGCAAAATGATTGTTGCTTGTTTTTAAAAACCATTTATAAGGCTTTCACCAGTTGATATTATATGTAAACCTGGATTTTTATACGCGTGAATTCAGGTGAGATATGGGGACCATTTTGGGGACCATATCCTGGCCATTTTTGGACTATTAAGATTTGGTTTAAATTGATGCATCAACCAAATGGTCATTAAAGCTAAAGGTTGTAAGATTGAACAATAAATTCCATAAGATTGGACAATGCTGGTGAAATGTTAACGCCTTAATATGAGCTTTTAAATGTTCATTAGGATAAATTGGTGGTTAAGAAGAACACGACAAAGATCTGAAATGATGTAAAGATCTTTGAGAATCCCAATATGCATTTGGAGACATGTAATTTACATGAAGCAACATTGATTTGCATCAAGCCAAATAGTGTTGATGAACTCTCACTCTTTGTGAATTCCTAGTCATCGTCGATCTGAGTCTGCAACTCAGAAGGTGTCGATGATCTGAGTCCACGACTCAGCAAGAACAGAGAGAAAGAGAGGAAGAACAGATGAAGTAAAGGTTGAACCTTTATCACGTATAACAATTAATTACACAATCACGTATTCAATACGAATACAAACCCTCACGTCAAGAACACTATCTTGACATAACCCACACGTAATTTGAGTTCTAAGCTCAAATTACCTACAACATAACTAGCAGCTAAACTCTTTATGAATTGCCTCTCAGATCTCACTCTCTATGTTTTTCTCTGTACACACTTACAATGAATTTCCCCAAACTCTCACAGTTGCACTCGCCCGTGTTTTCTCTTGTTGAATAAGCACCTCCCAAACCCTAGACTTACTCCACTTATATAGATAAAGAAATCGGGTGACAATCTATTGTTTAAGATTTTATTTATCTTTAACAGATAGATAAAATCTTGTTGAATATTATGTCTTCTTCCTTGCTTGTCAGTTCGAGACTGATGGACGTCGCTTCAGGTTGACCTTATATTGGGCTTCAGTATTGAACTGAGTTTGCCGATCAAAGTAGCATCAACACTCTTATAAATGACTTTGAGTCAAAAGCTAGATATTCTCCCATACAAGGTTTTGTTTGAAAGATTTATATACTATGCTTCAGTGGATCAATCAATTCCTTAAAGATGTTGGGATTGTATGTTGAGTTCAAATTTTAATACCATGAACTAACAGCTGGGGATACCTTTATGACTCGATTGTCATTTAGGCGAGTAATTTTGTCCAACATCAGGGGGAGAAAAGAAACAATTGGAATGTGAGATGACTTGATATGAAATACAGAATCGCGTCATCCTCGTCATGTATAGTATGATCTTTTAAGTTCAAAATACTATTCATCTCCAAAAAGTTGGCAACCCAATTGCTTGATGTTGAGTGAAAAATATGTGCCAATGTCTAATGCTCCTGTATTATAATGTCTCGTTAGGATGAGTGCAAATAAGTCTAACCTGAAGCATGGTAGACTATATGGTTCCAATGACAAAGCCCTTAAAAGGAGCATATAATTAAGATGGTCATACTAAAAAGGGTATAGCTCTAGATGAGCTGTCAGACATGACAAATTACCAGTATATAAGGTAATCAGGTACCTGATGATAATAAAGATGTAGAGATATTATGTATTGTCAATAATATAATGGAACTGATATGAAATCAACGTTGATTATATTTATGTATATACATGCAAATGTATGTAGCGCTACATGCCACAATGATGACGAGGACATTGTATAAATTTGTCAAAAGTGCTTTAAAGACATAAATGAGAAGCAGAACTTCAACACACTCAAGTTGTGAATGTTGCAAACTTGATATCCACATAATGATGTGAGTCCAGCTGGATACAGACGAGTATTCGTATGGAAAAGAGTGTGTTAAAATTCTTTTAATATACAACTTGTATTGGTGTATATAGATTTTTTAAAAGCCCTGCTATTGATTATAAAAGGCTTTATCCCCAGCAGTTGATTATTTTGAAGATATATGTATGGTTGAAATTATGATTAATTTGTATGGTTAGACCTTATACAGGTAGATCACTTTGATAGTGCGTTTATATAAGATTCGAAAGGGATTAACTCATGGATGAGTTTGGTGAATTCTGAAAGGGAATGCCCCTGTGACCGTGTTAATCTTATCATGAACCTCAACGATGAAGGTGATTGTGGAATTACTACCTTAGTGAAAATTATTAAAACGGTATCTCTGAGATGAGTCCAATTTTATTGGATAATTCTTGTTGCTATAGTAGCAGTGTAAGAGTATAATTGGAACTCCTTACGAGTCTCCTGATGGTCGTTGGATCAATGATCATGAAGTACCAATCTTAATGCTATTGCAGCAGAATTATTAATGGGTTATGGTATCTATAGATAAACACATATGAATAACCCCCACTATCCAAGAGATTAATTGAGGGTGTATTTTCATTGAATATGTGGCTTAATACCCAGATGATATAGATGATTACATCTATAGTGATTAGAAAATACATACCACCAAAAGTTCTACTTATAAAAGAGACGTCGATATTAATATAAAGCAAATATGCTAAAGTGCAAAAGTGATGGATGTATTCAACCAAGTGCTTCCCAAGTAACTGGGTGCAGGACCAACTAAAGATTGGGGATGCATACAATCAAAGTAATAAAGTGATGTTTTCATCAGGGGGAGCAATGATGATTGTACTCTTTTTCCTTCACTATGGTATTTTTCCCATTGAGTTTTTTCTAGGTAAGGTTTTAACGAGGTAGCATATAACAAGATGTTTCGTCCAAGGGGGAGTGTTATAAATAGATATATGTATAATGGACTTCATATTTTATGTAATTAGGGTTTTCCCTTTGTACCAAACCCTCTATAAATAGAGGTCTTGTATACTCATATTGGAAGAAGAATACCAATTGTCTCTCTATCTTGTGTCTCTCTGCGATTTCTCTTTCTTTCATTTACAACAGTAGAAATATTAATGCTCAGCAATTCATAACCGTGCTCTTCTGGAGCTATATAATAGTAGGAAACAATCATTTTTGGCTACTAACATATGTACTTATCTTTAGCTACATTTAAAATTGTACAGTTTGTATAGTGTACAAGTACATGTTTTATAAGTTTATTGTACAATTTAAGAAATTGGTATGTATATCTAATAGAATTTCAGTAATATCAGAATTCAATATAACTTTACATATATCCGTACAGTTTTTATTTAATAACTATACAGTTTTTATAGAACAAATGTACAAATGTGTAGCCATCTATAAAGAAATATTTACGCAACAACTTATAGACTACTCCGCTCTAAACTTGCCACTCGGCTTATGAGAAATATATGTGTCATTTACAGGCAACGATTAAATAGAGAAGAAAGTTTTCTTCTTAAAAAAAAAAAAGAAAAAAACTACATATAGAAGAAACGACCATTGACCTCTAAGATGGACAATGAAGCAAACGCATATACTGATTTTGTTTTGGGTGCACCAAACGCAACCTCACTCTTTATTTCTAACTTCATTTTTTTACACGACTAGTAGCTTTTACAAACTTGGTCACCCGAACTACCCACTAAAATCTTTCTTAGTACACAAATATACAATAAAACTTCCTAATCCTCAACCATATTTATCCAAACTGTTTCGTTAACCTAGGAATTAGATATTCTTTTTTTTTAAATCGAATTAATACATAGCAAAGTTAGTTGTTGAAATGTATGAAGGAATCAAAGTTGTTGAAGTTGATCTATAGATTTGTCGTCTTCTCTTCATTAGTTTAACCTGAGGGCTACTACGGATTTGTCGTTTTCCTTTTTGATAAAATGGATGTCGTTTCACAAGACTCGGCGATGTTTGTTTTCATTTAGCTGGTCAACTAATCAACTAATTTTAACCGCCTGATGTTACTGGGCCGGCCACAAGCCCAAAATTTCTCTTTAAAATATCAGTCTCAAACAAACCCACCCACCGGCCAGGTTTACAAATGGGTTCACTTCACTCCCACCTCGCAGATTTTGCGCGTCGATTCCACGTACCTTCCAAAGTTACGGAAGTAACATCAAACTGATTTTTTTGGAAATTTTACGATATACCCCTTAGGTTTGAACGAATTTTACAAGATATCCCTGAGATTTCATTTTTATTACAAGATATCCCCGAGTTTTTATTCTTTTTACGATATACCCCTGAGGTTTCATTTTCATTATGATATACCCCTGAACAGTCGAGTGTTCATTGGGTCCCACAGGTCACATGTGATCTTAAAAAGCTTCATATTTGATATTGGACCAAAATATAACACTTTAGCATCGTCCATGTAAAGTTTCATCAATTTTGGACAACATTTAAGCATGTTTAAAGTTGAATTACGAAAATCACAGGGGTATATTGTGAATTATGAAAGAAAATAGGGATATCGTGAATTTTTCCTTTTTTTATTTTGGCCATATATATTAAAAATTATAACTATTTAAAATTAATATATTAAAAAACAATCTTTTAAATAAAACAAGCCAGTAAACAAAATAGTCCAGTCAGCAAACACTAAAAAAAATCACATCCTCACTCCTAATTAACTTCGGCGCGTAAATGTAGTCACCACTCGCTAAAGGCGGATATAGCCAAGAATTTTCCTACCACCGATTAATGTTTAACTGCTTATTAATTAATTTGGTTTGTTTTATAGGTTAAGGAAGGAAAAAGGAACTGAAAAGCGACAACAACACACACCTCTGGTAACAAAATGCTATTCCGACGTAATCCCAGGGTGAAGTTCATTTTTTCTAAAGACTTGAACAACTTTTGAGTTGAGACCAACCAGGTAACATCCTAAAGAAAAAGTCTACAATACATAAGTGTCGATTCTATAGTCACAATCCATTATCTCCCACTATTATATTAGTAGTCGGACCAAAGTCGATCTTAACAATGACCGGCCGTGACTCAATCACACTACTCGACTCGATACCATCTTCCCCCGCTCCGACTCTGATGGTCCGTTCGATGCAGACAAATCGCGTGTTTTTGACAAATCGTCAAGATTAAGCTCCCCTTCTTTCATGATTTTCGCGGAGGAAAAGTCGTTGAAATGGCCATTTCCCACATTTAACATAACGCAGGTTTTCCCTGCGTTTACATTTTAAAGCCGCGTTGCAGCAATCTATGTTTTGACAGATTACGTTTTACTCCTCGTATGGTTTCTTTACACGTGACTCTTCTCTGTTTGCTCAGTGGGTTACTGAGATTAATGGTGGCTATCGGGTCCGGTTCTACCCGGAACCGGCGGTTCTACCCGGAACCGATTGGAACCGGAATCGGCCGGGAACCGGTGGGAATCGGAACCGGAACCGAACCGCCTCAGCCGGTTCCGAATACGAATACATGTTTTGAGATTCGGGCCCGAACCGGAACCGGAACCGCCTGGAACCGTCGTCGGATTCAGAACCGGAACCGCCCCGGAACCGGTTGAAGTTACCGTTGGGTTTTTAAATGTAACCTCTTAGTAGCTGTACTCTTTTTCGTATTATGGTTTTCCCAATGGATTTTTACCTAATAAGGTTTTAATGAGGCAGTGAATCATATAATAAAATTCTCTTTGTCCTTATTTTTTGTAAATTCAATAAAAATTCCTAAGGCTTTGTTTCTTACACATTTAAGATCATAAACTTGAAGAATAACCTATCTAGGAGTAAAGTGGATGAAAAGAGCAACGTGTGCACTCAAACGGATCTCAAATCGGAGCTAAAACGAAGCAACTGGAGCCGATCGAATCTTTCCAGAACCGGTTGGAACCGATCAGAACCGAAACCGGAACCGGCTGGAACCGGCCGGAACCGGTTTTTCGACTGAATCCGAAGCGAATCCAGATTTCAGAACCGTAACCGGAACCGTAACCGGAACCGCCCAGACCGGTTCCGAATACGAATACACATTTTCTGGAACCGAACCAGAACCGGTGGAACCGGAACCAGAACCGGTGGAACCGGACCCGTGACCACCATTAACTGAGATACAATGTTTTGTTAATATATCCAACTTTTGAGGGCATGATGGTCATTATAGTAGTAGCAGTAAAATGCAGTAAAAGAACGACACTGAATGGGTGCGATGTTAATCTGCAGATTAATCGCAGCAGATTAACGTCCACATTAATCACCTCAATTTTTACCTGTCTCTATCGAACGGTGCCTGAGTATGATAAGGCATTAAGGCGCGTGGTATTGTAATCAGAAAATGTTTTGTAGACATGCTGTATAATTGCTATTAAAACTGATGGTTATGGATTAATAGACTAATTGTTATTCAACTAAATTTGTTTAAAATTTTAAAAATCATGTGATTTAATTAGTTATTTATTAATGAGTATAAAACAGAATAGCTAGTGTAGTAATTGATTCAAGTCATACTAGTCTGATTAAGAAAAAACTATCCAAATAACAGTTACAATTAAACTACTAATAGTAATATGATTGGAACTTGAGTGGAGAGTTTTGCTTCAATTGTCCTCATTAAAATCATTAGATAACATAAATATTGTGTTTATAAAAATGATTTTATTTAATCAGTTTAATTTTTCTTCCTATATCATACTATTAATTAATATATCATGCATACATTTTTTAATCTAATTTTCTAAAAACCTACCGACAACTTACCTCAGCTATGGGCCCATACTCTTTATAATCTCAATTAGTAGTGTATTTATTTCCTAAGCTTTTTTTAAAAATGATAGTATTGCCTTAACGAATGATGATACCTTTCCTTTTTCTATTCACTTGATTAAGCTTGTTATGCAGAACATTTTTGGCCGCCGATTCTTTCCCGATCGTCCACTCCACAGGGAGACACGAAGGACTACTCACAAGTCTCAAAAAGCAAGCAACCTCGCACTCTCTCTTTCTCTCTGTGAAAAGAACACGAAACAATAATCTTAATACTCCACTCTTCCTGAATTGAATTGTTTTTTATATTAACAAGATGAACTAATATTATAAAACGAAATCATAATCTCAATTAATATCTACTACCTCGGTCCAGTTTGGGTGTCCTGTTTATTTTTTGGCATATTTTTCCACTTCAATATTAAACATATAAGATAAAATAATTTATAAAATAAATTTCTACAATATATTTTTTATATAAGTTTTCTATTGTAAAACTTAGATTTGTAAAATTTTGTTATCTTATATATTAAATATTAAAATCAAATGACATATCCAAATAATAAATGAGACAGTCAAAGCGGGACGAAGGGTATGTTTTAAGAATTAATTCTTTTTCAAAGATATATATTATTTTATTTTTGATATATTTTTAAATTTTTAACTCTATAATTAATTATAAAAATAATTACATCACTTTTCTATATTTTTTTAAAACAATTACTATATATTAAATATTTAACTCAGACGCCCCAAATAATAAACTAAATCGTCCCTACAAAACACAAGTAGTATTAAAAAATTAAACACGCTGCCTCCCCTCTGAAGCATATCCTCTGTCGTACCTGCCAGTGCCACCTCTCTCTTTTCGTCGGGAAACCAAAGTAACAAAAGAAAGTTCTCATCCCTGTTTTCTTCTCTCCTTCTTCCTCTCCACCTCCCCATATTCTCTCCGCTCGTTGTTGGTGGCGCCACCGCTTATTCGTCTTCTCTCGTATCCTTTCTATCCCACAGGTTTGTTCGTTTAACTCTACCTCTTCTATCTCTATTCTCTTCTCAATTTCCTCTCCCATTTCATCCTCACTTGCACGTCCCATCCCCCGAATTTCGCTTTTTGGTCAATTATAAGAGGCTTGATCTTCACCTCCTACCTTCCCGCAGAATGCCGTCTATTCCTCTTTTTCTTCACTTCCCACCTCGATAATTCATTTCCATGCCTTCCCTCCTCGATTTCCGGATACCTGTCTTTTCTCTACCCTATTCCCATTAATTTCCCACTCCCCCACCGCAACGTTTTACTCCTTGGTCAGCTCACTCAGTCATTCTCATTCCCCCCTTCCCCACCAACCAAAAAACCCTTCTTCTCCCCTCATCAATTCTTCAAGTAACTTACTCACCTCTCCCGAATTTCTCATAATCTCTGCTCGATTTCACTTTCCAGGGAAGATCATTAGATATTACCCGCTTTCAGACCGAGTCCGATTTCCAGCTTGCGCCAGCGGACCTTTTCTTCAGAATCAGGGATTTACCACATAGACCGTTGAAATTAGACCTGTGAGTAGCTTTTATCATCCAGATGAGTCAGATGTTTGTTGGGCGGAGCGGAATGCTACCGTGCTTTTGCGTTTTGTGATACTAGGGGAAAAAGTTGTTTATAAATTTTCCGCGGATTGTACTGTTCACATGGGGAATAAGTTGGGTAAGAAGCGGCAAGTTGTGGATGAGAAGTATACGAAACCGCAAGGATTGTATCCGATCAAAGATGTTGATTTTAAGAAACTGAGGAAGCTTATACTTGAGTCTAAGCTCGCTCCGTGCTACCCGGGTGGTGATGATGGTGATTCCGGTCTTCTTGAGGAATGTCCGATATGTTTTTTGGTGCGTGTTTTAAGTTATGCTTACTCAGATTCTTTAATATCTTCTTCTCAATTATGAGTTTCTCTCTTACACTACGATTTGATTAGTGGGTCTTGTGTCCCGGTGGTGGATTGGAGTGTAAGTTACTCTCTGATTGTTCATTCGTTTTTGTAGCTTGGGAACAAAGCGATTGCCATTTTTTTTAATTATCTGCCATGAACAACATCACAGTATTATCGCCATCTTCTTTTTTCTTCTAAAGTTTGCCTGGTTAATGATCTGGTATACCACCATAACTAAGCTTCTCACGAGCAAGGACAAACAACAAAATGAGCTGAGAGATTCTGTAGAAGTAGTTAAAGCAAAGTGCCAAAGAGGGTAGTTGCCCTATAAGTTGATCTCTCTTTCCCAATCCAAACCGCTATTTTTTGTCTTAATGCCCTAGAGGTCCTGGTTGGGTTGCTTTGTAATAACAAAAAGAGGGCACTTTGTTAACCTGCAGGGGGTGACATTTATGATATTGTCGTTTGCTATGTGATCGCTATCATGGTAGTTATTATCTAATGCATGGATCTATTTTTTTCCTTCCTTTCCGTGTTAACTAGCAGGGGGTGACATTTATGATATTGTCGTTTGCTATGTGATTGCTATCATGGTAGTTATTATCTAATGCATGGATCTATTTTTTTCCTTCCTTTGTGTCTTCAGCACTATCCAACTCTAAATCGCTCAAGATGTTGCACGAAGAGCATATGTACAGGTAAGCTTTCTGATATGTTCCAATATTCTTTCAAATTTATCCAAGTGATGACGATCCTAACTTCTGTCTTGATCTTTGCTACAGAATGTTTTCTTCAGATGAAGAATCCAAATTCTACTCGACCAACACAGTATCCTTCTCTGTGAAACGTGTGCATAATTGTTTTCGGTAGAGGCGAGGGCGAAAGGCAATAATTTTTCATTTCTTTATCAAAACCTGTGACTCTTTAACCTCCTTAGATGTCCTTTTTGTAAAGCTTCAAACTATGCAGTGGAGTATCGAGGTGGAAAATCGAAAGAAGAACGGGGCTTGGAGCAAATTGTAACGCCACCTTTACCAAACTTTTTAATGTTTTTTTTTGTTCCGCCTTGCTTAGATTAATCTGAATGACATGTATGAATTGAATTGTATGATACACAGTTTTGTGCTTGGCTGGATAGGTGAAAGTATGTTCATACTAATAAAAAATGTTAATGTTACTGTATTCACACTTTATTGCAGGAGGAACAAAAGGTAATTGAAGCTAAGATCAGAAAGCAGCAGCAGGACTTTCAGGAAGAGGAGGAGAGAATGCATAGAAGACAGGAAACAAGTTCTTCAAGTGGAGTGACACATACAGAGAATATTGAGGGCACAACCTCTAGAGTTGTAGAAGGGGAAGCAATCGTCTCGTCTCAAGACTTAATTGCTACTCCAGTCCCGAGACAACAGCAGCACCAGTGGCCGAACCGGTGAGTCTACATTAATGGGCGATTGTACAGTTGAACGGTTGTAGGTCTTTATAAGCATGCTACTGTCAACCAAAGTTTTTATTTGTTGAGTTAGATGGAAACTATATGTCATTGTCTTCTTACATATGTCATTTGAGGAATGAATCACACCATTTGTTGGTGAGGTTATACTGTATATGTTGTTGGTCACAGCTGAAGAATTATTGTTACTTCAGTCAATTATGGAAGCTATCTTCCCTGGATTTAAGGGGGTAAAGCTTTTGTTGCATAGAAGGAGATGTAAAACTCACCAGTTTTGTTTGAGCATAATTGTACTCTTGACTGCTAGGGTATTATTCTCCTCTCTGTTCTAGTTTCAGCTTGTAGTTTGTGTTCCATCAACCAAGTATTGTGCTTTCTAGTGTGTTCTTGCTTGCTGGGTTATGACGACTTAATGTTGGGCCCAGTCAGGAGCAGTAGTTGAAGATGCATTGTAGTTTGTTCTCTGTAAACACTTGATGCTTTCTGACATTGGCCTTTATTTTATGTTGGACGATGGGAAGGTGTGCAAGTCTCATGCTTGCTAAAAAGTGAAGAGTGCTGCTTGCCTTACTTGGAGACGAAGGATTGAGTCTACGAAAAAGGGGACGAACAAGAAAGTTACCTTAGACATCATGAGTGGAATAACAAATATGTTTTGAAAATAGTATAAAACTTCCTATACAAACTGGATTTCTTAGATATTCACGAGCAAGGTTGTTGGTTTTGAATTCCGCTAGATGTTAATTGTGTATTTCTTATCATACTTATCCGCTTACAGCCTGTTTAGTTGTTAGTTCATTACCACCAGTAGCTATTAGAAAGTCTCATTTTCGCTCACGGGATCCTATATATTTACCTTTCTTAGTCCCTCTCCGTGATATTGTAGAATGCAATGTAATCTTGAAAAAAAATGGCTACCTTTAGTCTATCTTCTGTACTTCTTTGAGTTGTTTTTCTACTTCATTTTGTGTGTTTTTTTAATTGCATTGTTGGCATGGTAAGGATACTGAATGAAAGTTTTCATACGTGTTTCTTTACTCAGATGCCTTTTTGGTTGCAGGGAAGATGATTTTGACTGGGATCTGGAGGATATTATGGTTATGGAGGCTATATGGCTGTCTGTTCAGGTACTCTCATGTTAAAACTTTTGAACTTGGCAATAAATATCCCTTGCATGATTTGCATATGAAAGAGAGGCCTTAGCATCCTCCTTTCTTTCCATATATTTAAATGTCCTTAAATATTTAGGAGCTATTGGCTTGCCATGGATTCTCGCAAGGGAAGATCTCCTGTTTCTGGATTTGTCATCAGATGTAGCCTTATGTGGAATTTGTGCTCAGAGATAATCACTTTGCCCCTCCTATTACAGTCACATATCCGTTTTGTATTTAGGGTGAGGAGAACTTTCTTCTTTTTTTTTTCCCCTGAATTTCATGACTGGGGTTAGGGAGATTTGGGTTGGAATAGCCTGTATAGGCACCATAACGTTTGGTGCCAACATACATCTCAGTTAGTGCTGTGCTGAAAAGCAAAGTTGTTATTTTTAGAGGGGGTGGGGTGGTGGTGGTCAGTGACTTCCAGCTCACAAGAGATTTCTGTTAATGGAATTGAAATAAGGAGTTGGACACGTGCAAAATGTAGTGTGGTTTGCTGTTGCATGTTTTTGGATAAATCTAAGAAGTTAACAATTAGGCATAAGAGATAGCATTATCACTTTCCGAAGTACTGAAATCTTGGCATATTGGTTCTATCTTACAATTTGTTTTTTCATACTTTTGTCCCTTCAGGGACATCCAGTAAATTTGGAATGAAACTGAGAAGATTAGCATGACCCCTGCTCAAGGATGATAGGCACAAATCAAGAACATAATGTTTTGCAAACACATTATGAGAAAGATATTAATAATTATATAAATTTTAATTTGCTAAAGATCTTATTATTATTACTAAAAAGGAAATTATATATGTTTACTCTTCCACATAGGAAATGAATGAAATATTAGTAAATAAAAAAAGAGCACGGGCAAGGGTTTGATTGTGTAAATACTTTTGGCTTGAGATAGATTGCAGTTGGAATATCTGCTCTTTGTAAGATCATTGTTCTCATAGCTTTCAATTACTTGTTGAACTTGATCTCTAAATCTGAAGGCTACTGAACTCAGTCCCTGAATAAGCATGTGTTACTTTAACAGGTTAATAAAAAATCTTGGCATATTGGTTCTATCTTACAATTTGTTTTGTTGTACCTTTGTCCCGTCAGGGACATCCTGAAAATTTGGAATGAAACTGAGAAGATTAGCATGGCCCCTGCGCAAGGATGATAGGCACAAATCGAGAGAAGAATGTTTTGCAAACATATTATGAGAAAGATATTAATGATTCTATAAATTTTAATTTGCTAACGATCTTATTATTATTACTAAAAAGGAAATTATATATGTTTACTCTTCCACATAGGAAATGAATGAAGTATTAGTAAATAAAAAAAAGAGTACACGGGCTAGGGGTTTGATTGTGTGAATACTTGTGGCTTTAGATAAATTGCATTTGGAATAGCTGCTCTTTGAAATATCATTGTTCTCATAGCTTTCAATTACTTATTGAACTTGATCTCTAAATCTGAAGGCTACTGAACTCGGTCCTGTAATTAGCATGTGTTATTTTAACAGGTTAATAAAAAATGATTACTGTAGAACTTCTGTGGCACACTGGAGCCAGGTCACCTGATTATGATAATAGGATACTGGTACTTTAAGGTAAACACCTAGTTTCTTTTGATCATATAAATTGGAAGTTTTGGGCTTTGGATTTTGAAGTAGCGTAGTCTCTCAATACAGCGACTATGAGGCATGCTGGACAAAGGCAGCATGAAATCATGGTGACAGGCAGTAGCGGACCTAGAACTTTTGTTTAGGGGGGGGCAAAAAAATTTTTTGGCACTATTGTTCTTTTAAACATTATGTTATTTTGTATTTTTCAAAAATTTATAAGACTATTTTACCCTTTTCACTTTAGTTTTGAGTTATCTATATATCGTCAATTTTGGGCATCTAAATAGGGAAATAGGTTTATGCATTTGTGTATGGATGCTTTTTAAGAGAAAGGGTCTAGCTTGTTGCTTGTACATATGAATGTCATCTCTTAATGAGGCATGCCCAGGAACCATGTTCATGAGATGTGGCATGCTGTTATGCTCCCACTGGGAGAGATGTTTGATCGTGACAAAGGGCAACCATCCTATCCTAGGTTTTTCCTCCATAGTTGTTGGGAATGAAGGGTGTAGATTCACTGAATAGACACAATAGATGATAGAATCCCTGGGTACTATCCTAAAACCTAGCCCCTGATTTTGATTCATGCTAATGTCAGAATCATTAATCAACATCAGTTTCTTATAGACAACTTGCTATGTCACATGAAAGTTGCTTCAGCATGTTAGAGAGATTGCGGACCAGTATGTTGATGCTGTGAAATAAAAAAAGCAAGTGGAACCTGGTAGAGGATGCAATTATGTTTTCATCTGTGATAATCGGCAGAGATACTATATCTGTCCTTTCAAGTGGAACAACCTGTGGAGGTTGGAATTACAATTTCATTCTGATAAAGGGCAGATACTATTCCAGCACTGTCAAAGATCTGTTCTGGAACTGAGATTAGCAGAACTGCAAAAAGGTAGATTGAGCCTGTGTATTTGTAGGTTTGGAATCCTGTTTAGAAACCATATTAGTTTTGAAGTACATAGAAGTTTGTCTGAAGCATGCAACATGCTCAAAAGCTGAATTAAGATTCTAGGAGAAGGCTGAATCAGACACTGTCCACGAAGCTACAGCAGTGAATGCTATATAGATCCTATGTTATCTTGTTTGAATAAGGCTTGCTGCCTCCTTTTTAGTACTGATAAAAAAAAGTTTTCATAAGCAGATTCCGCAATCCAGATATGTCCTAGAGATGGATGGTACAACCTCTAAGACGTAGAATGGATTGATAATCTGTGGCTCATGATGTGTGTGGCTGGGGCAATGAGTGCATAGTACTCTGAAGCTACCGGTGTATCAAAGTAAGGTGACAGTGCTACATTCTGTCAAACATGGGCCATGTTGAACGTTGTGCCTTTGTTGTTGATCTATCAAGTTGAAGGACTGTGAACTTAAAAGTGTTTTGGTAGCTATTTTTGTTTATAAGATGTGTGAGGAGATTTTTTTTTCAAGAGTAAGGAAAAAAGAAACTTCTGACTCAAGAAGGATTTGCAGTCAGTGGAAATTTCATTTCTATACAATTCCAAATTTTCCTACGATATAACTTATTAAAACATTGAGAATCGATGACCTATCTATTCAATATTCTAATCTTTAGGGGGCGCATTTTACTTGTAAAGGCTGCTGCGTCAAGTATGTCTTTATATCATCTACATTATGAGCATAATGCAAATGTTGTTATTTCATGTCATATTGCAGAGTGCTTGTAATTTTACTTTTTCGTATAAATAAGATGCTTTGCTAGGAATCTTTGCATTGCTGTAGCTACATCTTGATTTATACGTACTTTTGATAACATCCTAGCTTTTCTTAGTGATGGCTTGGATGATTACTTTCTCTTTATGGAAAAAATATTTGTCTTCATTCTCTCAGGTGATCTGGTTTTTAATTTTCGGGCAATGTCTATGCTTTTGTAGGATAACGTTGTGCAACCGGCAGAGCAACCTCCTTACAGAAGCTCATCACAATTGCCTCCACCATCTCTTCCACCACCGCCACCACCACCACCACTGTTATCTTCTGGTGGTCTAGTATCTACCATAGCAGCCCTTGCTGAGCGCCAACAAATGGGTGGAGATCCCTTCACCAGAAACAATTACTACAACAATCGATGCATCTCTTCGCATCCACCGCAACCACTATCTCCTACATCATTATCAATGCCTGCTAGACTGGGATCTGCAGACGTATCCTCTCTTGCTGACTGCCAACATTTGGGTGGAGAACCCTCTAGCAGCAGCAACTACTACAACAACAGCAGCAGAAATCAAAACATCACTTTGGCAGATAATATGCTAGCTAGCAGTAGTAGTAGCAAAGCTTCCAGCCAGCCGAAAAAGTCAAACTGGTCCCACTTTTTTAACCCTTTGAGCAACTCAGTAGAATATCAGCATAACAGAATGGCCGTCTCAAGCAATGATTGTGGCGAATGGGTTACTAATGGTGATGGTACTATAAATACAAACAGATTAGGGGTGGGTGAAGCTGGGACAAGCTTTCCTAGAAGGAGCTCTGATGAGTCAGAACCGGAAGGTGAATTTATGTTGCCTCCTCCACCGCCACCTCTTCTGCCACGAGGGAGTTTTGAGTGCTCATGCTCAGATGAATCCGATGGTGAAGATGAATTTAAGTATCTTCAGCTTCCTCCACCGCCACCGCCTCCACCTTTTCTGCCTGCAACATCATCCCAGCAGCAGCAATTTGCTGGTGGTGGAACTGGAGAGGGTTTTCATGGTGGCATGGCTGGTCCCATTGTACCAGAGAGCTTTGAGGAGCAGATGATGTTTGCCATGGCAGTCTCACTAGCTGAGGCCCGAGCAAGGACATCTGCTGCCCAAGGAGTTGCCTGGCAATGAAAGAACATGAACATGGGTTTAGAAGCTTTTTGAAGGTGAGCAAAAATGCAAGTGTTAATGGTGGATCCTCTCTATCTCTATCTTCTCCCCTTTTAACTACTTGTTTGATAGAGAATGGCTGATGCTTGGTTGATTGATACGGTTGCTGGGGTTCTGTAAATGTTGATTGGGTGGCGCTGGTCAATTTGATTTGTGTTACTTTGTTGTCAGTTGGGTTTTTTTTAACCTGATTTACTTTTAGTGAGCAATAAAAGAAAAAAAAAAGGTTTGATTTTGCTTAGAATTGTAATGCTCATCTTCTGGCTATTTGTTTTTCATCTTCTGGCTATTTGTTTTTCTTACACTTGCACGCGTTTTTTCACCGTTTCCTGGAAAGCAGGCGAAACATGTGCTTTTCCCCCTTTTTTGGAACGACAAATATCATTCATGAAATTAAGAAGAGCAGGATTTTACAAGCTATGACGAATTCAGACAACCGCTGGAAGTGAATAAGTTACTTCTATCAGGATTAGGAGAAAGACCCGATTTTAATCATATTTCTTCTTCTGGTTATCAATATAGACAAATTCAACCTATGGGAGAGGAAACTAAATTACTCCCTACGTTAATTTATATTTGTCGTTTTAGGAAGTGAATTTTGTTTAAAAATACATGTCATTCTAATTTTTTGACACATTTTATTCCACTTTTAATTCTACTGTCCAACACAAAAATAATTATCTGGAAAAATTAAACGTAGGGATGTGTTATTTTAGGAATGTGTACTTTCCTTAATAAGTGTGTAAGTTTCTAAAATGTTAGTAGATATTATTCAACGGGACTACTTTTACAACTGAGTACTTAGACCGATCAAACATTGATATCTGCGAGGATAGTAAGTGTGAGACTTGGTTTTAAAAAGCATGCCTAAGGTGCACGTGAGGCGGTGGCGGCTGGAGCTAATGCAGACAGAGGAAGTGCGGAGAAGAAGATGCAAAGATGAAGGTGGAGAGGGTTTTTTTTGTTTGTTTACTTCCACTTATCAAAATGATTAGATTAGTTAGGAAGTTTTTTTGTTGGGAAATTTCTTGCATAACTCATGATATACCATATAACACTAAGATTTTACTTATTTTATCAAATAATAATCTGTCTAATATTCTGTTAAATGTACCGTTAATATTCCTGAAAAATGATTTAAACTATCCATTTTATTAATTAGCAATCTAACAGTGATTTGTCATACTCATAAATTCTATAAGGTATCACTTTCGTTTAACTATTAATATGGCTAGTTTAATCTTTTTTCTAGGGATGTCAAAAGAGTGGTTAATGAAATATAGGATAGTGTTTTATGTTGAAATAAATAAAAACTCAGTATTACCCTACGGTTAGGGGTGTTCATGGCCGGTTAACCGGCTAATCAGTTAACCGGAATTCGGTTAACCGCATTGACGGTTAGTCAATATTAATAACCTTAACCGCTTCATTTAGCAACGGTTAACCGGGAACGGTTAATCGCCGGTTTCGGTGCGGTTTTATCGGTTAACCGTAAACCGGATAATGAAAAAAAAAACAATTTCAGAATTTACTAAACTTCCATTAAATTAGACCACCAACCCCCGTAATTCAATTATTGAGACAAGACTTCTGAATAACTATCTATCTTCATCAATGGCTAAGAAGTCGATTTAAAAAAAAAATAAAAAATCAATGGCTAAGAAATGATCTAGTATCTTCGTTGTTGCAGCACTAGTGTAATTAGCTCAGACAAGGAAGAAGCAAAGAGATCCGCAACTACACAGCAAATTAGCATAGTATTACTCCACTTCCGGTCAACATCTCCGAGTTTAAAAGATCAAAATCGGAGAAAAATATCAAAATCTCTGCCACTTGGTTGGGAGTTAATATTAACGCAGTAAGAAATTGGGGTCTCCTCCCCGAACCAATAGTTCGCTTGAGCGCAGAGGAGGTTTAAAATGCAAAACAGAGGTTACAGATAAAATGAAAGATCACCTTTGAAATAGTTAAAGCCGGGCTCCACTGTTCTTTGAGAACATTATTCCCCTTCCTTTTCTTTTACCCAAACTGAGATGATCCTCCTTACTACAAGCTGCCGAGAGTTTTGCTGACTGGTGAGGGAGATGTTGAGTGAGGAAGATTGAAGAGAAAGAGAATGAAGAAGCGGCGTGAATGATGGGTG
This sequence comes from Limonium bicolor, assembly GCA_023374045.1. Classification (NCBI taxonomy): domain Eukaryota; kingdom Viridiplantae; phylum Streptophyta; class Magnoliopsida; order Caryophyllales; family Plumbaginaceae; genus Limonium; species Limonium bicolor. The sequence goes on along the minus strand of CM041779.1, from coordinate 66,953,070 downwards.
AGAGAAGTTGTCCGCGTTGTTAGGGTTGCAATGAAAAAGTTTTGGGAAGAGTAATTTTAAAAAATATAATTCATATGTATAATTAGCCGGTTAACCGGATAAACAAAATATGATAACCGAAACTGTAACCGAAACCGGCTAATTTAGCTGGTCGGTTAACCGAAACCGGAAAATCCGTGCGGTTAACCGGATTTTCGGTACGGTTTTCCCGGTTTCGGTATCGGTTATACGGTTACGGTTTTTTATGAACACCCCTACCTACGGTGGTATATCATGAATTAAGCAAAAACTCAATATTATCTTATGTAATTTTAGAAACACAAAATAAGTAAAAACTCAATAATGTTTTATTAAATTTTATGTTTTATTCTAAATCTGGCGATCTCATTCACCCATGTTCTTATCTATTCCCCTTCCCCGCCGATTGGTACTCACCATCTCTTTTTCCCATGCCCCCTTCTCCTCCTCCTCTAAGTTCACTTTCCTTTTTCTTTTCTCCATTCAATCCTCCCACCTACCACCATCCAAAGTTCCAACACAGCAACCCCCACTTTTCTACATTATATAATGTGGCATTATGTTGTCTGTATGTACAAAATGTAAGTTCCAACACAGCAACCCCCACTTTTCTACATTATATAATGTGGCATTATGTTGTCTGTATGTACAAAATGTAAATTTCTAACAATCTATCACTGATTCTAACAAAGATGGTCGTCTTGACTAGGGGTGTTCATGGAAAATCAGAACCGCCAAACCGGAACCGGTGAAACCGACACCGGAAACTCGGTTAACCAAAATCGTTTGCGTTTAGTTTCCCGGTTCCGGTTCCGGTTATTGATTTTGATGAATTCGGTTAACCGAAAAAACCATTTAATATTTAGTTTATTAATTTTTTTAATTTTTTGAGTATAAATATGGTTAATTATTATATTTATCAAAAATAAATATACAATTATATAGTTAATGGTTAGAATTATACCAAAACTAAAAAAATCTTATCAAAATTGGCGATTAACCGGTTTAAATCGCACCAAAACCGGAAAAACTGCACATTGTTTACTAATTATAAGAAAAAACTCACATAAATCTACATCATTTCGGTTAACCGTTAAACCGGTAAAAGCGCATCAAAACCGACGGTTAACCGATCCTGTTAACCGTATCTAAATGAATGGGTTACGGTTATCGAATTTAACTAACCGACAAAACCGATTATGAATTCCCCTAGTCTTGACTACGTGATGCGTTCACCTTGTCCTCTCACTCATCTCCTCAGACCACCTCACGCATAATAAAACCAAGGTATAAGATCATCCAGTAGAGAAGGAGCCCCAAGCTAACTTTTTGATAAAGCATATGCCAAAAGATAATGATAAAAAAAGCTTATTAGCTAAGTAAGAGTAAACATGTGAGAGATTAATCTTGTCAATTAATGCATGACTGAATGAGAGATGAGATCGGACGAAAAGAACCCGAGTGAACAGAATTGAGATATAATGCAACGGTGCTCCCGGTCCTTATCGAAGAGAAATGTTAAATCGGCAAAGAGAAATAAAATGGGCCAATCGCTAAGGATCATTGAACCCAATGACGAACTTTGGGCCTCTCCTTCACCTCGTTTAGATACACGACCCTCTCGCTTTTTTTTTTTTTTTTTGAAGTCTACACGACCTTCTAGCTTAAATCGAACAAATTGTGGAGTACGCTATTATATGTCTGTGTGTTTTTTTTCTTTCATTTGGAACAATAATTTTTTACAAAAGGGTGGTAAAAATAACACAGAAAACTCAATTGTACCAGCTGGGAATCTATCTTTGGTCCTTTGGTTTTTTTTTTTTTTAACTTGTGTGTAACATGAGTATCATATAGTAAGTACATTTCAAAGTAAATTGCGTATTACGTCTTTTTTCCATACTTCATATATATCATGCCTATAACTAATGAGAGAATTATAACATTGTGTATGATTAGTTGTGACCGTCCAGTCCACTCGATTTTTTCTTAAGACGGATTTGGCGCTTATCTTTTCTGGGAATTACGCACCATGTAGGGTAGACTGGCAATTTGGGTCACTGGGTTGGGTTGATATAACCTTAATTCAACCCATTTAAAATATCATTAACTCAACCCAATCCAAAAATGGATGGGTTAGAAAATTATGAATCTTACCCAACCCATTTAAAATCCCTTAACCCTAACCCAACCCATCCAATCCATTTTTTTAAGCATACAATAATTTAGATATATTAGGAGTAGAAATTAATAAAAAAATCCAAAAACATCCAGTGCTAGCTGGCACACTAATTAGGATGAAACAAAAGGACGAGAAGTAATCTTACTTGATCGACCCAACTTTAAACGAATTCCATGTTATGCAAAGAATGTAAAAGTACTGCACCGATTTCCCATGAATAGATGATAAGTGCAAAACATATAGACTTTTAGGTTTAATTACCTTATAATTTGCAATATCTAAAGCACATGTTTCCCACTTATTATGCGTTTTTTCCTAAGATTTATGTTTTGACATGAACTAATGCATTTTATATGTTAAATGTAGGAAAAAGCCATGTAATTATGTAGATTATCTCATGAGGATTTCAACGCAACAAACAGGGATTAAATCGGAGTTTAAACGAAGAATCTAGAGGGAAAATAAGTTGTGTCCGAACTTGCGTCCGGACATGCAAGTTCGGACACAACACGGGGAAGCAAGCTTCGCAGAGCGTCGATATGTCCGAACATGCAAGTTCGGACGCATGTTCGGACACGTCGGTAATGACATCGTACAGGGCCGTGTCGACAAAGTGTGAAGAGATAATAACATTATCTCTTCACACGCCTATTCTACCGTCTCTTCTCCCTCTTTTACCCATATTTTCCTATAAATACACCTACAACCCTCCATTAATCCATGTGTCATTCCACCTCCCAACCCATGCCATTTTTCCTCCATAAAATTACCATTATCTCTTCAAAAATCACACACCCCATCTACATAATGTCCACATAAAATTCACACAGCTCCTCATCCCATAAATCATTCCATTTCCATACCGTTATTCTGTCCAACCTCTGTTAAAAAATATTAGCAGTCGAAATAGTGGAGCTGAATTAAGCATCTTTTCCAGATGATTTCTTCTACTTCTTATTATGTCTTCTTTTTAACTATGTTGGGCTAAGAGGATATACTCCGGGTGAAGGTTAAATTATAGTTTGTTTAATTATGTAATTTATATTTTTACCGGTTTAATTAAATACAGTTTGTTACGATTAAAGCTTATCTCTCGCCTTTTTAATAAATTTCATGAATTTATTAAAATGCTTTACTAAACCTATTTTGATCAGATCCGTGATAAATAGACAGATTAATTAAGCCGTAAATCTGTAAAAAAACTTATTATGATTTAATGAGTTAGTATTTTCAGACGCAAATATAATTTCTCATACTTAATCCGTTTACACGTGTTTTGCTTGAATCTGGATTAAACTGAGCATGTTCTGGTAAACGAGTTCTTTTGAGTCTATGATTTAGTTCTTAAGATAATAACAGGATTTTTGCCAAACTATTATAATAAAACCGGTAGAAATAACATAATTATTCAGACTATATAAACCTGAACCCAGAGTCCCGTTTTATTCATCTTTCACTCAGTTATTTTATCTGCTATTTTAATTTATAAAAACAAGTCAGTTAATTCCCCCCCTTTGTGACAAAGCTTAGGTATTATATTATTTCACTATAAGTCCCACGGTTCCCGACCGACGCTTCTGTCTTACTATACTACTGCGACCGGAATTTGTTTGCAGCCCGACATATATTTTGAGTTATTAATTTCTTTTTCAATTGTTTTAAATACATCAGTTCCAACACCTCGAATATTCATGTCTGCAATAGAATAACACATACTTTTTCCATAAGTTTATATATATATATATATATATCAATTTGATCCTAAAGCTCTACCACTACCGGGGAATAATCCTATCTAGAGATGCACATGATCCTAATGCTCTTAATAAAAAGAGGGACGAAAATGAAAATCTTCATTATGGAATAGAGAAATATACTAAAGACAAATATTCTAAAGTTAGAAATAATTTATAAACTGAGAGCTCAAAGCCTCAACTATTGTAACACCCCTAAAACCGGCCTAAGAGTTAAGGGTGCTACACGCCGCGTATTGCTACCTAATAACGCAAGGCTCTAAAACACTCAAACGCAATAAAGGCCCAAAACAAAGTTTACTTAAATATTGCAAACTAATGTATTCAAATACAGCGGAACAAATACCAAAATCCCAAATACGAAACTGAGTCAGAAACAGAAGTCAAAAGTATAAGGCCCGAAGGCTACAACATCTCAGAGTATCAAACTGAATAAACATAAAAGCTAATTACTATAGCTCCAGAACTTAGGATGATCCTCGCTGATCAATCTGCAAAAATGTTAGAAGTAGGGGAATGAGTACACAACTATGCCCAGTAAGCAGCGACCGTCATCAGTAAGGTCGCTCAAAACAATTGAAAACAGAAGAAGGAGAAGATAAATATCTATCCACAATTCTCAATATCCAGAAGCTTTCAGAACAGAAACAGAGTGGAACTCAAGGAGGGTTCCCATATCAGAAACAGTCAGAGCGCTTAAACAGAAAGGGGGACAAACACAATGCACACACTCAGAAGGGTCGAAGACCCATAGACCATACCAGGTCTCCCGGCAACGCAGAAATGACTCGAAAGAGCCAAAGGGTTCGTCAACCCCACAGAACAGAAAGGGAATGACCCACACTCAGAATGACGTCTACATGGTATACCACGGAATAGCTCGACCCAGCCATTCACGGCTCAGAAACAAAGTGTAATGTCCCAAAACAGAAGGATTGCTTAAATAGAAGCAAAGTTGCATTTAAATATGCCAAAACACTCATAAACCAGTAGTACAGACCATAAGGAATCCAATGCCACAGACGGCACTCAAATCGGAGTTCAAACGAAGAAGTTATGGTGAAAACAGAGGGGTGTCCGAACTTGTGTCCGAACGTCGAAGTTCGGACACAAGTCGAGACTCAGAAACCAGAGAGAGCCAAATGTCCGAACTTGTGTCCGGACATCAATGTTCGGACACAAGTCGAGTTGAATCAGATAGAGGAGTTCAGAATGTCCGAACATCCAAGCTCGGACGGATGTTCGGACGGGTTTTACGGGAAAACACGCGGAAGGTCCGACCTTGTGTCCGGACTTCGAAGTTCGGACACAGGTCGAACTTTAAATCAGAGGGAAAACTTGAAGGTGTGTCCGAACATCCATGTTCGGACAGATGTTCGGACATGCCCCGAACTTGAAAATCAGTAAGACAAGAACGCACTGTCCGAACTTCAAAGCTCGGACAGAAGTTCGGACAGTGCGAAAACTGCAAATTCCAAAAGGCGAACAGAGCAGAAAAACAACGCAATTCAACACCACGAATTGCCAATTAAGCACACACCAAATCAGACATTAAAGCAGGAAACCATGGGGGTTTAGCCATCCAAAAATCACAACAAAACGCTAATAGAAACCACACACACAAACCACAAACAATCCTTGCAACACCCCATGGCTGAACTTCCAAACTGAATCGAGTAACCACCTACCTCAATAATCAGCACAATCCAACGATCTGAGCAGTTCACAGCAACACGAAACGAAACCGCCAACCAGACACCGATCAACGAGCACTGATTTCCACAATGACAAATCCATAATCAGAAAACACAGAAGGAACCCCCAAACTCAAAACCTCGAAAGACTGTAACACAAACCTGGATTCGGAAGTCTAGAATCCCACAGTCCAAACAGTCTACAGCCTGTGCAACTTCGCAACTCCAATCAGAACCAATGCCACTGATTCAACCACAATCGAAAGCCAAATCAGAACTGAGAGAGAGGAAACCAACGACGAAATTCGGAATTCTGCAGCGCAAACCTGATAGCGAGGAGAAGGAAAACCAGCAACGAAGAACTCCAATCCAAACGCAGCAGCAGAATTACAAATCTCAGCAGATGAAAAAGAGAGAGAGAAGAGAGGAAGGAAGGAGCCAAAATTGTCGCTCTGAAGGCACGATGAAGAGACGCTCTCACGATCTATCTGACGTGAATAACAATGATTAGGAAAAGAAGAATTTAAGGAATTCCTTTCCTTATAACCAAATAATTAATTACCTTAATTAATGAATCAAATGACCTCCTCGTCCTTGGCAATTAAAAGAATGTCGCTGACGTCCCAACTGATGGCAAGGGATTTTTAATCCAACTTTAGAACAACGTTGTAGCAGATATAATATAAGGTACAAATTGTACGGGTTATAACAACTATGACTGATTGTTTTAAAATAATTACACCTATTTAAATTGAGTGCTCATGCTTGAGAAAAGTACAATCACAATCACTTAATCGTTATCAACAGTTGAGGAATTTTTATGCAGCATGTTATCCGTATTGTTGGCTTCAGAATTCACTAAGAGGTCTATAATCAAGATCCTACTTACAAAAAATACATATCACCTACTTTTGTTCACCCTTCTAGATAATCTAAACATACATATGTTCTCAAGAACAACTATGATAGTGAGAATAAGAAAAACAAACCTTTGACAGAGATGAAGAACGTCATAGACATGAACAACGACGTAGAGAAGAAAAATGGATGTGAGTCTGCAAGACGAGAGCATTTGGGTTTTCAACATTATGTTAAGGTCTGGATGGACCCTTTGTTTGATATGCAGCTGGTTGGGTCATTTGTTTAGTTAAGATTACATAATATTATTAAAGGTGGGATAGTCCAACTGCACTTAGGCTTAAGGCTAAGGTATAGTGTGATCTGAAAATAATATATATATGTGTGTGTGAATTAATATTTTTATTTTTATTATTAACAAATATATTTTCGGGTTTCAGGTTGGGTCATGGGTTAAGAGCTCTACCCTAACCCAACCCACAAAATTATCTGATTACCCTACCCAACCCAAAAAATAGATTAATCAATAATCAAGACCCTAACCCGTAAAAATATGGGTTGGGTTCGGGTTGAGTTTCGGGATGGATCAAAATTGTCAGGTCTAATGTATGGTATGCGAACATGTGGGGATTTGGATCAACATCACGGTGTTTTTTTGGTGGCTGACATCCATTCCCCGTGGGATGAAATGGGCCTACATGGAATCTTCACAACAATGGAATCACCTGGGTTGCCTTGTTCGGCTAGTTTGGTACGTATTATCCGGGATGGGCCTATTTGCCATCATTTTTAAGAAACTGGGCCTCGACAACTAATCCCATTGTTTTTGATAGAGCAGTGTACGTACGCACCTACGAAGGCCCATGTTCCCCAGCATAGTAGCGACCAATCGTTGAGGTGCCATTATCAACGTACTCATGAAGAAAATAAGTGGATAGGGAACTCCCAACGAGAGAGGGAGATGCAACTCGAGATAATTTAAAAGAACAAATTTTGAAGGGTGGAGCTAGAGCACAAAATCAGATGAAAAAACGATTTTCTTATATGAAAGGAAGGAGATGACCCTAGGATTCTCAAGAGAGAGATAGAAGGGAGAAAGGATGGACGTGATGTCCCGTACGTTAATTAGTGAGAGATCAGGGGACAATCGCAGAGGAAATGCGAAGCATGTTTGAAGTTTCTTCAAAAATTTAGAGCCTAATAGTAGATAAGTATGAATGTGGAAGTTAAGGATATTATGAGGAAACTAAGATGATGTAAGAAGTCCAAATCGAAGAAGAGTTTATACTATAGACTCCGTTCGCTCACACATTTAGAACATTAATGTCCTTCCTTTCCTTCCAATCAAATACAATATGTATCAATTTACAAGTGGTTAGAGAAATGACTTGTCACTCTTGTATTTGTTAATTAATCAGAATCACATTAATCTTAAAGCTGCATATGGCTGCGTTTCAGCCAGACACCGAACAAGGTCTATATTGTAGAAGGAGAATGTCACACTAGCAGGGCCGGCTCGAAGCCCGTTCATTATGGGCTACGGAACAGGGCCCCCAATATTTGGGGGTCCAATTTTTATTTTTTGTTTATAGATTTTTATCATGAGAAAATTATATAAGGGTCTAAATTTATTTTGAGTAAACTATATCAAAACTTTATGTTTAAGATACATACAAACATTATAATATGATTTTTATAAATGTGTAATTTAATTAATAAATTTTCTATTTTTACATAATTTAATTTTATAAAGGTCTCATTTTAAATTTTAGTACGGGCCCCGGAAATCATCGAGACGGCCCTGCATACTAGCTATAGCCATAAAATAAAAAGGGTCCTAAGGATAATTGAACACCCCACAACAAACTTGGAGCCTCTTCCTCACCTTAATTTCTCAGTGGTGTCTTTCTCACAACATGGTAGTAGGTAAATTTCAAACCCATAACTTTTTAGTTCTGGGATATCACTCCACTACTAACCAAACCACAGACTCAGTTGGTGGCTTGGGATTCTTGTCTCTCATGACTCGAGTCTTGCTCTGGTCAATAATTAAGAAGCTTACTTGCAATTGTGATATGCATGCATTTAATGTGGTTGACCTAGCTAGTGGAAATGATTTTCCTTTCCACTCTGGAGGGAACAAAACACCCCCTAATTTTGTTAAATTACATAAATTTGTAATGTAAATTTTTTTTTTTTAGAAAAATTTAGTAAAACCCCCCAAATTTTTTATAATTCTTTCTTTGACCCCGTCAACTTATATTTCTGGCTCCGCCCCTGACCTTGAGACTAGTTTAACCTCTATAGACTTTTAGGAAGTATCTTCGTGGTAGCCTTATAGGACGTTGTGGATAGATTTGCTCTTGATCCGAGTCACCGTATTATATATTGTCGTGTGTAATTAAGTATATGATTTGGCAAGTGCATTTCTAACTCACCTGTCTGATAGATATACGTACAGTCTTTGATAAAATCGGTTTTCTTGCGGCACGTTCCGAAACTATTTTACCATGTTGAAAAAACAATCACGATATGGTTCCTAACTACTACCTCCGTCCCGTCATAAGTGTCTTGTTTGCTTTTTGGCACGTTTTTCCACCTTAATATTAAACATATAAGGTAAAATAATTTTATAAAACTAAATTTTGTATTATATAGTTTATCATGTAAGGAATCATATGTAAAATTTAAATTTTCAAAATTAATTTATCTTATATATTAAAAATTGAAGTCAAACGACATGTCCAAATCTACTGCTCGAAGATAATCTGCATGCGAGGCGGCACTTCAACTTAACTGTGGTTTATAATTGAAATAATATATCTATTACTTGTCGTGCAAGTTATTGAAACAAAGATCATAAGATCCAGTAAATTATGACATAAGTCAATTAAGCACATGTGCGTGGGTCCATATATAGTATACAACAACGACAGGTATAATTAATGTGATATTTATAAGTACCTTTTTTATTACGTGGAACTTCCCCAATTAAGTAGGAAACTGATCATAAAACTGTACAGACACAAGTATCTACGGAAGTCCTACAATTTGTATGATTGATTTTTCTTCCTTCTACTTCTACTTGTTCTTCTTCTTCAATAATGGTCAAACTTAATTAGTTATCAAAAGCAAAGCAAATGTACAATTCAAAATAATTATTTCAGAAAAAAAAAAACAGAAGCAAAGTAGCAGTCAATATCTAGAGAACTAGAAAAAGCGGTGTTAGCTAGCATTGGAGTCAACATGCATATGTATGTAGACGCCAAACAGAACAGTCACACGCAAGGACTAATCTTTTTTAAAAATTATCACCCCATCACATCTCAATATATGTGGGTGTTTCAGAGGAAGAGAAAAAGAAAATAGGGTGGATAAAGAGAAAGGAGGAAGAAGATGGGGGGTAGGATAGTAAGTGAGAAAAGTAAGAGAGAGAGAAATAGTAATGGAAAGTAAAGTATGCTGCATCTGAGTTTGGAGTGCGAGGGTAGATGGGGATATGATATACTGTAAAAAACATTAATTATAAAAATTAAATTTATAAAGTTATATTACCAAATGATATATTAAAATAGTAAAAAAAGTATAACCAATTAATATAATAACAACTAATGACATTGATTTGATAGTTACCTAACAAAAAAAAAACAAAAAAGCTGTATCCCAAACAATAGTGGAGCAATAAAATCTACGCTTTTTATGCGCACGCGCTAGTACTTGACCAAGGGAAGAAATGATTTCCCACTGGTTAAATTTCAAACCAGCATAGACAGCTCTTTTGCGAGATGATCAATATGTTCAGTCGTGTTTTCACTTCACACAGTCGGAAAATGACCATTTTACCCCTTCTTTAATATCTTTCAGAAATTGCTATATTTATCCACAATTTGTGACATATTATGAGGTGACTCCAAATTTCATTACGCACAGACGGAATTCCAATACGTTCAGTCAGAAAATGACCAATTTAGGGGTTAATGTAGGCAAAATTTATTAAAAGCGGTTCGAAAAAAACAAAGAAGGATTCCGAAGTACTTATATAAGTAAAAAAATATATCATAAAAATTATCAGCAAAGTATACCATGACAAAGTAGACGAAAAGACGAACGCGTCAGCGCAAACGGATCGAAAAACGGAGCTATAACGAAGAAGATATGACAATTTTAAGACCGGAACTCGGTGCCAGCACCGATAAGGAAGGGCCGGCGCCGGTAAAAAAGACCGATGCCTGCGCCGGGTTCCGGTTTTAAAATTGTCATATCTTCTTCGTTATAGCTCCGTTTTTTGACCCGTTTGCGCCGACGCGTTCGTCTTTTCATCTACTTTGTCATGGTATACTTTGCTAATAATTTTTCTGATATATGTATTATTTCTTCTTAAGCACAACATTAACTATCATCGACGTCTTGTTCGAAATTGCCTATCAACCACTAATTACATGTCCGTTGAAGAAGAATCTATTTGAAATTCATTGAACGTTTCTATCATTTACACCAATTTCACGTCCATTGACGAAGAATCTATTTGAAATTATCAAAATTTCCTATCAATATCAATATTAACTATCATTATCGACATTAACTATCATTGACTTCTTATTCGATAGTAAAACGAAGCAGGGATGAGGCGGACCGTAGGGAACACAATGCACGCTACAGGGCTAGTACGAGGAGACGACGTCCCCCGACTTGATTAGTGCAAACACAGACTTGATTGGTGCAAACACATTTGGATTTCATGTACTGGTAGTCAACAGAATTGTTAATTGTTCTGGGATTTAAAATGCTGCGTGTGTCGAACAACTTGTAACATTATGAGAAATGACGTGCGAACAATGTTGTTTGAAAATGAAACTCCGAAATAGAATCGCTTTTGAAGTCCTGAAAATTTGTTACAAAGATGTATATATTTTCACTTGTTATAAAAAAAAACCTTTTAGGAGCAATCTCCGACGACAAACCGATCTCGCTTTTGAAGTATTGAAAATATGTTTCAAAGATGTATACAATTTCATTTGTAAAAAAAACATCTTTTTGAGCAATCTCCGACGATAAACCGATCTCGTTGTTCTTAAAAGAATTCACTAAATAGAATCCACGAGAATCACGATACACTAAAGGGCTAACGCACCCACAATTAGCACTAAAACCTAGACTAATTCCTAACGCCACTGTTCATCCTCTCACTTCTTCTGTCAAAATGTATCAGATTTCTTCTTTTCCTCTACCATGTACCCCCCAATTAGGGTTTATGTTGGTCATTTGAATTGTTAATTGTTCTGGGATTTAAAATGATGCGTGTGTCGAATAAGTTGTACCATTTACCCTCCAATTAGGGTTTTCATGTTAGTCATTTGAGGATTGTGGAATGCATTTCGGGCATCAGTTGTTGAAATGAATTAATTAGTGGAATCGGTGGAAATGATAGACAATGTTAATGTATATGGAAAATCCCTACTGTTTAAAACTAAAAAATCGACATTTACTGCACACTTTGAAGTCTTGATCTTCTTTAGTCTTTCCTCATCGCTCTTGCAGTCCAGTAGAAGATCGTCAATATGAAGTAGTTCATGTTTGTCGTCATCATTTACTGCACACTTTGAAGTCTTGATCTTCTTTAGTCTTTCCTCATCCCTCTTGCAGTCTAGTAGAAGATCGTCAATAGAACTATTGTTTTGAGCAATCTCCGACAACAAACCGATCTCGCTTTTGAAGTATTGAAAAAATGTTTCAAAGATGACATTTTTTGAGCAATCTCTGATGACAAACCGATCTCGCTTTTGAAGTATTGAACATATGTTTCAAAGATGTATACATTTTCATATGTTATAAAAAAACATTTTTTGAGCAATTTCTAACGACAAACCGATATCGCTTTTGAAGTATTGAAAATATGTTTCAAAGATGTTTCAAAGATGTATACATTTTCATTTGTTATAAAAAACACATTTTTTAAGCAATCTTCGACGACAAACCGATCTCGCTTTTGAAGTATTGAAAATATGTTTCAAAGATGTATACATTTTCATTTGTTATAAAAAATAACATTTTTTGAGCAATTTCTGACGACAAACCGATCTCGCTTTTGAAGTATTGAAAATATGTTTCAAAGATGTATACATTTTTATTTGTTATAAAAAACACATTTTTTGAGCAATCTCCGACGACAAACCAATCTCGCTTTTGAAGTGTTGAAAATATGTTTCAAAGATGACATTCTTTGAGCAATCTCCGACGACAAACCGATCTCACTTTTGAAGTATTGAAAATATGTTTCAACGATGACATTTTTTGAGCAATTTCTGACGACAAACCGATCTTGCTTTTGAAGTATTGAAAATATGTTTCAAAGATGACATTCTTTGAGCAATCTCCGACGACAAACCGATCTCGCTTTTGAAGTATTGAAAATATGTTTCAAAGATGTATACATTTTCATTTGTTATAAAAAAAATATTTTTTGAGCAATTTCTGACGACAAACCGATCTCGCTTTTGAAGTATTGAAAATATGTTTCAAAGATGTTTCAAAGATGTATACATTTTCATTTGTGATAAAAAACACATTTTTTGAGCAATTTCTGACGACAAACCGATCTCGCTTTTGAAGTATTGAAAATATGTTTCAAAGATGACATTTTTTGAGCAATCTCTGACGACAAACCGATCTCGCTTTTGAAGTATTGAAAATATGTTTCAAAGATGTATACATTTTCATTTGTTATAAAAAATAACATTTTTTGAGCAATTTCTGACGACAAACCGATCTCGCTTTTGAAGTATTGAAAATATGTTTCAAAGATGTATACATTTTCATTTGTTATAAAAAACACATTTTTTGAGCAATCTCCGACGACAAACCAATCTCGTTTTTTAAGTATTGAAAATATGTTTCAAAGATGACATTCTTTGAGCAATCTTCGACGACAAACCGATCTCGCTTTTGAAGTATTGAAAATATGTTTCAAAGATGTATACATTTTCATTTGTTATAAAAAAACATTTTTGAGCAATTTCTGACGACAAACCGATCTCGCTTTTGAAGTACTGAAAATATGTTTCAAAGATGACATTCTTTGAGCAATCTCCGACGACAAACCGATCTCGCTTTTGAAGTATTGAAAATATGTTTCAACGATGACATTTTTTGAGCAATTTTGATGATTATCAAATAAATTCTTCTTTAATGGACATGAATTTAGTGGAATTGATAGGTAAGTTTGAACAAGACATCGATGATAGTTAATGTCGATACATCTAACTATTTAGATTGGTGTCCAATTCATCTGTTAATTAGAATAGAACATGCTTGATTATTTTACTATGGAATAAGAAGTTAATGATAGTTAATATTGATATTGATAGGAAATTTTGATAATTTCAAATAGATTCTCCGTCAATGGACGTGAAATTGGTGGAAATGATAGAAAAGTTCAATGAATTTCAAATAGATTCTTCTTCAACGGACATGTAATTAGTGGTTGTAGGCAATTTCGAACAAGACGTCGATGATAGTTAATGTTGTGCTTAATAAGAAATAATACATATATCAGAAAAATTATCAGCAAAGTATACCATGACAAAGTAGACGAAAAGACGAATGCGTCGGCGCAAACGGATCGAAAAACAGAGCTATAACGAAGAAGATATGATAATTTTAAGACCGGAACCCGGCGCAGGCGCCGGTAAGGAAGGGCCGGCGCCGGCGCCGGTAAAGAGTGACGCGCGCCCGCGCGCGGTCTTCTTTACCGGCGTGGCGCCGGCCCTTCCTTATCGGCGTTGGCGCCAAGTTCCGGTCTTAAAATTGTCATATCTTCTTCGTTATAGCTCCGTTTTTCGATCCGTTTACGCCGACGCGTTCGTCTTTTCGTCTACTTTGTCATGGTATACTTTGCTGAAATTTTTTATGATATATTTTTTTACTTATATAAGTACTTTGGAATCCTTCTTTGCTTTTTTTGAACCGCTTTTAATAAATTCTGCCTACATTAGCCCCTAAATTGGTCATTTTCTAACTGAGCGTATTGGAATTCCGACTGTACGTAATGAAATTTGAGGTCACCTCGTAATATGTTTTAAATTGTGGTTAAATATAGTCATTTATGGAAGATATTAAAACAGGGGCAAGATCGTAAAGTTTTTTAAAATTCCGACTGTGCAAAGTGAAAACACGACTGAACGTACGAGTTCAGTTTTGGAATATTCCATACTTCCCCCAAATCGTACCTTCTTCTTTTTCTCGTTTTATTTATTTATCCTTCCATATATTTGCATATATAAACACACCAAGCACGAAGAAAAATTCTGGACTCTCTATACATATTTATCCTCATCTATTGACCGACACTATGTTTAGGATGAATCAGTTCTAAAATCGAGGAAATAAACTGATATTGTCTTAAATTTTACATTATTTTTTGTTCGATGGTAAATAATAGTACTGGTTTTTGTACTCCGGTTAACTTTATCCGTTTATCGTAATAATAAAAAAAAGTTGTTTTGGTAACAACTTTTCATTTCTCAGACTAGTTAACTATTCAATTAATCAATTATTAAAAAAAAGCGATTTTGAAGATGGAGATTACTCCATATTACAATATGGAGATAGTGCTATGTGTCAGTATTTTATTAGAGAGAAATAATAAAAAAGAAAAAAAAGAGGAAATAAAAGGGAAGTCACGTGGGTAGGGGGAGGGGTAGGTGAGTACGAGAGAGAAATTTTTTTTCAAAATGTCATAACTTACAAAATATAAGTGCAAAAATAAAATAAATTATATCATTGTTCATCATTTTTTGTACTCTTCAAAATAAGATGCATCATTGATATGTTTTGATAAATTTTAAATTTTTTATTTTTTGTATGTGCATATTCTTTAAGATTAATTGTGAATCTTAAGTTTAAAAAAAGTGAATCAAAGGTTGTTAAAAAGTGAATCAGAGAGTTGCTCAAAATTGAATAAGAGATTTAAAAATTGCGAATCTCATAAACAGAGATTGTTTAACTAAAGTGATTATGATTGTTTCACTAGTGTGAATTAGAGGTTTAAGAAAAGTGAATCAAAGGTTTTTTAAAAGTGAATCACTAGTTGTTATAAAGTGAATCAAAGTAATAAGAATGAATCTTGAAAGCATAGATTGTTTAACTAAAGTGATTAAGATGTTTAAGAAATGTGAATCAAAGATTTTTATAAAGTAAATCAAGAGTTTTAAAAAGTGAATTAGAGGTTTAAGAAAAGTGATTCTCGTAAATAAAGATTGTTAACTAAGGTGAATAAGAGGTTCAAGAAAAATGAATCATAGGGTAAATAAAGATTGTTGGGGTAAGGTAATCTTTTTGGCATTAGTCTACACTTTATATTGTCATTACTAACTCTATAGATTTGTAGGGTTTGTGGTTTAGGTACAACTCAGAAAAATGCAGTTTTTAGAGTGTTTGGGGGTAAGATTCATTTTGTTAATGAACATGGTTCATTTTATTGTTAAAGAAGATTCATTTTGTTAATGAATATGATTCACTTAAAAAATATGTAATATATACTCCTTCAAAAAACATGAAATTTTAAGTTTACCAAAACATATCTATGATGCATCTTGTTTTGAAGAACACGAAAAATGATGAACAATGGTATATTTTTTTTAATTTTACACTTATAATTTGTAAGTTATAATATTTTGAAAAAAATACAATTTCTCACTCCTGCTCTTCTCCCCCTCTGACTTCCTCTTATTCTCTCTTTTTCTTCTTTTAATTTTTTCCACCAATGTTTTATTGACATATGGACAGTCTCCATATTACAATATGACACAAGCTCTATGCTCTCCATACTGTTAAAAAAAACCTCAAATATAAATGTTCTTCTAATATTACTATTAATATCAACTAGTCTATTCTTTTATAATATAGTTTAAAATTTTCTTAGGAGAAGAATCTATGTTGTAATATAATATTAAGGGTCTTCATCGATTAAAAATATATGGTTACAATGTTAGCCGAACAAACTGAATCAAACCAGAAAATAACCGACTTAAATATAGTGATAATGAAATCAAACCGAATCAAACTGTAAACCGATTCCGTTAAGTATAAATAGAATGGTTATGAAACTGAATTTAGAAATTTGTGTACTTGTTTAGCAGATAACTTACCATGCGAAGTTCTATTCATCAGTTTGAGACATATTTTTAGGAAAATGAGAAATTTCATCAAATAGGTTTGAACAGAATTTATCAAAAACTCTTAAAATTTGCATATTATCATAAAATATCATTAAGTTTTCTTTTCATTATAAAATAACCCTTAATGAAGAATTTTCATATTCTTATCTACACCTCCATCTTCTCTCTACCCCTACAAAAGTATATGGCTAAATGATTTTCAATATATAGTGCATAAATAACATAACAAAAATTAGAAAATAAAAAATTATGAAAAGAACTAAAAATTATAAAAGTTTAATATTAATGGTGACAAATAAATAAAAATAATTAAAAGGTATCAAATAAAAAAACACACACGGATATTAAAAACTAAACGAACAATGACAAAAAGATCACCAAAATTATAGAAATTAAAATAGAAATCATACATTAAAAATAACTTCATAATTTCCAGAGAATATTCAAAAATATAAATTTTATATCTACATTTATTAGAATTATCAAAAACATTAGCTATTAATTTTAAAAACATACAAGTAATAAGTTTGAATCCATTTTATTATTTTGGAAAAATTAACAACATGCCACTACAATGTTTCATAATTAACGATATACCCCTTTTTTGAAACTTGTCTCTCATATGCCATGAAAATGTTTTGAAATTCACAAAATGTCACGATATGGTAACAGATGTTAACTAGGCCTTGGAAAATGACCATATAGTCCCTAACAATTTCATTTTATAATTTTTTAATTATATTTTTTTAATGTTAATGATTTTTATCACTACTGTTTTTTATATTTTAAAAAAGTTCACAATATACCCCCATTTTTATAAAAGGTTCACAAAATACCCCTGTTCTTATAAAAAAGTTCATAACATGCCCATTTTTTTATAATAAGTTCACAATATGCTCATGTTTTTGCTAAAAAGTTCACAGTATGCCCCACAACTGTTTTTATGAAAAATATACAGTCAGGTTTTTAGAATACTCAATCAACAATATACTGACAATATATTGATGTTTGCAGTCGTAATTTTTTTCCCAATTTTGGGTATCCCCCAAGCACGCACTTTATTTTTACCAGGAACACAATCGAAGTATTTTGACAGTTAAAAAATTTTTGTTGAATATGCGTAGGATTTATTATGTTGTCATTTCATGTAATTAGTCAAACGATTGTTAGCGAATCGGGGTCCAAGGGTGAAATGTCCTGTGGGAGCTAGGGGGAAACGTCCCCTGTTTTTTTCGGCAAGGGACATTAAACCACCGCAGTTTTCAATTTTTTTCAATCTTTCTTTCAGCTGGATTCTGATTTCTACGTTTAAGGTAATATTTTTATTTCAATTTGATTGTTTTACGTAGTTTTAAGAATGATATGGATTAAAAAAACTGAATTTGGCTTTAAATATTAAAAAAGGGAAAATTCACAATATACTCCTATTTTCTTTCGTAATTCATAATATACCCCTTTTTTGAAACTTTGTCACAAGATACCCGTGTTTTCTTTGCTAATTCACAAAATGCTCCTTTTTAAAAACGACATCAAATTTTCCGTTAACCTTCCCTAGAAAATGACTATTTTGCTCCTGACTCGTTTTTTTTTTGAAAATTCACAGTTTTTTTAGCTACTTTTTTTAAAAAATTTAAAATTTATAATATACCCCTATTTAAGTTTGTTGTTCACGAAATACCCCTATTTATGTTTTGAAGTTCACAATATACCCCTGTTTATATTTTGTAGTTCACGAAATACCCTTATCACCCTGATGCCCTAGTAAAGCATCGCCTAATTTTCTCTTGTTTTTCAAGTGCCTTCAGCCTCTTCATAATCTCAGGACAAATGTTGTTTGCATTCTAGTTCTCTGAGGTTTCTTGTCTCTTGCACTAGTACAAAAACAGTCTATTTCGGCGGTTTTGAACCGCCGAAATGGAGTGCGCCGAGATAGGTGTACAATCCTATCTCGGCGGTTGTTAGCTAACAACCGCCGAGATAGCCACATTTTAAAATTAAAAAAAAAACACCTATTTCGGCGGTTCCTAGGTAACAACCGCCGAAATAGGCCCTTTTTTAAAAAAAATCAATTTCCGCATCGTCTTCAACCTCTCAGCAGCAGTTCCGGCGATTTTCAGAGGTGCAGCCATGAGAATGAAGGCGCAGAGCATGTAAGTTCGTCACGAGATAAGAAATGAACACATACAGGCGAGCAGCATGTAAGTTCGAGTATATACCGGTTCCCAGAGAGAATAAGATAAGTTCGAGTATTACCATAAGAGAAGAAGAAAATGAACATACGCGCACAGCATGTAACTTCGCCTGCAAAATTACCGTGAGATTAGAGGATGAAGAAAGGTGTGCAGAGCATGTTGTTTGCCATATAGGGTTGCGATTTTACCGTGAGAGAACGGGATGAAGAGAGCCACCGGTTGCGGTTGTGAAATCACCATGAGAGCAAGTGAAGAAGAGAGGCGTAGACCATGTTCACCAGTTAGGGATGCGAAATTAGAGAGAAGAGAAGATGAAGAGATTAGGCCGACGAGCAAAATGTAATAAAATAAGTCTATTGTAACAACCGCTGAAATAGTCTAAAATTTAAGCGACCTTTTGAAAATTTCGGAAAAAAATCCCGGGAAATTAACCTATTTCGGCGGTTGTCACTACAACCGCCGAAATAGGGCTCCGAGATTTCTGTAGTCTGAATAAAAGACACCTATTTCGGCGGTTCCCACAGGTCACATGTGAGATTAAAAAACTTCAAATTTGATATTGGACCAAAATATAACACTTTAAGATCGTCTATGTAAAGTTTCATCAATTTTGGACAACATTTAAGCATGTTTAAAATTGAACTACGAAAACCAACAGGGGTATATTGTGAATTATGAAAGAAAAACGGGGGTATATCGTGAATTTTTCCAAAAAACGGGTCAGGGACAAATAGTCATTTTTCCAGGGGAGGTTAACGGTATATTTGCGCGTTTTTAAAAAGGGGCATTTTGTGAATTAGCAAAGAAAACAGGGGTATCTTGTGACAAAGTTTCAAAAAAGGGGTATATTATGAATTACGAAAGAAAACAGGGGTATATTGTGAATTTTCCCTAAAAAAATGGTGTGACCCTTTATTAGTCCAAAACAGACAAAAAAGACGATCAAATGTTCAGTCTATTTTTTACATGTTCGTATGGACGGTTCAAAAACGGGATGGATGTTAGAGTGTCCTTTGTTTTTGTCTGCACGGGACAGGGCTTTAGAGCCTTCTGTTTTTGCTTGTTCGTTCCGAAGGGGTTCAAAATAGTTGTGGTGCTAGAGCTTCCTTTTTTTTCCATCCACCGGGGCACGGTTTCAGAGTCATCCGTTTTTGGGTCCGTTCCGGATAGGTCCAAAACGGATGTGAAGCTGGAGCGTCTGTTTTTTCATATTCGTTTCGGATAGTAGAGGGTCTTCCACGGCCAATTATTTTTTTGAACTTTTTTAGCAAAAATTCAGTTCCGTTTGATGTAAATTAATCCTAAAACTATTCATAATCATACTATAACATAAAACAATCAAAGTGAAATAAAAGATTTCCCTTCCTATCATAAACGACTATTTAAGACTTATTTTATTAGTAATAACAATCTTATTAATTAAAAATATTTAAAAAATCATATTTTTTATGACTAAGTACGCTAAAAAATTAATTACATTTATGACGGTAAATTAAAAAAAAATGATTGCGTATTTTTCATAATGATTACTTCCACTACAAATCTTACCGCGAAAAATGAAAGTTGTTTTTTAATTTATAAATTGAAAGAATTTTAGTTGTTTACAAGTGCTCAAAAATTTAATGGTATTTGGTGAAAGAAAAAGAAAGAAAGAAAATAGTATTTTATAAATTATAAATGATAATGGTATTTGGTGAAACTCTTAAAATTTCTTAAATAAGATAACTAAAAGTCATGGAATTGGATCTGGCAATTTTGATCCAACTCGAAGCTCCACCCGAACCAACCCTTACTTTTGCGGGTTAGGGCCTTGATTATTGACTTACTTATTTTTTAAGTTAGGTTAGAGTAATAAACTAATTTTATGTGTCGATTAGGGTAGAGGTTAAACCCATGAGTCAATTTCATTCGAAACTATATTTATTAATATTAAAAAATAATTTAATATTACTATACACTCTATAAATTATTTGTCAGACTGAACAATACCTTATCAACACTCTTGTAACAGTCGATGAGATGCATGAATACTATATCGAATCACAGGATACAAATACGAATGTAAACCAAATAAACAAAAATGGGTAAGCTAGGTCTAACCTCAGGTGGAAAACAAATCTTTAGCTCGAGAAAAGGATGTCTGTAACATTATTGGTGTGATAAATGAAGACATTTGCAACCTAATCAAGCTTAGGAGTTTCTATCTTTTCTTCGGATATGCGGCGTATGCACAACACACATGATGTAGTAAGCCAGTAACATATGCAATGTAACAGTATGTAGGTTACAATTTGACCTAGCAACATGACTATGTTATGTCATGAATAAAAGCTGCACACCACTGTACCTGATTTCTTAATTACATCAGCTAACGACTAATACTACAAATTACAACAGATAAAATAAAGTCAACAAAATTGTGTCATATATTATCACTCTGATCAGATCAAAGTAAAATTGGATTAGACGGTTGGGTTAGGGTTAAAGGATTTTAAACAAATTGAATTTACTATCTATTTTTGATTGAAATAAATTGAGTTAATAATATTTTAAATGGATTGCATTAAGCTTCATATTAACCCGTCTCCTCAACCCAAATTACCAGATATTAGAGGAATAATGCACCTACTTTGTTAATCAATAAAAAAATGTTTAACTAATCTGTAGTACAAAAAAAAGACCTTATCTAGAATCCTATTACGTTACCGAATTGTACCAATAATTGAGGACTTTATAGTTCAGCCTCGTAACCAAATAATTGTGCAGTAACAAACAATTGGTCCTGTATATTCTTGGGAAAATTCACGAGATACCCTTGTTTTCTTTCGTAATTCACATTATACCCCTGTAATTTTAGTAATTCAACTTTAAACATACTTAAATGTTGTCCAAAATTGATGAAACTTTACATGGACGATGCTAAAGTGTTATATTTTGGTCCAATATCAAATTTGAAGTTTTTTAAGCTCACATGTGACCTGTGGGACCCAATGAACAGTCACATATTCATTGGGTCCCACAGGTCACATGTGAGCTTAAAAAGCTTCAAATTTGATATTGGACCAAAATATAACACTTTAGCATCATCCATGTAAAGTTTCATCAATTTTGGACAACATTTAAGCATGTTTAAAGTTGAATTACTAAAATCACAGGGATATATTGTGAATTACGAAAGAAAACAGGGGTATCTCGTGAATTTTCCCTATATTCTATTATACCTCATCATTTATCATGCAAACAGTGAACAGCCGAAACGTTTTGATACACGCAAAGCCATTGAATCCGTACCCCTGATCATTCTTAGAAATAAGTGAGGGAACCTAAAAAGGACAAGTGTTTATCGGGAAACAATGAACTGAATCAAAAATGCGACGTGACCTAAAAAGGGAAAGAACTG
This sequence comes from Limonium bicolor, assembly GCA_023374045.1. Lineage (NCBI taxonomy): Eukaryota > Viridiplantae > Streptophyta > Magnoliopsida > Caryophyllales > Plumbaginaceae > Limonium > Limonium bicolor. The sequence goes on along the minus strand of CM041779.1, from coordinate 66,930,800 downwards.
CATTCTATTGCTAGCTAGGGACCTGCGTGTAAGTCATATGTACAACACATAAGAGGCTGACCCCTCATGAGTCACGGCTTAGGTCCTCGACTACGTGTCTGGCTGATTGACCCCATTCACAGACTTTTTAATACTAGTATTATGATAATGCTAGTGTAAAAGTGTCAGTACAGAGACATATCTAGAATGCGAGTGAGTGTGAGACTTCCCCATATAATTTGGTTAGCCCTAGCCAGTGGGAAAGTAGTCCCCCTTGGCTTCTCTTTATGTTTTACTTTTCAGAAAAATTTCCTCTCTTATTAAGCAATCAATCTTTCTATTCTTGGTCACGGGCTTTAGGTACCACTAGTGGTGACACAGATGGCTCACGATGGGGCCCTATTCGAAGTGCTGGTCCGCTGCAGATGAGCGTCATCGTGAAGTATCAACATGTATGGTATGAGTTCGTTTGGGGACACAGTGCTGGAGTATTGTTTGGTTCCGGAAATTAAGAAATTGTCTGTTATAAAAACTGTTAACTGTTGGTTTTAATGTTTGGTAGAACAACTGAAAGCAGAGACTGCTGTTAAAATTGAGAAGCTGACTACTGATGACTTTACGAAAGCTGGGGTGTTTGGTGGAAGTCTGTTGATTTTGAAAATTGAGAAGATGTCTAGTTGCTGGAAGCTGTTCCCCATACGAGCTCAATATCTTTAATTTTTCCATCAATAATTGTGGTTGTGTTGAAATGCGCACACAATCAATCCCATAAGTGTAGGATGAGTATAGATTGTTTTAATCATTGTGTCATGATAGTTATTCGCAATATTTATATATACTACATGCATATATTAAATGTTTGATACTGTAAATATAAATGAAAATTTCTGCATAGACATGATCAAACCAGTGATATATAAAAATTAATAAAATAGATATAAGTGTGACTATGCCACATTAATATTTTAATTTACACAATATTAGAAAATAAATTTAATGTGAGCAAACAGTAAAAATAATAAAAGTTTAAGTATATGTTGGCTTAAAATTATAAAATTTTGCAATATATATATCATTTAAAAATCTTTAAAATGTTAGAGATTATATAAAAAGATAATATAGTATATAAAGTTACTTATTTTGTTAAAATCATATTATATAGTTTTATAATAATATAATATATATAATTTTATGAAAATTAAAACTTCTAAATACTATATTTTTTCTTGTAATTTGTACAATATGATATTTTTATAAATTTTAATAGATGTATATTTTTGTATAATCTCAACTAATTTAAAATGTTGTAAGTTTACTATTTTTCAAAGTCCTATTATTTATGTGTTTTTTTGTAAATTAAAAATGTTAATATATATTATTTATGTTTTATTATACTATATATTCTATTTATTTTGTAAATTTTAACCAACACATCGACTAATATTAATTGTTATTACTTTTAGTTTTTTTTGTATGTTTTATTAGTTTATATGGTTTTAATAAATTTAAAGCATTATATAGTAAATGTATGAAAATTGTATTAAATTATAAAAAAAATACATGCATGTGTATATATAACTTATTAATTTATATTAATGTTGTACATTTTAACCAACATATGTACTAATTTAAGTTATTATTACTTGTACCCTATTTTATAATTTATTAGTAGGTGTGAACCTTTTTGGACTTAAAAACATTATAAGTATCAAATATATATTATGTTAGGTATATCTTATATGATAAAATAAATTCTTACAGTGGTATGTAGTTTAATTATTTTTCACGAATTAGACAAATTTTGCTATTTGTAGTTCTTTTTAAAATTTTGATAGCCAAATGGTAAATGTAAAATATATTAAAGATACTATATTGAAAAAAAAAACAATAAAAAAATAAAATAGCAATAATATAGGTTAGTATTTCGAATTATGTAGTAATCACACGTTTAAGTTATAAAACAATAATAATTTTGCTACCACATAAGAATATTAGCTATCATTTCTTATATTCTAGCATAATATCAATTAAAATTTTATTAGTATTATTAGTCGATAGCAATTTCAAATCTAAAGATAGTAGCAATTTAGCTACTTGTTAAAAACATTTGATACCGTCTCTCAAAAATAGTAACATAATAGAAACCGTAATCAAGTGTCAGTAGCAATTCATAATTTCACTTATCTACTTGGTCGTAGCAACTTTTAAAATAGTAGTAAGTTATATACTAGTTACACTAAACTATGCCAATAACCGAGCCAGCCAGCATAGTTCTGTTGTTACTCTTTGAATTGAACGATATTCTGCCTCTGCTATTGATAAGGAGATGCTGCTATGCTTTTTAGACTTCTAACTGATGGCTGATCCACCTAACTGAACTATAAAGCCACTGATTGATATTCTGGAGTGAGGATAAGTTGCCCAGTCTACGTCACAGTAGGGTATTAAGTTCATGCTTGGCTTGTTGTTATAGAACAGTTCATAATCCAAAGTGCCAACCAAGTAGGATAGGACATGTAGTGCTGCTTGTAAGTGTTGCTCGCGTGGTTTCTACAAGAACTGACTGAGTTGTTGGGCAACAAAACTGATGTGTGGTTTGCTGTGTGTGAGGAAGTTTATCTTTCCCTACTAGCTTTTTGTACTCTGTTGGATTGTCTAATAGTGTTGTAGCCTCCTTGTCTAAATTCAGACCCACACTTAGAGGAGAAACAACATCTTTCTTTCCCAAAGAATTATAATCTTTGAGTAAATAAGAGACAAATTTTCTTTGTGACAGAATTATTCTACCATCAGAATGTATAAATTCTATCCCTAATAAAAATGCAGTTTTCCTAAGTCCTTAATTTTAAACTTTTCATTCATAGCATATTTCAAAACTTTAATCTCATTAACTGAATTTTCAGCAATGAGGAGTTCATCTACATAAATAAGAACATAAGTGACCTCTTCACCTAATTGTTTACTCAGCATAGAATAATCATTTAAGGACTGCATATAACTAAGACTTTGTAAGAATATCGTTAATTTTTCATACCATTTTTTGGATGATTGCTTGAGACCATATAAGGCTCTATTAAGTTTGCAAATACTCCCACCATCTTTATGAGCTAATCCTTTTGGAATGTGCATATAAACATCATCTTCAAGTTCTCCATGAAGAAAGGAGTTGTTGGCATCCATTTGGTCAATTATCCACCCTTTCTACACGGCAACATTAATAAGAGCTCTAATTGTAGTCATTTATGCTACATGAGAGAATGCCTCATTATAATCAAACCCATATCTCTGTATGAATCCCTGAGCTACTAACCTAGCTTTCAGTCTTTCAATCTTTCCATTAGCTAACAACTTTGTTCTAAAAATTCACTTACAACCTATAGCCTTTCTACTTGAAGGGAGAGGAGCTATATTCCAAGTTTTGTTCCTTTCTAATGCATCTAATTTTTGTTTTATATCTTCCTTCCAACCAGGGTTTGTGATGGCTTGTTCATAAGTTTCAGGATCATGTTATATCATAGGTCAAAGCTTGAAAGACATGACAAGTTTCAGATTGAATTACCTTGTGAGGTTTGAGGTCTATTAAGCTGATGCCGGAACAACAACTGATTCCTTGTGTGCCATCATCCACTGTTGTTAAAGAAAATTCTTCAATAGCTGCATATTTATTATTTAACCTCTCTGTTAGAATATTAGAAAACAAATCACTTGTAGCAACTCTTGAAATATCAACAACATAATCAGAAAGGTAAGCTGGAGATTTTCTCTCTCTGGTGCTTTTGTTTTGATCATTTTTATCAGAATCAATCCTGCTAGTGTTTGTATTAGTTTCAGGTAGTTGCTCTTGTTTAATAAGGGGAATAATGTCTTCAAAGAATTTTGCATCTCTAGAGATGCTAATTGAATAATCATGTAAATCCATAAGCTTAATACCCTTCTTGTTCAAAGCTTCTCCTAAGTAAACACAAATCCTTGCCCTAGGATCAAATTTACCCTTCCCTTTATCCAAAACAGTTTTATAGCAAAAACTAGCAAACGATTTTAAAGTATGATAATCTGGTTTCTCTTGAAACAATCTCGTATAAGGTATCTTAAATTTCAAGATTCTAGAAGGCAATCTGTTTATTATTCTGGTGGCATGTAAAATATACTCTCCCTATAATATAATATTAACACCAGATTGATAATAAACAACTCTAGCAACTTCAAGTAAATGCCTATGCTTCCTCTTAACAACTCCATTCTGTTGAGGAGTGTAAGAGCATGATGTCTGATGAATGATTCATGTTCTATTTAAAAACCAGTCCCCTCTTTACTAGTTCCTAAGTCATGTGCATTATAAGATATGATAGTTTAATTTAGAGCTGATCAAATGGGCGGGTGGGCAGAGGCTGGGCTGGGCCGGGCCTGAAAAGAAATTTAGGCCCGTCGGGCCTACTTCTAATGTCCATGCCCAGTTTTTTATTTTTTGGGCCGGGTCGGGCCAGACCCGGTTTTTTCTTAGCTCTGCCGCTACCCGGCCCGGTTTTTCATTTTTTTTTTTATAAATTTTGAATAAATAATAAACTTCTAAATAAAAGTTTGAATAAATTAGAAAATTCAACATAAAATATTAAATAACTAATAAATTCTAAGTAAAAACTTATATATATTATATAAAAATTACATTAAATATATATTATATGTATATTTTTAAATAGTAGTATATTTAAATTCAGGCCGGGCCGGGCTTTGTTTCGGGCCTAAAATTTTGTCGGATCCCGGCCCGGTTTTTAATTCGGGCCAAGTTTTTTTGTCCAAGCCCGCCTGAATTTTTTTTCAAATCCGGTTTTTCGAGCTTTTTTCTGGGTCAGACCGGGTTGGGTTTGATCAGCTCTAGTTTTATTTCACTTTCTTCCCAAACTGTCTTTCAATTTACATGATGAATCCACAAAGGACCTAAAGGCTTCTGATTTATTTTGTAGTAAGTGAGTCCAAGTGATGTGTGTGAAATCACCAACAACAGTGAGCACATATCTTTTATTGTCATTAGTAATGTTTCTAAATGGACCAGCAGTATCAACATGAAGCAAATGAAAAGAATCTATGCTTTTTATATCAGCATTGCCAAACTTTGGCCTTACAGACCTAGACTTGAAACAAGTATCGTATCTGAAATGTAGGAACATAAAGGACATCTTTCAAATTGAAATCATTAGATATATTAGCAAGTTTTAATCTTAGAGTATTCCCTAAGTATCAAACTAGAGGAGGCGATGTCTAGCTTAATCTTTACTAAACTAACAAAATAAGAAAAACTAAATAACATATGAATAACAGGAAATTGGGGGTTTTTGGTTTGTGGAAATAAATGTTGTAGAAGAGATCGAGAAACAGTAATTAATAGAAAAATAATTGATTTGAATCTGATTTGGAAAGGAAATCCCGGTTCACTACTTCTTCCTAGATCTACAATTCCTTTCCCTAAGTCATTTCTAAAAGAATCTTGAATAACACCCTAGAACAAAGGTAATTCACATCCGGTCTCCCGCTCAGCAAATTCTAATTAGCAAAGACCGAATCCTAACTCTCTTTATGCACCCACTGTTTACTAATTGCTTTAAGCGCAATCTAGTCTATTGGCCAGTTAGTGAATTAGAGGAATTACCATCTCAACACTAACCGGTTCTTTTCCTGTAGTCAATTGAAAGCCATAATCGTCACTTATAAGCTATCAAACTAATAATCTCAATAATTGGCCAGATCATAGAAGATTTAAGAATTCATAAAAGAAAAGAACTTTATTCAATTGAATTATAGAAAATCATAAAGGTACTAGAATAATCAATCCAGGGATACATAGCGAACCGGAATTAAAATGGACTACTCAGCCATAGACATGATAACACTGCTCAAATTGAATAAAACAGACTAAGGGAAGAAAGAACTAGGAGAAACTTTGATGTAGGAAGCCGTCACGAGTTCTCTGCTTTTAATCTTCAGTTTCCTCTTCTACCTTCAGCAATCTCCAAGATCTTCAAAGACTCTCCTTTATCTCTCTATATATCTCTGTGTTGTGATATATTTTCTATCGTCTGGTGTGGTCTATCTCACAACGTTGCCCAAGTCTTCTTTTATAATCTTTAATTCTTTCCCTTTCAGTTAAGATCTGGGCACGTTTTTATCACTTTGGTTCGGGACCTAATCTAGGTATATGGTCCCGGTCCCGGACCATCTTTTAAAATCAGCCGTGAGTACGTATTTTGGTGTGGTCCGGGACTTAGGGTGTGTATGAAGTCCCGGACCACTCCTCAAAATCGGTCAAGAGTCAAGCCCGATTGTGGTCCGGGACTTAAGGTGTGTATGAAGTCCCGGACCAGTCTTCAAAGTTGCTCGTGAGTTCTGTCTGACTGTGGTCCGGGGCTTAAGATGTGTATGAAGTCCCGGACCATGCTCAAAAATGGGCCGTGAGTCTGGCTAAGGGTTTGTCCGGCACTTAGAACCTGTATAAAGTCTCGGACCTAGCCTGAAATGGATGGTCAATGCATGTCTTCACTCCATTCATCTTGTTTTGAAAATCCAAATTCCCCCACAATGATAAAGAACGTGTTTTCTTGAGATTTTTACCTGAAATAACACAAAAACCCATCATAGAGGACAATTGCAAGTTGAAGCACAAATATACTCATAAGACGGGAATTTAGCAGTAAATAGCAACGAATTAGGCATAAATAGACCCCATAGAAATAGGTAAATTTCTGACTTATCAAGTACTTTAATGTTTTTAATCCAATCACAATTTCCAGTTAGGTTTTCTGTTGCACCAATATCTAAGATCCAAGAATTTTGATAGCAGGCTATGAGATTATGTTTCGCAGTAGTAAGATAATAACAATTTAGAGAGGGAATTTTGTTACCAACAAAACCGCAATAATCTTCATGTGCCCCTTCTCTTTATGAGCAGCACCAGATAGATATCCCACCGTTTCAATCAATTGGTCCCGATTCAAAGTCTTGAGATGGTTTTATTTTGTAGAATTTTCTCCTTGAGATGATTGACCATCTTCAAAGCTGCACTTGCCATCGCCTTTCTTGACTTGTTCATTGGTCTCCAAGACTTGGGACAGCCATGGAGTTGAAAACAAGTTTCCGATGTGTGTCCTCTTTTTCCACAATGGTCGCAAGAAAGACTCCCATTTTTAGGGTTAGTGTTGTAAGAGGTTGACACAATTGATTTCCTCGATTTGAAAGCCATCCCTTGAGACTCGGCCTTTCCAGCACTATAATTCCCCGTTGTTTTTCATCTTGAATTACAAGAGAATACTCTTTGCCGAGATCAGGTTTTGGGCTCATGAGGAGAATGTTTCCTCTAATTGCCGTAAATGACGGGTTCAATCCCATTAAGAATTTTATCATCCTCTCTTCTCCCGAAAGATCATGAAGGCCTTCGTTCATCTAAATTTTTCGAGATGAATTTTTCTGGTCCCAGAGACTTTTGAGCTTGATGAAGTAGTCAGTGACGGTATCTTCTCTTTGGCGAAGCTATGCTATTTCTTGTGCAATTGCAAATATTGAGCTTGATTGGGACGGTCGAAGCGCGCCTCCAAGGCTTTCCATGCTACTTTGACGGTGTCGTAGTAGACAACGGACCTCGCAATCTTCTTGTCGAGGCTGTTCATGATCCAGGCAAAGATCATGTTATCGCATTTCAGCCAGTCTTGCAACCAGGGCGAGTCTTCGCTTGGCTGCTCAACCTTTCCTTCAAGAAACGTGTATTTGTTCTTCGATCTCAGCATTATCATGAAGTTTCTCTTCCACTCTCCAGATCTTCTTCCGTCAAATTTCCATGTGAGCACTACTGCAGGTTGGTCGATGTTTCTTAAGAACAAAGGATCACTTGGCTACAGTTTTTCAGATGGATTCAGATTTCCCTTTTTGTGTCTGAAGTTCTTGTTCTTCCTTCCCATATCCACTTTCTTTCGCCATTGAATTTCAAGTGTGATGAAGTGCTTCAAGCTCTGATACCATAAAGAAACAATTTGGGCGTAAGAGTATTTAGAGTAGAGAGAAAAACGAGAGAAAGAGAGTGATTTCTTAATTAAAATTGAGAATGTTTTAATTACGCAACTTTGATTACAAACCTTTTGTTATCCGAAGAGCAATACGGAGAGAAGTTTGCTTGATTCGTTTTTTAATACACCAAAGACTAGCTTATACTAGCGGGAAGTTAAGTGAAAAAAGTATAACAAAAACAAGCCAATTAATGGTTTACTAACAGAAAGAACAAAAATGTAAATAATTTCAACGGTTATTTCTATCTTTTTCAGTAGCCCTTCTTGATGAGGGTTGGTGACAACTTGGCCAACAAGTCTATCTACGGGATCTCTACAAGTCTCATGGTGAGATGTTATTTTACTATAGCTTGCCAAGGTTCTGGGAGTGAAGAAATAAGTATTATCATGGTGATGGAGTGAGATTATTCACACGGATGTTATATTGGTAGGAGGGCGTTAGCCACCAACAAAGCTTTTGACGCAATGCGACTTGGGATCATCTTATTAAAAAAAGGTGTGTTTGGGATTCGCTTATTGAAAAAAGGTGTGTCAAAGCGAGTTGGGTCAAGTATACCCCATGTTAATTGTGATGCTTCACACAAAGAGGGTGCTAGTCATTAATCTGGGTGGTTTGTGCAAGACTTATGATGATTATTTGACTAGAAGGGTTCAAGGAGATGGTCAAGGACTATCCTATTTTGGATGCGGATGTGAGGGATATCTTTCCTGCCATAATGCTAGCGCTCAGGCAGGAAAGAGGACACCTATTGTAATGATGAACGACTCGTCTCGCCGTGCAGCCCTCCTGCCCAAGTAGGACTGGGTTTATGACCGGATGTGGACCTTCCGTGCGAGGTCCTCTGACCAAGTATAGCACCTCGCTTCTCTGTATTCTGAATAAAGAATGATTATAAAGGGGCTAGCCCTTCTCAGAGAGAAAGATAGTACTATTCCTTTGCATAATTACCACCATCACCCAACCGACGTAATATGTCTAGTCTCTTAGTGCCCGATCTTTCCCCAGTGCAACAAGCAACAATCTGACTGAGCCTGTATGCCAATGAATGATTAGGAGCCTGCCAGATTTCCAACTGTGGCAGCAAGCAACCCCCTGCAAGGCCTGCATTAGTTGAGCGAAATCCTTGCCCAGGTGCTCTCTTATCAAGTACTTTGAAGGCTGCATCACCCCCAGACATTCACGATATTAATCCGACGTCAGCCGGACATGAAGGTCTCCCCTCATCCGACTCTTTGCAGGAGAATCTCTTGGGAAACTAGGCGTAGGATGGTTGTCTTTGAATTAGATTCTTTGTGGCTGATCAATGAAGATGAGGCTGCTAGGCACCCCTCGGATGTAGTTATTAAAGGTTGTCATGTGTTACTTAGGAGGGATCGGGAAGCTGCTTTAGTTCATGTTTATAGAGAGGCTAATATACCCTTGCTGAAGTGGTTGATTTTTTAAATGGTGATTGCATAGCACTTTTGTAGTGTGTAGTAAATCTTCTTATGAGTTGGTTTAGGCATTGACCCCCACCCCCTTACCAATAAAAAGTACACATATATGCTTTATTTTCTTAGAAGATCGATGGATGCATTTGTTTTGAGTAGAAGAAACTGAATGAAATCGAAAAATATAATGAAGTGGAATTAGAAAAAATTACATTGATTCTACCATCTGTTTGTATGTGCAGAGGAAAAGGAAATGAATCTGTGGTCAACGGCCTTTGCTCAATAGTTAACCATCGCCAGATTTCGGTCAACAGTTTTGTCCATATCCACCGTTTATCAATCAATAGTCATCGGTAGGGGTGTTCATAAACGGTTAACCAGATTCCGATCCGGCTAACCGTATTGCCAGTTAGTCAAATTTAAAAACCTTAACCAGGTCGGTTTCGGTTAACTAGAATGATGTAAATTTATGTTTTTTCTTCTTATAATTAGTAAACAATGAACGGTTTTACCGATTTTGGTACGGTTTAAACCGGTAAACCATCGGTTTTTGTAAGATTTTATTGGTTTTAGTATAATTCTAATAATTAAATATAGAATTGTACATTTATTTTGGTAAATATACTAATTAGTCATATAACTTAATGCTTATACTAAAAAAATAAAAATAAAAACTAACATTGAAAGGCTTAAACGGCTTTTCCTGTTAACCGGATTCCATAAAATCAATAACCGTAACCAGAACCGAAACTGAGTAATTAAACGGTTCGGTTAACTGAACCGAGTTTCGGTTTCAGCAGTTTCGGTTTCAGTTTGACGGTTCTGATTTTCCTTAAACACCCATAGTCATCAGTTATCAGTTATCGGTCAATGATCGCCGACCAATGAATCATGAAAAAAGAATCTCATTCATTAGTAGAAAGTGAGAATCAAGTTAGAAGTAATTTAGTCTATCTCATTCTGTTTCCTAATTCCACCAAACAAAGGTTCACATATAGTCATATGAGTTATGACTAGGGGTGGTAATTTTTACCCAACCCGATAACCCGACCCATACCCAACCCGAAAATAGCGGGTTTGGGTTACGATTATTGACCCATTTAATTATTGGGTCGGGTATGGGTTTCCTATTAAATTTGTGGGTTGGGTATGGGTTTAAAGTCATAACCCGTAGTCAACCCGACCCGTTTATTTTATTTTATTAAAAATAATAATAAATAAATAATTAGATAAATATATATATATATATATACTAAGTAAGTGCTAACCTACTATTAGTATAATACAGATTATGTGTATCTTTTTTATGAGAGGTTGCTTATTTGATAATACTACTTTGTTGTATTTCTTTATAAAACAAAAACAAGAGTATTCGTTATGTGGATTGTCAAAAGATAGTGTGCTGCTCTCTTCCCCACAGCTCCCACTGTGGTCCTATCTCTTCTGTACTCTGAAGATTTTTGTCTATGTTTTGATTCTATATTCTGAAGGAGAAAATACAGTTATATTTGCCCAGGCGCGTACACATCACCTTCTTCTGTTAAGTGCCACTAAGCACGACATGTATGTGGAAAAAGAAAAAAGACAGAGGATAATGAAAACTCTAGAATATCTACCATGTGGAATGTATGATTTCATTCATTTTTAACTCCGTTTGAGCAATCATATAAAAAAATTAATTCCAGGTCTTTTAAATTTTGCAAAGCCTAATTATATGGTTAAACGGGTTGGGTATGGGTTTAATCATTTTATATGGGTTGTGTATGAGTTGATAATTTATAACCTGAATATTATTGAGTCGGGTATGGGTCAATACAATTTTAATCAGGTCGGGTATAGGTGGGCTTCAACCCGACCCATTAACCCGAATTGTCACCCCTAGTTATGACCACTACCTGAAAGAAAAACAAAACAAATGAAGAAGAGAAGATGTGGTCGGTTGGGAGATTATTAATGTGTTGGTTCCGCGTCGTATGGGGAGTCAACAAACGCACGCACGCATAGTTGAATTAATTTGGTATCCATGAAATTAGTGTGAAAGTATAGTGTGTGGTGGGGGTCATCAGGCACTAATCTAACCTGTGGCTACGAGCGGCGTGAATCTCGAACACCAGAATAGTATTATGCCAAATAATTTGTTTAATATCAGCCATCATAATATTGTATAAGTATTTTTTATACTCAGAATGATTTAAAGATGAAATACACTCAAAATGATCAATCTTTTTTTGCAAGAATATTAATATATATATTGACTGGTTAGTAGTATTGTTTACAAGGTAACGATATAAACTACGATATGTGAACATTCCCATGTCTAATAGTATGAGTTATATATTTTCGCAATATAAATAATTAATAGCAATTGTTTTTTAGCATCACATAGATCTGGTGAGGTATGAAGATTCAAAATCTAATCTATAAATTATGGAGTCAACCGCGCTCGGATTATAAGGGATTCTTGAAGAACTAGTAATGACCAATCATACACCAAAATGAAGTACTCTAAATTCAAACTACTAACCCCGCCCGTTCTCTTGTGCAGCCACGTTCATATTTCATTAACGCTAGTTTCACAGGTTTGAGGAGTTCATAGGCAATGGTGGATATATGTGTTAAGCAGTTTCTAAGTACTTTTTTTTTTATTTACATGCTGTTCATATTTATGAACTACAATATCTTTCAATTATATAAAAACTCTTCACTATACTTCTATTTCTCAAGAGATTTAGGCCAAAATTATAAAAAAAAAAAGAGAGAGATTTAGGCCAAGCATGCTTGATTAGAGCAAATGAAAATCACTGCTTCTAACTTTGAAGCTTTTCAGGAAAGAGTGTAGGACACCTGTGTGTCCAGGAAGAGGGTGTCTTCGGTTAAAGGCTTAAGATCTTGAAACTAGGACGGTGAAGGAAGAAGTATTATTAATAATAAGGGGCGTAACAATGTGAAGATACCCAAAATTTGTCTTTGTTGTGAGGGGAGTTGTAAAGGAGATCTTAAGTCTTTATCGATGATAAAATTACGGTAAACATTCTATAACCATTCATTTTAAGTTTAAAAGTTGTTCAAGATTTTACATTGATTATTTGTAATGATGGAAAAATTATATATTTTATTATATAAATTGTTCAACATTGTTCAAATAAATTATAAAGATTGTTAAGGAGTTATATGACAGCGGAATTGTTTATCGATACCCCTCTCCGTACATGTTAACCGGCTCTCTTCAGCTCAACATGTGTATCATGAGGGCATGTGGGTTGCGAGTGCCCAACGAGCATGCTCGCTAAGCGTGACTACTCCCCGGGAGAACGGGCTGCGCTGTTGAAGACAAAAAAATAAAATACTTATTACTATAAATTAAAAATTTTAAAAATTAATTTTTTTCTATCTAAAGTAGATATTACTTGATGAAAATCTAGTTATTAATATATATTTCATAGAAATTAATGAAATATTTATATTTCATTTTTATACAGCTCATAGTCTTTTTATTGTATTGTTCTATTTAATAAAATTAATATTTTTTTATCAAACAACATATAAAAATACATTTTATTTATTGTAAAAGTATTATATTTATTATAATTTTTATTGAATATAATTATAAATATAATAAGAATAACATAAATAATATTAAAGTGTATTTTAATAATGATATATATATGATTTAACCATTTAACCTTTTTATTTTATATGTCAACATTCAATTTAGAAAAAATTCACGAAATACTAGTAAAAAGTTTTTTAATTCATAAAATATCATAGTTTTTGAAAAAGAAATTCAGATACCATAAAAATTAATTTTAATTCACCAGATATCATAAATTACTAATCTAAAAATTTTAAGACCAAAATACCTCTATTTGTTAATAAACATAATTCACGGTATACCACATAAATATTTTTAATTCACAACATATCACAACATTTATTAAAATATATTAAAAACAGTAAAAAATAATAAAAACTTATAAGTTTAACAAGTTGAAATTTTATAATAATAAAAATATCAAATATATGATTATAAAATTACTAAAATTTATAAAAAATTAAAAAAAAATTAAAATTACCAACTAGTTAAGAGAATGATTATCCAAAATTTTAATATTTTTACTCTTATAATTTTAATATTATTATTATAAAAATTAAATTTATATAAAGTAAGATTGTAAAATTAAATGATCATCCTCTTTATTATTTTTGTCAATTTTAATCAGAATTTGTGACTTCTCTAACATAATTGTCTTTTATTATGCTCATATTTTTAGAGATTTTATATATATGTGGTATTTTTTTATTTTTTAATTAAATATATATATAAATTATATTATATAAAATACAAGCTAAATATTTGACAAAAAATATAAAACAATAGTTCACAGTATTATAGTCTAATATTCTTTTATAATATCATTTTAATTCAAAACAAACATTAATAAACGTATGTTAAAAATATAACTGTTCTCCATGTATAAAAATAAAATATCTAAAAAATTATAAAAAAATGATCATTTAATTTTTGTAATTTACTTTATATAAATTTAGATTTTTAATAATACTATTTTACATTACTAAAAATATTTTGAGTAAAAAATTATTAAAAATTTGAATTATCACTTTTTTAACTATTTTTGTAGTTTTTAAATGATATTTAATATTTTTTTATTTTTCAAAATTTTAAATAATACACAGTTTTTTTAATTTTAACTAATAAAATAATAAACTTAAATTTTCATTATTTTTTTACCATCTTTAATATATATTTTATTAAATATTTTTAGTATCTTGTGAATTAATAATATTTATATGGTATACCGTGAACTATGTTTATTAGCAAGCAGAGGTCTTTTGGTCTCGAAAAGTTTTAGGTTATTAATTTGTAGTATCTGATAAATTAAAATTATTTTTTATGCTATCTCAAATTTTATGAATTAACATATTTTTTATAGTGGTATCCCTGTTGTTTTCCTTAAATTTATAAGTTATTTTACTTATCATCATTCAATTCAGAATTAATTAATCTTATGATCTCCTCGATCTCTTTTCCCGTAACTCTCACTTTATTAATACCATAAACATTGTAAATTATTTGGGTTTATTCTAGGTATTATTCCATGATTAATTAATTCCCAAACCTTTAATCCAGTCATATGAAAGGAATCCTAACCTCTATTCATATTTATAACATTAAAACGCGTTAGAATCCTGTTGGAATAAAAGTATATTAATTGGTAGGCTAACTACTTTACACTTTACAGTAAGGATGAAGACTTAAAGTAACCATCGCGATCAGACATTGATCTCTTCTTTTTTAATTAAAGGAAGAAAAGTATGCTGTAATGGGTGACGAATTAATATTTGAGCTTTTTATTAGTGGCGACTCTCTATTTGAAAGAAAAAAAAAAGGGGAAGTGGCCAATGTAAATTCTTCAAAAGAAAAAAAAAGGCGGCCAATGTATCCAGGAGAAAAAAAAATAGTTAGTGGATATCTAAGATTCTACTCCCGTATATTAAATCATTGTGTTTAATTAGTAACTACTTTCTAGAAAATCGTATCAGAAAAGCAATGTAAACATGATTGATTATATTAGGTTCTAGTTCATACCCCGAATATCCGCATAACTTGCACATATATAATATGTTAATTCTATTATAATATAGTGACATATTATATAGTATAATCTTGGATGATGCTGATATAACTGGGAGGAGTCGGTGCCTTTGGTTGGTGGATCTTATGCCGTGAATATTTGATTTATCAATTTATAATTAAGTAATGTAACTTGATTGCTGCGAATTTCTTTCCATTTTCCTGGTTTAGTTAGGCAGACAAAGGAGAGTGTGAAAGAAAGTCACCATCGGCTGAATCAATGTATATAATAAATCGCCCGCTGCATGTGTATTGTTATATGTTTGGAGTTGACGCTGCATCCATGCTTTCAGTTTCTCAATTTTGAGATAGCGGTGGTAATGGGGTCGACTATCAAAGGCATCCAACTTTCAATATTAAGCATTTTAATTTATCCGTAATCTGATCGAGCGAGCAATTGAGTTTCCGTCAATTACTGCAAGTTGCTTCAGTTTCGGGAGCTAGCCTTACAAATCACATCCAATTTGGTTTGAGCACATTCTTACGAGATGTTTTTCAAGCATCATGATATGTTTGGGCGGAGATAGAAATAGAAGTTGAGGGGTAAAGATAGAATTATAAAAAGTTAGGGAGTCTTTTATTAAATTTACACTATAATTTAATAAAGTTAGGGGGTGTTTTGCTCCATCCAGAACACCCATGCCTCCACCACTGATGATATGTAGATTCCATTCTACTCAAGTGTCATCCGAGTTTCACAAAACCACTCTTACTCAATGACTAATAACTCTTATTTAGTGAATAGTGCACACTTGTTAAATGTAAAATGTGTATTTGATCAATGACATATATACTATTCATGAATGAAAAGATGTTCTCTTGTTATCAATGTATAAATGTCTTCACACAACACTGAACATATAAATATATACTCTTTTTTAATGAAGAATATATTGTACCATATAGTAGTTTTTTCAGGTAGATGAATATGCAGACAACTCCCCTAGACACATATGTAAATAAATGGCTCTGTTTGCTTTGGTGTTTACCCCCGGTTTTGAAATCTTTCCTTTGGACCGACCACCCCATAGACACAACAAATGAGGTATATTTTAAACGTGCAGTTTGTTGTGTTTGGGACCTAATAATAATAATAATAATAATAATAATAATAATAATATAATAATATAATAATAATAGAGGTATATTGTTCTCTCTTAGAGAGTAGTTGGAGGATTATTATTAAGGAGTACTACAAAGGGTTGATGTGAAGAGTGCGTTTTTAAAGCATAAAAGAGGAACACATAAGTGCTCTTAGACCTTTCAAATATATTTTTTTCAACCAACTTTTTATAATCCTTAGAATTTAGATACATCTTTTTTTTAATCTTCTCGTTAAGTACACCAATTGTTTGTCAAATCGTGTATTCTTGCGTCTTTACGAAATAAGAGTTATTAAGTCCATTCTCAAATCCAATAGTATATGACTTTACTTTAGACAAAAAGGTTACCGTACGAGCTTTTGCCGCTTTAAATTTATATTGTAATACTATAAGATCTCATTAAAATTGAATGAAAAAAAAATGAGAAAACTAAAGAGCATGAGAACCAGTAATTAATATAAAACCAACCGACTTAAAACTGTAAGATCTCTTTCTGTATTTATTGTCACATAAAAAAAGAGATCATAATTATAATTCGATATCCACCTGAAGGATATGAATTAACCAAACTAAGAGAGATATTACAATCATTTGCCTTGATTATATGAGGATAGGATCACCTCGAAGTGAATACAGTTAATCTGAATCTACTCTGCCATTAAAATTTAGTTTTTTTTGTACATATATAATTTAGGTTTAAATGTTTTATTTACTTTATAATTAAGGTAAATGCCACAATTATATATTAAAAAAATCCTAATCTTTCTCTCCTCGGAACCTATATCTCTTGAATCAATAAACAACATCACTAATACTTTATCCCTAGACTTTCCCCCACCACACATTTTATTTATTCGCGAAAAAATGTTTGAAATACAAAGGGGGTGTCACATCAAATATTGTATGACCTAAAATTAAAAGGAATGCTATGCATATTGAACTTAAGTCTTAAACGATGTGAGAACTAATTAAAAGTTTGATAAAAAAAAATTGAGATAAGCGGAAGAAAATTAAAGTAGGGATAAGAAAGAAAAAAGGTCAGAGATGACTTTTTTTTTAATACCGTCATCCCATTGATTCCATGTATAGAAGTTTTCATTCGTCAAGCAAAGTAGAAAAAGGAACCCCTGATCGATCTTTTCTATTGCTTAAACCTGAACAGTGAGAATGAACTACTAAAGTGCAAATGAACAACTTTTTTCCTTCTGTTTTATGACGCAAAATGGGTGACTTTAACAAAAAAAAAATCATTTAAAAGTAAGAAAAAAAATTATTCACGATAGTGACCTTCTTCCATGATTGGGACTTGGCTGATCTTTTCTGAGTTTTACAATATTCATGACCGAATATTCTAAATTCAACTTCATATATATACTCAATCTTTACACCATGTTAAATATAAGACAACAATATCATAATTTTTAGAATTACAGTTAATTCTATATTTAGTAACACAACCAGGGGCGGCTACGAGGGAGTTCAGGTGTGTATTAGAACAGGGCCCCCAAATGTGAGGGGTCCCAAATTTTAAGATTCTTATTTTTTTTTCAGTTTTAAATAATTATTTAGAGAGGAAAAAAATTGCACAATCAAATCATTAACAATAAATTATATTTTAATATTATTGAGTATTTAAAAAATGAATAGGTAAATAATTTATTTTATCGGTATGTAATTGTTTTTCTCTTAGTAAAAAAATACTTAATAATTAATGAGTTTTTAAAATAACTAGATACATCTTTTTAGTTGTAGCAACAGTTTATCTATATTTTTAGATTTAACAGTGTTATAGAATTCAATTTATAAGTACAAAATTGTGACACAACTAAACCGAAATTTTTATACTTTATATTAACATTAGTTTATATGGGGCCTCATTTAAATCATTTAGGACGGGGCCCCTCGAACTACAGAGACGCCCTGAACACAACAGTCTATTTTAATAGTGCTGTCTGGTAATAACTCGTTAAAAATAATTTCCTACTTGGTGATGAAGTTAATAAGTATCTAATAAATTAAATTTGAATCTGGTGTTCATTTTAAATATTATTTTCATCCGTATTAAAATACTAATTAGTAATGCAAAATATAATTGGAACAAATAAAATAGTTTTATTGTAATTTAACTTATAAACTAAAATTTAAAACAGTAAGGTAGCTAAAAGTTTTGTAATTTAAAAGAATTGGGAGAGAGGCACGGGAGGAGGGACGCTAGTGTTTGTTTTTTGTTTCTTTTTTTCTTTTTTTATCATAAAAACTTTAAATTGTTATAACTTTTAATATATAAGTTTAAAATGAAAACAATTATATCATTGTTCACCTTATTTCAAGCTCTTCAAAACAAAATCAGTCATGGATGTAATTTGACAACTTTCAAAAAAATTATTTTTACAAGTATAGTGCATAGTACGTAAAAGAAAACTTGTACGGATGGTCATACAAACCTGTACAAATGTTCATTAACACATGTACATCATCACGTAAAAACATGTACATCATCGCATTAAAAACATATAGATAGTCATATAAACCTGTACGAATAATTAAATATGGACATTCTTAGATTAAAACATGTACATATAAGGAAGAACACTTGTACAGACGGTCATACAAACATGTACAGATGTTCATGAAAACATATACATTCTCATACTTGAATATGTACATTCTCATATTTGAACATGTACATCGTCACACGAAAATCTGTACAAATGTTCACTAAAACATGTACATCGCCAATTTAGTGTATCATTGTATACATGTAAAAATATTTTTTTTAAAATGGTCAAAACATATCCATGACTGATCTAGTTTTGAAGAGGTTGAATTTAAGTGAACAATGATATAATTTTTTTCATTTTAGACTTATTTATTAAAAGTTATAACAATTCAAAATTTTATGAAAAAGAAAAAAAAACAATCTATCGCGCCTCATCTCAAATTTACAAAAAAAAGCCTCAAAAGAGTCGGGATGTAGCCAAAGATGGCTACACCCAGATGTAGCCAAAGATGACTACACCCAGATGTAGCCAAGAAATTGTGAATTTAAAAACAAACAAATAATTAAAAATTTTAATAATAAGAAAATATATACATTATATTTATACATATTGTTTACTTTATTATATCGAACAAAGTTTCGGTTGGTTTAACAACTTTATTCTTTTCCAGGCCACCCAGTTGCATACTTTTTTGAGATAATATAGGAGTTTATGTTATGTGTTCTTTTACCAGTTACTATTTGGGTGACTATATTTAAAGTTGCCATTATTTTTTTATAACTATTATCCGTAATGGTGAAGAGTTTAATGGATGAAGTATTTCTTCAACGACAATTCTAATTAATAGGTGTCTGTATCATCTGAAAATAGGATCCGCTAAAACGGGTGAAACGGGTGTAGGTGACGGGTCGGGTCAATTCAACGTTTTCCACACAGTCTCTCAACCTGTCCATTCGACTTAATCATCCGAATATATTATAATAAGTAAAAAAACTTGTAACTTTATTGAGACAAGGTAATTTTACAACCCTATATGTGCGACATGCTTTTCATTCTCTTCACTCACGGTAATTTTACAATCCTATCAACGTTGTTCCTCATCTCTTCACTCACAGTAGAGATGATCAAAGTAGGTCCAGGCTGGCGACCTGACCAGGTCAGACCCGAAATATCCTAAAAAGCCAGTTTGAAAAAATATTCAAGCGGGCTTGGACAAAAAAACATGCCCAACTAAAACCTAAGTCGGGCTTCAAAAAAAAATTTAGACCCATGGATAAACCCGACTCAGCCCGGATTTATTATATAAATTTTTTAAAATAGTTATAATATAGTATATTTTTAACTTAATTTATATTATATAATTAATATTTATTTAAATATGTATTTTAAATTTATTTAGATTATATGCAATATCTTTTTATATATATTTAAATTACATGATACGTTTAATTTTTTTAAAAAATCATTAATTATTTAAAAGAAATATATAGAAACGAGCGGACACTAGCATAGGCGAAAACAATCCGCGCTTGGTTCGGCCTTGCCCGAAATTTTTTAAAACAGGCTTGAACAAAACTTTCAAACCCAACGGGCCTAAAATTCATGGTTGGCCCGGTCCAAACCCGGCCCGCTCGCCTGCAAATGATCAGCTCTAACCGTGTCTACATCTCTGCACTTTGTAGAGGTACATCAATGGAAATGTTGCATCTCACTCACCAGAATGAAGACGGGGCTGAAGACAGTTCATTTCGGAACCGGTAGTATACTCTAACTTATCTTTCTTCTCTTTGGTGAACAAGGAACAAACATGCTCTACGCCTCTATATATTCTCCTGTTGTGTCTAGGCCTCTATAGAGATAAATCACTGGAACTGCTGCATCTCGCTTACCAGATTGAAGATGGGGCTGAAAACAGTTCATTTCAGAATCGATAATATACTCTAACTTATCTTCTTCTCTCTAAAGAACAAGGAACATACATGATCTGTTCCTCTCTTCTTGAGTTTGCTCCTTTGTAGAGATACTGGAACTACTGCATCTCACTTACCAAATTGAAGAGATAGCTAAATGCAAGAAAAAATATAAATGGGTGAGAGGTGAGAAATTTCAGGTGATGGGTGGGTCGGGTGGTGCATGTGAAAGTGGGTGGCAGGTGACGGATACGGGTGATGCGTCGCCCGACCCGAACCCGCCCCATTGTCATCCCTACGTGCATGTGCTCTGGTGTTTCTACAGGATTAAAAGTGTGTTTATACAGTGTGAGTGGTATAGACAGTGGTTTGGATAGAATCAGGTGTAGGAAGCACAACCGACAAGTGGACCAAGTTATTGTAGTTTAAAGCAAGGACAAGTTTTCTGGGTGAAGGGTTATCGAACCGTGGGAACTCCGTGGTTGACTAGTTTTGTTAGGGGTATTCTCAATGATGGGTTCTTGTAAGATTTATGAATGTGATAAAAGAAGGTATTGGGTTGTGATGTTTCTTTGGCTTGAACCTATAATGTTAATTAGGCTTTAATAAAAGATAGCATGCGACACAAAAATCATCCAGGGCATCACAATGGTATCCCCGAATTCTCTTCCTCCATTGTACATATTCAAGATCTCTGTCTAGTTAAAACGAGGATGAAAGGCTTATGCCTGATCAGCCGGTTATAACATGCAATAAGACTTGGTGCACCTCTCGATGTCAATAACTCTTATCTACCTTATCTTAATATATAGTCGGGGGGCATAAGCATCAACGATGGTATGTAGCCAGTGTCTTCCTCAGATCACTCATGGGTGACCAGTCATCAAAAGCATTACACTCTTAAGATAAGGAAACACTTTTATTAATACGTGGAAAACATCTTGGTTACAAGCAGCAACTAAAGTATTGCATAAAAATAAAGTGCTAAAATGAAAATGACATGAAAAAGATAGAAAAAGTTAAACTAGTAAGAGGAGAGAGATTATGTATTGAATATGGGGAAAAAGAGTGGAAATGAGCCCCTTTTTTATAACATTTGGTGGTGGGAATCCTGAGGTGTAACCGACCCACAACCAAGATCAGTTGTTGGTTGGCTGGTTACTTGCACTTCAATTCTGGTGCCACTTGCTCTTGACCAATTAGGGTACAACACATTTCGCATGTGGATAAGGTTGCGGAACCTTCCTTAAAAGTCAAAGCAGTGGCCAATTGTTGCTCCACTTGGTTTGCTGCGGTGGCGGCGACCGATTGTCAATCGGCTTTGTTACCCATTGGTTGTCTCTGTTGGCATGGGTGTAAGTTATGTTGGCGCGCATCTTGAGACTAAGGCATGAATTCTTCCACATTGCTTTGTCATGTTTGACCGAGTTGTAACCGAGGTCGGCTGATAGTTGGCTAGGGGTGGATGTCTTCTGTGCTCTAGATTAATGTCCCTAAGCCTTTATTTCTCTAGATTATTTGCTAAAATACGAATAAATCATGATTAGTTATCAATTATGCATAGATTAAGGATTTTAATAGTTAAAGTAATGAGTTCATGCCATAAAATGGTGAAAAAATGACATATTTTCTCTACTCTTAAGCCACTTATCGTGGGTGTTATCTTATTTCATTTACTGGCACTAAGTATCATGCTTTAAGTGCACATTTAATTGATAATTTTAAGTGGTTTATTACCTTAACTCATGGCTATTTAGAAGACTCTCCAGATCACCGATCAGTCACACCCAGATCTATATATAAGGATGTTGTATTGGCACTTCTCATCCATTCAAGCTTCAAGCATCCTTCTCATCTTCAAGAAGTTTTAAGAGTTCTTTTGTGTGAGGGAAAAAATAGAGTTTTGAAGTCATATAAGTGACTTGTGAGTTATCTCCTATGTGAGATTAGAGTGTCTTATCTCTTTTTTGTAAGTTGTAATTCTCACCACATATCAAGTGAATATTGTTCATCACCGCCTGTGGAGTAGGCATAGCCCAACCATGTTAAAATTATGTGTCCCACTTTTTGCTTTACTTTATTTTCATTGTCGTCGGTATATATCTACCAACTTGTTTCCCCGCTATATCCTAAGAAGTGATATGAGGGCTTTTGTTCGTTGGTAGTTGTGTCAAGATGGCTACAAAATTTGATATTAAGAAGTTTGACCGAAATATGAATTTTGGTCTATGGAAGATCAAAATGCAAGCCATTCTATGGCAGCAAGATTGGCATCAAGCTTTGGGCCAAAGGCCAGCTGCATGGCGGATGTGGATTGAGAATAAATAGACGAGAAGGCATTGACCGCTATACAACTTTGCCTTTCAAATGAAGTCCTAAAAGAGGTTTCCCAGGAGTAACTACTGTGGTTTTATGGCTAAATTTTGAGTTTCTTTATACGGCGAAAAGCGTCACAAACCGTCTCTACCTAAAGAGGAGACTTCAAGGCCTGCATCTTGTAGAAGGTAAATCGATTAAGGCTCATCTAGATGAATTTTTCTCAATTGTTATAAATCTTGAAATTATCGATATGAAGATTAATGATGAGTTTTTAGCCATTTTCTTAATTATCGATATGAAGGTAAATCGATTAAGGCTTTTTTGTATCGGTGTGATGAAATTACAGCGGACGAGGTTAAACAAGCTATTCTTCAACGAGAGCTTATCGACAACCAGCTACCCAAGACTGTAGAATCTTCCGGTGAAGGCTTGGTTGTTCGAGGAAGGACCCATGACAAAAGCTACAACGGAAAGCAAGATAAGTCTCACTCAAAGTCAAGACCACACATAAATGTGAGTTGTATATATTGTCAAAATACGGGCCACATCAAAGCATACTATTGGAAGTTAAAGAATAAAATGAAAAAGCAAGAAAAGACTGATAAGGAAAACAAATTCAATCAAACTTGTAGCCAAGCGAGGTTTTTGAATGACGAAGGGGACGTACTCACGATCGCGAGCTATTATGAAGATAAAGTGACATCACATTGGATCGTGGACTCTTCTTGTTCTCACCACATGATGCCTCACAAGGATTTCTTTGATACCTTGGATGCTTTTGAAGGTGGAGTTTTGCTGATCGGAAACAATGCTCCAAGCAAGGTTCAAGGTATTGCCACAATGTGGATTAAGATGTTCAATGGTAAGGAAAAAACTCTTTCCAATGTTTGTTATGTTTTGAATTTTAATCTTTTTCATTGAGTGCCCTTGATAAAATTGGGTGCAAGTATACCCGTGAAAGGGAGCTTTGAATGTTTCTCGTGGTGGTCTTGTATTGATGGAAGTAGAGCTAATTAATTTTTTATATCGCTTGCATGGTAGTACTATTTTTGGATCAGTTTCTGCTTCATTTAGCTTATAAGATTTAGATTCTACCAAGTCGCAACATATGAGCTTGAACCATATGAGCGGGAGGGCATGACAGAGCTGGCTAAACGAAATCTTCTTGAAACCCAGAAGTTGGATGATCTCGAGTTCTGCTAGCACTATGTCTCTGGTAAACACAAGCACGTCAACTTGAGCTCAAGGATCCATTCTACTAAAGGTATCCTAGATTTGCCCCTAAAGACTTTTGGCGGCTAGGATATAATTTGGATTATTTACTATTAAGATTGAGTTTCAGTCAAGTGGATAATTGAAAAAGTTGCATTGAATTCTTGATAAACGTTATCAATATTAATTACGGTGAACATTCTACTAAACAATGTTCTCAAGATCGTGATCCTAGTGTAGGATCCGATCGTGAGATCGTATTGTAGGATCATTCAATCTTACAAAAAGTGAGATAATATTGTTCAAAAATATACATTTGTTATAAACAATTTCTATTTAAAGCATAAAGATTAAGATGAATAAGAAAATGACACGTTATTGAATAAAAATTTATAATATAAGCCCACAACTTTGACAATACACTTACGAAAATGAAATATAGATAAGCAACATTATGAATTTCATAATGTTGTCCATAAAAAAAAGACACTTCATAATTTTTATGTGCGTCTTTTTGTCTTTCATCACCCTCCCAACAAATATTATGAGTTATAAATTCTTTATTTACTAAATTATGGGTTCATATCATGCTCATTTAAAAAAGAGATGGAGGAGGGAAGGGAAGCTGGGTGAGGACATAAGTAATTATAATTTTGCGTCACAGCACAGCAATAGAGTATTGTTTGTTTGAGTTATTAGTAAATCGCCGTTTTAGTGTACCTATAAAAAATGTCGCCGTTTGAGTGTGTCTAGTGATGGACAATGAGTGGATACATGACAGTTGGAAGATGACGGATTATTGAATATATAGATCACCATAATTGATGACGGTGATGATAACTGGTCTGGTGTCATAAATGGATAACGATAAGGACATTTCCCAGTTTTAGTATAGTAATTAACCGCTTGAGATTGATTGAAGTAATACTAGACTTTCTTAATTGTTATCGTCTCGCCTTATCAGACGGCATATACCTATAATAGAGATATAGACAGGCAAGTACTTCAATTGCAACATAGCGATGATGATGCATGACATATACAATTAATTAATGCAGAAGGATTTCTTGCATATGAATTCAGAGTTGAATTTGGTGATGACGATGATCACACACTGTACAGATATAGATATGGTTACGGTAGATTATATCCCTTTAATTTATTACTCCTATATTTTTTTTATAGTTGGTGAATAATAATACTATATGTAATTGCGCAGCTTTTAAAACAGCGTTTCGTATGTGTTTCAATGTCTGTTCCATGGTTTCTAATCTATTTTATTCAAAACGCTGTATTTAAACACTAGTTTAACTATTGTCATTAATTTTAATGGCGCATCCTCTATTTTATTATGACATTTGTTTTTGACAGCTGACCACAAACGATCTACCCACTTGAAACAAAAAGGAAATTACATAATTTAAAACATAAATCACACCTACCTAAGCCTTTACCTTCAATATAATGAGGGGCTTTATAAAAATGTCATCCCTTATATCTCAGTTGATAAACTGTTTTTTTATTGATAAAAGATTAATTATTATTTTTTTAAAAAAAGGAAAATTCACGATATACCCCTGTTTTCTTTCGTAATTCACAATATACCTTGTGATTTTCTTAATTCAACTTTAAACATGCTTAAATGTTGTCCAAAATTGATGAAACTTTACATGGACGATGCTAAAGTGTTATATTTTGGATCAATATCAAATTTGAAGTTTTTAAAGCTCACATATGACCTGTAGGACCCAATGAATATGACTGTTCGTTGGGTCCCACAGTCACATGTGAGCTTAAAAAACTTCAAATTTGATATTGACCAAAATATAATACTTTGGTATCGTCCATGTAAAGTTTCATCAAATTTGGACAACATTTAAACATGTTTAAAGTTGAATTACTAAAACCACAGGGGTATATTGTGAATTACGAATGAAAACAAAGGTATCTCGTGAATTTTCCCCAAAAAAATGACAACAGTTATCTGAAAATTGACCGAAAATAGATGATCAAATCTTTCGTAATTATCTCACACTAAACTACTCTTTACATGTAAATAAGAAACTAAATCATCTTGCCTCTCATTTCGTACTTTAATTTTGCAACCAGCTATGATTTGTTGAAGCTCAACATGAGATTTTGTTTCAATTCTCTACAAGAAATCATTCTTAAATTTTTCTAAGACCAACATCATTTATCAGCTTGTACTTCAACTTCTTCCCTAATCTATCGTGTGTGCCTAGCTTCAAGTTCCACTTCTGCTTCGACTTTGGCTATATGTTTATACTCTTCTTCATTTTAATAATACTGTCCTCTCTCCTGGATTATCTTTGCTGGAACCAAGAGGCTCAAGGACGTCGTAATAGTATAAATGGGCACGTACATAATTATTAGGAAAAATTACAGTGCCCACCCACGAGGTTTTGGGGTTTTACACTGCCCACCCATGAACTTTGAAAATTAACACTGCCCACCCATCAACTTATATTCTTTTTACTTCCGTCACCATTTTACCACACTTCCGTCATTTAGTATAGTTGACCGTCAACTTATGTTGACCAAACAACTATATCCATTTCTTATTTTCCCCCTCCCTCCGTTCCTTTCACCATTTTCACTTCGACACTCTTCGAATCCTTACTGTCGACATCTTCATTGTGCAATCGGGGAAATTGATCACGCTCGCCTAACTGTTATCTCTTTCTCGCGGTTGTTCTCTCTGTTGCTCGCGAATGTGCTCGGGGTTTCTGTTTCTTGGTCAAGACTATTCTCTCTTGCTCTTGATTTCTCATTTCTGTTTATTGCTCATGGATTAAACCGCGCTGGTGCGTACGCCCCTGTGCTAGAAATTCTTGTTTTCTGGGTTTATATGGTAAACTATTGGAGCATAGTTTGCCACTGGTTTATGTTCGAATCTCTCCAATTCGTGTGGCTCTGTTGTACCTAGGGTTCGACTGGTTATGCATTTTCTACTGATGGAATTGTTCGGGCTAATTTTTTTGGGACGGATTTCCCCAATAATCACACATAATTTCAAATTATTCTTCGCATTTTAACAGGAGAAATACTAAATTTGTGCCAAATATTTTCCTTCATGTCTAGCTCGTCATAGATACTTTCTACACATGAGAAAGGCAAGAGTTCCCACTTTTTTGCCTTTTTTGGAAAAAATAAAGTGTCACCTTATATGTCACGGAAGTTAAGTGGACCTCTTTAATTTTCACAGTTTATGATAAATAGGGCCTCCAGCTCCGTCAAACAGGGCAGAGCACGAAAATTGTGTCTGTTGTTTTTTTTTTATATATAAAATAACAATATGTTAATAAACAATAATACAAATCTAACATTTATATAAAAAAACCATAAAATATTATAAATATGTTACTATCAATTATGTGAAAGAGTAGCAGGGCAGAAAATAAGTGCTCACTTGGACATTGTTTATCCACATGGTTGTTGTCAAGAGCTTAGTACCTTTTCGCTATTTTAATTTAATAAAATTAGTTAGAGTTCAATAATTATCGACCATGCAAGTTGGTACATTCCCCCTTGTCCCTCCCGCAGTCTAGTATCTATCAAACGACAACTCTGTTTCTCGATTCTCTTCATTTAATAATGTAAATGGTCCTCATGATTTGAAATAATCACGTCAATTTCCCATCGTAAAGAATAATCATGCCGATTAGCTACCAGCATAAATATACTACATTTGAAAAAAATATATGGTGAAATGCAACACGCCCAAGAATCTAGTTGATTTGACTAACATTGTAAATTCGCAATCCTGTCGATTGTCAAACTTTCGAAAGAAAGAAACCATTATCAACCCAGATGGTTGGTCCCATCTCTTACTTCACTTGAAAAGACCTTCCCCTCCCCCCTTCCACTCAATCCTGGCTTCACTCGTGCTCGCAGTCTCGCTGTGTGAAAAGCGTAGGCCCTAGCATAGTTAGTGCAAGAATACTGGCTTTGGCTGCAATCTCACTGTTGTTGATTCAAACTCTTTTTACACCAAATTATTCAGTCCATCGGTTT
The DNA here is from genome assembly GCA_023374045.1 of Limonium bicolor. Taxonomy (NCBI): domain Eukaryota; kingdom Viridiplantae; phylum Streptophyta; class Magnoliopsida; order Caryophyllales; family Plumbaginaceae; genus Limonium; species Limonium bicolor. Next base: position 66,902,609 of record CM041779.1, on the reverse strand, counting down.
ACTATTTTGATATAACGTTTCATATTAAAAATAATATAATTTTAAAATTTAAAGTTTTATAAATGATTACATTAATTATATACTAATATAATTTTATAAAATTAAAATGAAGAAGGAGGATGTGTCGTACAGAAATTATCCTAGAAAGTTAAAAGCATCAAATAATTATAACTCATCTCATCTGCCCAAAAAACAATTTAATTACTTCTTCAAATGATTTTTCTTTTTCAACTGATTTTTTTTTCTTTTGCCGCAGCTTCCTTCCTTCCTCCCCCGACTTCCATAAATAGCAGAGTCTCGTCCATTCCTGGTTCCTCACATTCCCTTCTTCCAATAATCACTTCTTCCATTCCATTCTCATTCAGTTTAGCATCTATATAAACCCAGGACATACGACTCTCTCGATCAACAAATCATAACCAAACCTAGAAGAAAGAAAAACACACTTCGATCAATTCATCCAGCTTTCATATTCATTCCCAGCAGCAGCAACAACAGCAGCCATGGTGGTTTTATCAAAACCAGCGATTGAACAATTCTCAATCATAAAAACACCAAAACCCTCAAAAACCACAAAACAATCTACAACCCCAACTTCATTCCCAACCATCGATCTCTCAAAACCAGACCCTATCGCTCTCGTCAAAGCCTGCGAAGATGTCGGTTTCTTCAAAGTCATAAACCACTCAATCCCATTCGACACAATCACTACTCTCGAATCAGAAGCTGTGAAATTCTTCTCTTTACCAAGCACTACCAAAGAACTCTCCGGACCAGCTAACCCATTCGGATACGGCAACAAATCAATCGGTCGAAACGGTGACGTCGGGTGGGTAGAGTACCTCCTCATGACTGCTGATAATCCCACACTCCGTTCAAACCGGTTCAAGTCAGCAGTTGAGGATTATCTCAAACGAGTACGTCTTATGACGTGTGAAATTGTTGAACTCATGGCAAAAGGGTTGGGGATTAGAGATCGTGAAGTGTTTAGTCGATTACTGAAAGATGAACAGAGTGATTCTTTATTTAGACTGAATCATTACCCACCGTGTCCACAAGAGTTAATGAGAGGATTTAATGAGGAAGTGAATTTAGTTGGTTTTGGTGAACATACAGATCCACAGATTGTGAGTGTACTCAGGTCAAATAATACTTCTGGACTTGAGATTGAGTTGAAGAATGGGAGTTGGGTCTCTGTTCCTTCTGATCAATCTGCTTTCTTTGTTAACGTTGGGGATTCACTTCAGGTTAGACTTTAGTTGATTTTCATTCATCAATCTATCTATCTCCCTTTCATTCCTTACGTCTGATTACGTACTGATTTAAATGTTGTTGTGTGTGTACTTCAGGTGATGACGAATGGAAGGTTTAAGAGTGTACGACACAGAGTAGTGGCAAACACCTACAAATCTCGAATTTCAATGATATACTTTGGTGGTCCGCCGATAAAGGAGAAGATAGCTCCGATTCCAGCGTTGTTGATGGGTAATCAGAATGGTGGTAGCTTGTATAAGGAGTTTACATGGGGAGAGTATAAAACCTCTGCTTACAAGTCAAGATTAGCGGATAATAGGCTTGAGCTATTTCAGAAGAAAATAGCAGCAGTTTCATAATTAATTAGTTGTGGATTAAGTGTAATTTCTGAATTAGTATGTACTAGTATTATTAATGTTGAGGATCAAATCAATTGTTGTTTGTTTGTTAAATACTAGCAGTGATTAATTAATAGAAGATACTCAATTAATAGCTGCGTATTTTTATATTCTTGATTTTCAATTTGTTGGAGATGATTCTCATTCTGCAAATTAAAAAATGAAGCCAAATTCTTAAATCCTACGATAGAAGATTCGCACCCCCGACCGCAAAACACGTTTTCTTTATGTTGACTATAGCCGAAATCATGTAGAAAAGAGAAAAAGGGGGAGAAACAAGGTTCACTTTTTGAATAAAAGCTTAGTAATTTATACATATCATTTGATCTCAACCTAAGATAAAATAATTTTTATAAATAATTTTTGATAGATTATATATATTATAAAATTTAATTTTATAAAATTATTTAATCTTATATACTTAATATTGGAGTGACAAAACGAGTCATAAAATAAACATGACGATGAATTTAAGACGAAGGCAGTATTGAGAAAGTTTTTGACCATGTTTAACTTACATTACCCCACTATCCTACGTGAGTATATACTAGGGACGTTAGAATGAGTCCATAGATAAGGTATTTCACAATTCCAATCTGATATGGAAATGAATGTATTAATCCAACTAATTTTTCAAATTGAACAAGTTGAATGTTTATTTTAAAGTACAACCGAACTCGTTTATTGAATTGGGTTTCATAAGATATACTATAAGTTAAGTTCAACAATTTTATACTAACAAGTCTAGCTAAATTGAACTCTGAAACAAAGATTAAATAGATTAATCTTAACACAACTATAAGAAATTGAATAATAACCTATGCCTATGTCTATACATAATATTTAAAATGGTGTTTTGTATCTATTTCAGTGTCGGTCCTACAATTCATCATCTACTTTATTTAAACATTGCATTCAAACGTTAACGTAATAGTCGTCATCAATTTCAATGTTTTATAGCAGCACACTACAAACAAATCCAATAACCCATAAGAACATCCGGGTGAATTCATCCAAAAAGTTAGTAAGGAAAAGAAAAAATGTTTTTTTAACAGAAGTGGATTCAACCCACTTTCTCTTTTCTTGTTTCTTAGCTAAGAATTGTACTATAGTGTTTCGTTATTGGTTGTGTTCTACATAAATCTGCACACCTACCTTCCCTCCTCTCTACTTTTTAGTTCACACACACAAAATTATAGTGACATGACACATATAAAAGTGTTAAGAAATTTTATTATTATAATAGAATGAGTTTTTTTTAAAAAATAAAATATAGTATTTTAGTAACATGATACTTGTTAAAAAATTAGACATTGTGATGGATGCTCAAAGTATTTAAATTTTTAAGTCCAGTAAAAAGAATTAGAGGTGTGTGTACCTACGTCTGTGGCCAGTGTGGCCGGCCGTACAACCAACAAACTAGGACCAGACTCAAGCCTATCTAGCATTTCTGTCGAAAGATGTCAAGTGTTTGTCGACCCACATCGATGGTTTGGTTGACAGTCTTCAGACCACAAAAAAATGCCCATTTGGTCGGTGGTACACATAAACAAAGCAATGTCGGTTACTTTATAATTTTATGCCTACAATGAAATGTATAAAATGACTTTAGAAAACGCGAGGTTTCTCATTGACGGTGGGTGTATTGTATTGTATAGTATGTATGGAGAAAAACACGGGACCAACAGAACTAAGATTTAGAAAAAAGAAAAGCGGAACACCGAGCCTGAGCTGGATGAATGGTAGTAGGATAGATAAAGGCTCGCCGATTAGCTTTTATTATAAAGGTAACAATATATGTCATCGATGTAAAATTATATATATTATGGGTATACATAATGGGTTTGTTTGGGGACAGCTGCTCGGGACTGCTGTTGGGTCCTGCTGCTGGACATTGAGAAGCTGTCTGCTGATGGTTTTACAGAAGCTGTGAGCTGTTGATTTTGTGTTTGGTGGAACGTCTGCTGATGATTTTAAAAAGCAGAGACAGTTATTAGGTTCTGCTGCTGAAAATTGAGAAGCTGTCTGCTGATGATTTTACAGAAGCTGTTAGCTGTTGGTTTTGGGTATTTGGTGGAAGCCTGCTGATTTTAGAAATTGGGAAGCTCCCAGCTGCTGGAAGCTGTCCCCAAACGAGGTCAATATTAGTCATGATTATATATAAATAATAATCATCATATAAAAACTATCTTAATATATAAATAATTGTTAGTAATAAATTTAAGTGAATTTTAATGTTTATGAACAAAAACTTTCTTATGGTGGTTTTTATGAGATGTGGTGTAGGGTAATCCTTTTCTAACTTGTTTTATATTTTATAATGTCATCATTGACTCGACACATTTTAAGGGTTTGTGGTAACGACCTTAAACCCTTCACTTCATACCCTAAAAGAAGTTTTCATTGTTTTAGCTTTCCTATGGTGGTATTTAAGATCTATGCTGACTAACATGTTCGAGTATATGTACGAATAATAATATTTTATTTATTAGTTTAAGCTTTTATATACAAAAAATTGTTGCCATAGACATTAATATATGTAAGTCATGTATTTTTTTTTATAAGTGGCTGAAAGTTCAGCTTAAGAGCGATACTGAGGTTCTAAATGAACCTTTCTCGCATTACGGTAGTGGTGAGTTTTGAACCCAGGACATATGTAAGTCATGTATACATAAATATGTATGACATAGTTAAATAAAATATTGGCCACGGTTGTATATCGTTAAAATTCCATTGTTTGTATAAAGGGTTTATGGTTTAGGGTCTTACAATGTTTATATTATAAATCCTAAAAATGTTTTCGATATTTTTTAACTGATCATATAGTGGTTTTTATGGTTTGTGATATAGGGTAATGTTAGTGTAGAATAATCTAAAAAAATCGTGAAATGTATAAACAAAGCAATGTCGGTTACTAATTTTATGCCAACAATGAAATGTATATGATTTAGAAAGCGCGAGGTTTCTCAATGCCGGTGGGTGTATTGTATTGTATGTATGGAGAAAAACACGGGACCAACAGAACTAGGATTAGAAAAAAGAAAAGCGGAACACCGAGCCTGAGCTGGATAAGGGAGGGAATGGAACACGTACCGCAAATCACTGTTGACACCGGCTCAATACAGAACACTGGGAACTGCGCCACTTGTGTTGTTAATCAGTAACGGACTAACAGTACTGTCCTCATAGTACTTACTGTACGAACCAGAACCATTGTCACGTTTAGCTCAGAATAGAGTCGCTTATAATTATTAGTTAAATAAAAGAAGTGGAGAGAGAATATTAGTTAAAAGTTTTAGGGAAATTTCACGATATACATCTGAGGTTTGAGCGAATTTTACAAGATACCTCTGAGGTTTCATTTTTATTACAAGATACCCCTGAGGTTTCATTTTTTTTACGATATACCCCTGAGGTTTCATTTTCATTATGATATACCCCTAAAGTTTCAAATTTATTACAAGATACCCCTCAGTGAGATTCCTCATTTTACCCTCACATCATATGCCCCTAATAACTTCAAGATATATAGTCAAAGTTTTGTTTGAATTTGAAACTTAAATAAAATGCTCAAAAAATTAGATTTCATACAAAATTTGACAACAATAATCAAAAAATGAATATAATTTATTAAACAAAAAACAAAAAATTTAATAAATGAAAATGACTAAAAAATTAAAATTAAATTATTTAGAAAAATAAACATAACTTGTTAGGGAGTCACCTAGATATTTGTTAAAATCTAAAAAATGTATAACAATAATATGAAGAATATTAAAAGCAACAGTTTCATATAATGCATAAAAAAAATCATCATTTTAAATTAGAAAATAAAGTATAAAAACCATAAAATACGATCATTTCTCTTGTGATTATTGATATCAAATAATATATTTGTTAATAAACTCATACTATAATTAATAAAGTTATTTCATAATTTCTTGTATTTAATATAATTATTATAAAAAAATTTACGATTTTAAGTCACCGCTGTAATATTTTTTAAATAATGTAACAATATAAGTTTTCTAAATAGATTATTTTTTTGTTGTTTATTCATTTCTATTTATTTTAAACTTTTTATGATTCTAATTTTTTATACTTTTATTTATGTTTTTTAAATTGAATTAAAATTTTAATTGATCTTTAATTTTTATGTACATTTTGTTCATATTTTAAATTTTAAAAAAATTTGACCATAAACCCGTGAAGTTATTACGGTGCATATGGTGCGAGGATAAAATTAAGATATGAAAAATATAATATATCAAAATCTGAACAGAGGGACATCTTGAAAAAAAAAATTGAAACCTCAGGGGTATATCGTAATGAAAATGATACCTCAGGGGTATATCATAAAAAAAAATGAAACCTCGAGGGTATTCATAATGAAAATGAAACCTCGGGGGTATCTCATGAAATTCGCTCAAACCTCGGGGTATCTCATGAAATTTCCCAAAGTTGTAAGAAGCAGGAATTTTTACGAGAAAAGATAGATAAGGATTTCCGGTGCTAGTAGAGCTTATCAAACTCGATCCACTCAGGTGAGGATGTCAATCTTGTCAGAAGATCAAATCTGATCTGAAATTGACACATTAAAATGTGGGTTTAGGTTGTAATTTTTAACCTGAAAATATTTTTGGGTTGAGTTTGGGTTAGATTGCTAAAAACCCGGCCGGTTTTGGGTTTGAGCTATCGACCCGATTTCAACCCGCAACCCAAAAACATTTTAAAAAAAGAAAAGAAAATATATATTCTTATAGTTATACGCATAACTCTTAATATATTAATCATGTAACCATTTTTGTTTGATGGCTTTTAAATGTTATGTTATATTGTCTTGGCGATTTTGTGTAGAATTTGTATTGATAGTACAATATTTCTAATTTTGGGTTGATTTCGAGTCGATTTCAGGTCGATTTTGGATCAATTTCGGGTTGATTTCGGGTCACTAGGTCGGTTTCGGGTTGACATAACATAACCCGTTTCGAGTTCAGATCTGTTTTGGGTTGAGGTGAAACATGAGCAGGTCGGGTTCAGGTTGAAATCAACCCGACCCAAAACCCGAAATTGACAACCCTACACCATGGTGACCCGATATGCTACGGCCGAAAAAAATCTCAAAAACTAGATTTGAAAAAAAATTGGAGCATCGGTAAACAAGAACTGTTTTAAAAGACCGGACTCCTGCAAAATTTTAAACTCGAAACAAAACCCGACCTAATTTGAATTTAAATATATACTATATTAACAAGTTGAAAATTATCATTGTGGGATTCTATGGAGAACATGGGTGGATATTAGAACTGCTATATAGGAGATGATGAAATAATTAAAGACAAAAAAACATTTGCAAGAATTAACATTTAGGGTCGGTTCTGAACTCAACATCTAGATTTTAATCTGGAGTAGATTATCTATTTCACAATTAAAGATACGCTTTTTACAACGGTAGTTTCACCAGCGTTTTAAAATAATCTACCTATACAATCTATTGGGGAAATGGCCTTAAAAGCATAATTATGAGAATTTGTTATCATACACCATAGAAAAAATTGGGTTTGAATGCCGAAAATTCATTAGCTACACCATATGTATTTTCAATGGCATGACATTCTTTAGCTAAGCTTTCGGTGATCGTTTGCACAATGAAATAATTGTGATGCAGATCAAGCTTATGATTGTCTGTTGGTGCAAGGTACTCCCTTAATGATTCTTTGTTGGTGTACTCATATTGTTTCTAGGATTTGATCTTGCCTTCATCAATAGTCTGATAAATGGTCACACACTCGATCTGAATGAGAAACGTTACCTTTCATATCACATCAACATTATTATACCGTACTTTACCTTCTCTTACTCACATCCGCCGCCATTCGACTACATAGCAAATTTGAAGGAAAAAAACTCACCATGGGCCATGGCCAATGAGAGAATAGCGGGTCAGAAATTTGTTCTTAGCCTATGAAATTTAGTCCATAAGATAAAAAATGAAATAATTTAATGGTTAAAATTTACTCGGTTATTTTTCTAATATCTTTTCTTTATTTTAAATGAAAAAAATATTTTTTTATTAATATGTAGATGTATTAACTAGTTTTTAAGCAGATTATTAATTAGCTTTTATTATTACAGGTGATCTCTTCAATTCCCTTTAAAATTCAATTACCTAAATATAAAGTTTACTTAAATATATGAATTTATATAATTGAAGTATACGAACTATTTAGATACTAAGTATAGGAATGTTTAAAACTTTATTATACTTTTTTTAAAATTAATTGTACGAGTGTGTTACAAATTAAGTACACTATTGACTGATTAATACTAAGTATATGAATCTATATAAATAAAGTATACAAACTGATTAAATACTAGTATACAAATGTTTAAAAATTTAGTATAATTTTCTTTAAACTTAAGTGTATGATTTTGTTATATTAAGTATACTAGTTTTTTTTGTATGATTGAAGTGTTTGACTGATTAGATATTAAGTATACAAATCTATATAAATAAAGTATTAAACTAATAAGAGGGAGGGGGATTCGAATGTGGAGAGTCGGTTGGATAGGGCTTTGGCGAATGGGGAGTGGACGTGTCATTTTGCGCGGGCCCTGGTTACTCACCTTGGCTCAATTCATGTCTGATCATTGTCCGCTTTGTCTAGCCCTGTCGTGCCCCAGTTTTTTCTTATTTTGTTGCTGGTTCGTATAGGGAGCGTATGCTATTTTCTCACCTTATGTTCAGGAGTTATGTAATTTCTAGTTCATTTTATATTAGCTTATACGAATTGAGGGGCTAAAATGGTCTTTTGCGTTATTAATAGGTTAGGAAGGAGTTTCCCTTTTCATTATTCATTTCATTGTTCTTCGTTCACTTCCTTCCCGTTTCTGATTTTGGTTTCTTCTCCTAGGTAATCCAGTCGAGAGTTTGTTCAGTTTCGAGTGGAGATTCGGGGAGAGTTTGTTGTGGAGTCTGTACAGTTTTGCGTGATTCGGATTTGAGGTAGGTGGATGGATTCGGTTTGGGTGTGTTCACTCATGGGGATTCTAGGTTTTGTTTTGTTTCAGGATGTGTTTGCTTTGATCTCTGACTTCGATGTGAATCTGGATTGGTTTTGAGTCGTGTATTCACTCTGTTTAAACCCAATGAAAATGTGTTTGATTTGCCTACTTTGTTATGAAAAGAGATATGTTAATTATGGCGAATTTCTAGATTTTTTTCATCATTGTTGCTTCCAATTTTCTGCAGTTTTTGCTTCGCCATGTGCTTCGGATCGGACACCTCTTTTTGTGACAGTTTTCCCTTTGTCCGAACTTCCGTCCTGGACCTGCATGTCCAGACGAGGAGCGAGGATGGTGCCAGGGCTTGCAGTTTGACTTGCGTCCAGACTTGCAAGCCTGGACACAAGTCTCGACATCCTTTTGTTTTGAGTCTCGACATGTGCTCGAACTTGTAAGCCCTGACACATGTCTGGACGCCACCTCGTATGTTTTATCAAACATTTGTCCGAACTTCTAAGCTCGGACATTTGCCCAGACTTCTAAGCCCAAACACATGTCCAGACTTCTCTATTTTGAGTCTTGGAGTATGTCCGGACTTGTAAGTCCGGACGTATGTCTGGACAGCCATCTGTATGTCTGGACAGCCATCTGATTTCACCTAAAATGTTCGTTTGAGCTCTGTTTTGACTTCCATTTGCGGGGTTATGATCCTCTAAGTGCATATAAGCTATTTTGACATGTTTTAGTGTGATTTTACATGCATTTATGATTTGAAAGTATTCGTTCTGTATATGATCTTAGAACTACTTTGAAAGTGTGTTTCAGTCTCTGATTTATGTTTGGCTTTCCGTGCTTTGCCAGTCTTGACATATGACCTCTGTTTTGGCAACAACTTTAGTTTCATTTTGTAAAGATGTTTATCATGCTGTGTTGTTCCTTCTTAACTGCACCTTTTGTTCTGAAAGTGGGCTTCCATTTTGGGACTTAGTGATTATGCCTTTTGAGTCGTGGATGACTGGGTCGAGTTATCCCATAGCATGTTGCACAGGACGTCCTTCTATTTTCTGTTCCTCAAGTTTTCCTGGGATGATTAGGTACCGACGGGTTTGACTAATGGTCTCAACCATTTTTGTGTGGGATCTTTAGATCCATAGGGCCTTCACCCTTCTGTATGTGAGTGCTATGAACTAGGGTCCCGCTCTGTTTTGTGAACTTCTCTGTTGTGAACCACTCTATTTGACATCCACTTTGATTTGAGGATGTTGCATTTTGTAAACACTATGATTTATGGTTTTTGTCTTTGTTTTATTTCTGCTTCTGCTTCCGATAGTTCGCTAGGTGGCTTCCGTTTTACTCTGCTCTGTTTTTGGACTTCAGTTGTTTTTTAAGGGCTTCTACTTTGATTCTGATTCGCTAAATGTATACCTATATGTAGTTATGTTCTATAAAGTGTTTTGAGCATGCTCAGCTGATGAAGTTTATCACCTAATGAGTTGTGGTTTGCTCACCCCGGTTATTCCATCTGATTTACAGGTTGTTAGCAGTTTCGCTGGGATCCGCTACCTTCTTCTTTTAGCATTTGTCTTGTATTTGGATTTGTCGACCTTATGATCCTTTGTATTTTGGAGCTTGAGCTTATCTTTCCATTTCATTAGTTTGTTTGTAAACTATTTGACGGTTTGTAAACTATTATTCATATAATACATGAGTATTTGTTTCAGTTTTGGGTTTCGTATCAGTAGCCTTGTCTATTTTGTGACGATCTCAGATTCAGGGTGGTTTTGGGGTCGCTACAAGCCGGGGGGTGGTCCATAGGAGGTGCAGGGGTTTTTGATTTGAGAATGTGTGGGGGCATGAGGCTTCTTGCTAACAGGTTGTGGCTGACTCATGGCAGGGGAGTCGGGGGGTCCCTATGGGATCGACTGCGTCGTTGTGTTGGGATGTTGTCTAATAGGTTTCAATGGACCCCGTCTTTGCTTGAGAAGATGAGGGATGTTATCAAGAAAGAGCTGGCTGGGGTTACAAAGTGGGGGTCTCTCTGGGGAGTTGGCTTCTCAGCGTAAGGCCCTGCGTTGGGAGTACGAAGATGTCTTGTGGAGGATAGATACTATATGATGGCAACAATCCCGGCAGGACTGGTTACAAGTGGGTGATTGTAATACTAGGTTTTTCCATGATTGTGCATCCAGAAGATGGAGGTGGAATTATATTTCCTCTCTTTTTCTGAGGAGGGGGAGTGGTGACCTCCAAAGCTAAGATTGATGAGGTGGTTAGGGCATATTTTGTTGACTTGTTTTGGACGTCTCCTCGGGTGTTGGATGGCCACCTGTTGGCTTCATTATTCGGGAGGGTGAGTGAGGAGCATGTGGCCTGGCTGAGTCATGATTATTCTGTAGATGAGGTGCGTGTGGCTTTGCACCAAATGGGAGATCATAAGGCCCCGGGGACGGATGGGATGAACATTTTCTTTTGTAAGAAGTTCTGGCTTATTGTGGGTGTACATGTTACTGCCCAGGTTCTCTAGGTTTTGAATGAGGGATCTATTTATTTGAGGTTGAAGCATACCCATGTGGTTTTAATTCCGAAGAAGGCATCAGTGGTTAATGTGGGGAACTTCCGGTCAATTTCTTTTTGTAATGCGGTGTATAAGTCGATCATGAAGGTTCTTGCCAAACGTTTGAACGTGGTTCTCCCGAATATAATTTCGCCCTCCCAACCGACTTTTATTCCAGGCCGTCTAATCACAGATAATGTGGTGGTTGCCCTTGAAATTTTCCATTTCATGCAGGCTAGAGCTACGTCAAGGGTGGGGTACTTTGGGCTTAAGATTGATATGGTTAAGCCATATGATAGGTTAGAGTGGGATTTTTTGGATGCTGTTCTAGAGTCTATGGGCTTTCCCGTTCGGTGGAGGCAGCCGGTGATGAATTGTGTATCGTCCCTTGTCTATGGCAGTGCTTGTGAATGAGAAGCTAGGTGAGACTTTTGTTCCTATGTGTGGGATCCTCTCTCCTCCTATTTGTTTATTTTGTGTATGAAGGTTCTGTCCTATGCCTTGCAAGTGTAAGAGGATGCAAGGTTATTGTCTGGGGTCTAGATCGTTCACAGTGCCCCTCCTATCTATCACAATTCACATGTTCTTTGTTGATTGTTGATTATTGTTTGGGTCAGGGGGATGTTGAACTGACGGAATGGGTTCATGATGCATTAGCTTCGTTCGCTTCCTCTTCGCGCCAGTTGATTAATCATGTGAAGTCAAAGTTAGTATTAAGCAGGCGGATGGAGGTTGGAAGGCGCAACCATCTACCCTTTTTCAGGTTTCGGAGTTCTCTTCAATCCAATCGTATCTTGGTTTGTCCATTAGACTGGGGAGAGCTAAGAGGAGAGCCATTAGCTTTATGGTGGATTGTATGTGAAGGAGGATAAATTCATGGTCGGGGAGGATAGCCCAGGCGGGTCGATTGATTCTTATTAAGAGTGTGCTCCAGGCGATTCCCTCTTATGCTATGCAGATCTCATGTTAATGAAAGTCCTCCTGCCTAAGATGGAAGCTCTTGTGTCTCAGTTCTGGTGGAAGGGGTCATCAGGGCAGAGGCCTCTGCATTGGGTTAGTTGGTTGGTGCTCCAACTGAGTCGAATGGATGGAGGGCTGGGTTTTCGGGCTTTTGAGGCCTAGAATTTGGCTGTGTTGGGTAAGTTTTATTGGGGCTTTTGGTCCAGCCTTACTCTCTTGTGGCACAGGTTTTAAAGGCGGTCTATTTTCCATCTTCTTCCTTGTTGGAGGCGGGACCGAAGCTGGGGGGAGGGGGAGCCCTATTTGGCAGTCTTTGTGTAAGGGGTTGGAGTTGCTGAAGAAGGGTTGTTGTTAGAGGATAGGAGATGGAACTTCCCTTGATGTCTGGCGAGACCCATGGGTTTAGCGTCCCTTTTCTTTTAAGCCAATCACTTCGAGGGCAAATTGTTTTGATGGGCTGATGGTGGCGGAGTTGCGTAGTGTTGAGGGGGGCTGTGATGAGGAGAAGGTTCACTCGGTGTTCTGGTCGGTGGATGTGGGGGTGATTATGGAGCAGGCTCCTCCCTGTCTAGGGAGGGAGGATCGGTTGAGCTGGTTTTTTCATAAGTTGGCGGATTTCTCGGTCAGGTATGCTTACTATTTGGCCGTCTCTCTCCATGATGCTTCTTCCCCTTCCTCGTCTATGCTGAGTGTGGGGTCGGGTTTTCTCAAGCTTTTGGCTTCCTTGTAAGGTGATCATAATGTGTCCGGCCCGGCAGCCCGGTCCGACCCGGCCCGTAAAAAAGCCCGACAGGCCCGAGCCCGATTGGGCTTCCGGGCGGGCCTGGACATAAAACCAGGCCCGAATAAAAAACCGGGCCGGGCCGCGGCATATTTTTTGAGCCCGTGGGCAAGCCCGGCCCGGCCCAATTTTATATTTTTATATTATTTTTTAAAATGTAATATATACATATTTAATTTATTATAATATATAAAAAATTATATATAATATAAATTGTAATTAAGTTATATATATAATATATGAATCTATATTTAAATATATTAATTTTAAATTTTTTTCATTAATTTATAAAAAAAATTAAAAAACCGGGCCGGGCGGGCCGGGCTTCGGCAAAACCTGGAAAAAACCGGGCCTAGCCCGGCCCGGCCCGAGCACGTAAAAAACCGGGCTTGGTTTTTAAAAATAGGCCCGACGGGCCTAAAATTTTCCTCCGACCCGGCCCGAACCCGGCCCGCCCGCCCGAATGATCAGCTCTACTTGTAATTTACGCCTTGGGTCCTTGTCTTGAATGAAGCCTTTGGCATGGGGCGCTAGGGGTGGGGGAAACTTTGGCGCGGTGAGGTTTAAGGGGGGGGGGGAGTGTGGGCTCTATGGGGGCCGGAAGGACATGTTTCATGCTTTTGTGGTGTGCCCTGCAGGGGCTACTGGGAGGCTCAATGGTCCTCTTTGCAGTGTTGGGATGATGGGGCCAGGGTTTTGGTTGATTGCTGGTTGGATGGGCTGGCAGGACACGTTTTGAGGCGGGATCTGGTGGATGTGGTGGTTCGGTTTTGGGTTATCTGGTGGGATCGCAATGATGTGCGTCATCAGCAGGGGAGATCTGACTTGATTTTTTATGATAGCGCGCTTGAGTATATGCGCCATTTCCAGGAGCTGATGCCTGATTGGTATGAAGGGAGTGGTGGAGGATGGCCCTCGAGTGTGGTTGCAAACAAGATAATTGATATATTAAAAACTATGAAATTAAACCTAGCAATTAATAAATCAATAACTTTGCAAAAATTTCGGTCGTAGTAGTATAATAAAATGAAGCAACCGGGATCAATCCATGGGACTTAAATAAAATAATCCTATTCTTAGAAAACTGGATATCAAAGAGGGTTGTATGTTGTTTTGAAGATTGAATTAACTATTAAATTAAATAAGCAATTAATGAAACTAAGACTTAAAGATGATCAGATGAGTGGAACTCCGGGTTTGGGTTGTTTTACACTGGATATAATTAGCAACTTCTACAGTTTCATATGAGATATGGATTGACTAATTCTTTGGGCTCTCTTCAATTCTAAATCCTAGTTAAAGAAGAGCTCAACTATCATAACATGTCAGTTCTAATCTAGAAGCAAACAAAACATATATAAGCGGATTAAGAATGAAGAATTATTAGCTACTGCAAGGATAACTCATCTATCCGACTGATTTTCCACAGATTTTCAGATTAACTCGACCCTCTTGATTTTCACTGGTCAGATCAAAACAAGATTTGTAAAACAACTCTAAAAACTTATGATATTATTAGAGAAGATGAATATTTAATATTAATCTAGAAACAATCCAATGTATTCTCACATCCAAACTACAGATAAAATAAGCTAACCTATATCCATTATAAATAACCCTCCCCCATAGCAAATCCTCACTTGCTAGACATATTTACGAAACTGATAAATGAAATTGGAAGAGAATTCATCAAGAGAATGGAAAACTCCCAAATCCACTTTGTTGTCCAGATCCGGAGACTTGTCGGCTCGAGGTTGAAGAAGGTGGTCGACTCACTTCTTGACGATGCTCTACGATGATGATGATGACCAGTGCTATGATAGTGCTTGAAGATGATGCTGATAATGGTGGAGAAGATGAAGGCGTGAGTAGTCGTAAGAGATCGTCGTTGTGTTGTCCAGTCTAGCCTTCCCACTTTTCTTTTCAGATTAGGTCTCCTTTAAAAGCTTTCCTTCTCTTTTTTTTTCTTCAATACGCAGCGCTGGCTGGTGTCAAATATGCCACGTCCCAACATGTGTCTGAACATTAAGTTTGGACTCCCATTTGGAGCGTGGCTCTGCCTTCTTCTTTCTAAGTCTTGAATTGTGTCCGAACATGTAAGTTCGGACACAAGTTTGGACAAATCGCCGAGAAGATCATATGAAAGTTTGAACATAGCTTCAAAAGCCCTTAGAATCTCCGTTCTCGCTCCGATTTGATCCCCCCGTTTGTTTGCATCATCACTCTCATGATATAATCCAACTATTTCCTTGGCTTTTCCCTACATTCAACATACACAAAGGTGTCAATTCTCATCAAACAAGAAATCAAAGGAAAACATAAGATAAGTGTGGAATATTACCTATAACTACGATAATTAAGCGTTTAAAGCCCATAAAACCATACACATTTCACACTTATCAGTGGTACCCGCCTTCTAGGGGGTGGGCTAAGGTGAACACAGATGTGGGTCGGGGGGAGGATGGGCTCTAGTATTTGGCAGTGGTGGTGAGGGATGCGAAGGGGTGTTTTCTAGCATTTATGGTGGAAACTTTAATAGTGGAGAGTTAATGGTCAACATTTAATGTGGATTTTATAAACAACTTTATGCGATTTATTACCATAACTCATGGTTATTCTAGAAGACTTAAAGGACCACCTACCACTATAAATAGTGGCTCATTCTCGGCACAATTCATCCATCCAATAACAGATCTAGTTTTGAGAGAGTTGGGTGATAAATTTGAGAGGTTTGTATTTTTGTGAGTGTGAGAAAGCAACAGTTATAGTATCCTACACCAAGTTGTGAACTCGCTTTGGGATGGAGTTAGAGAGTTAGTGAGGGTTGAGCGCCTCTTTTGTAATCTCACACTATTATAGTGGATGTTTGGATCATATTGTGGTCCCAAGTTTTTTTACCCTGAGTTGAAGGGGTTTTCCTCGTAAATCTTATGTCTTGCTTTATTCCCATTGTTCGATCTTTGAGTGTGTTAAATTCTGGTTTATAACCGTGAATCCCTAACAAGTGGTATCAGAGTTGTGGGTGGAAATGACGAAAAGTTTGTAATTCAATTGTTTGATGGAAAGATAAGTTTTACCATATGGAAAAATACCATTGAAGATTTCTTGGTGCAACAAGGCCTTGACCAAGCCTTGGAGGAGACAATGCCAATAGAAATGAAAGCTGTAGATTGAACAAAGCTCCAGAAAAAGACGATAGGCACAATTCGATTGGCACTCACCCCAAAGATCAAATACAATTTCTTGACGGAGATGACCCCAAAGGCATTGTGGGATAAGTTGGCGAACATCTGTGCCTACAAGTCGCTGACAAATAAGATGTGTTTAACGATGGAGCTTTATGGTCTCAAGTTGGAAGAAGGTGAGTCTTTTGATAAGCACATCAACATATTTAATCAGTTATTGAGTGAGCTACTTAATGTTGATTAAAATATTGAGCCACAAGAGCTGACGTTTTTATTCCTAGGCACACTCCCAAAGTCATACAAGTCCCTGGTGCAGACGATCGTGGTTGAGAGAAGCACGTTGGATTTGGATGAGGTTATTGCCATTGTTCGTGACAATGATCAAATGCTTGAGAAGAAAAAATCCTCAAATGATGACCAAGCCTTGGCTGCTACTGAAGAACGTGGTCAAAATCAAAGAAGAGGAGGTGTGTTCAGGGGGAGATCTGCTTCACGATCGAGTGGCGGAAAATGCTATTATTGTGACAAGGTGGGTCACATCCAAGCATATGGTCGTAAGCTGAAGGAAGATTTGAAGGAGTTCAAGAGTTTCAAAGAGAAAGGTAAGGCCAAGGTGGAAGATGAAGATGATGCAAGCTATGCACATGGTGGTGTGCTCGTGGTTGTTGATCATGATTTTAGGATAGAGGAAGATCTGAAGTCGTGGGTCCTTGATTCCGCTGCCTCCATGCATATGTGTAAGGAGTTAGACACATTTATGACCTTGAAGATGAAAAATCTTGGTCAAGTTACTGTCGGTAACAAGGGGAAGGTGGAGGTTCAAGGTGTTGGAGATGTCTGCTTGTAGTTGAAGATCAGAAAGGAGCATCGAATTCCAAATGTAAGGTACGTGCCAAAGATTAACACAAATATCATCTCCATGGGACAGCTGTCACGTGAAGGCTATAGATATTATGGCCAAGGAAAGACCTTAAAAGTGTTGAATGGAAAACACTACGTTTTCTAGGGTGAGATGAAGGCAAACAATATTTGTTATGTTGAAGGTGCTTTGGCTCATGTGAAGAAGAATGAAAAACGAGTCCGCTTTTACGAGGAGGTTTTAGTTTGCACAATGGGGACGCACGAAAGGCAAATTTTGATCGCAAACCTTAACGATGATGATCCAATCTCCTTCTTTTTTGGCTGGAGGGGGAGATTGTTGACTTTTTGGGTTTTTTACCAATAAACATACAAGTGAAGGTGAAGCACCGAGTTGTTGAAGAACTCAAGTCAAGGTGAAGAATTGTAAAGTTGTCTTAGATTCTTATCTACATTTATGGTGAAGAATTTAGTGGTCTACACTTGTGTGTGTGTGTGTGGGGGGGGGGGGGGGGGGTGGTTAATGGTCGACATTTATGGTGGAGACTTCAATAGTGGAGAGTTAATGGTCAACATTTAATGTGAATTTTATAGACAACTTTATGCGATTGATTACCATAACTCATGGTTATTCTAGAAGACTTCAAGGACCACCCACGACTGTAAATAGAGGCTCATTCTTGGCACAATTCATCCATCTTATAACAGATCTAGTTTTGATAGAGTTGGGTGATAAATTTGAGAGGTTTGTATTGTGGTGAGTGTGAGAAAAGAGAAGTTGTAGTATCCTACACTAAGTTGTGAACTCGCTTTGAGCTGGAGTTAAAGAGTTGGTGAGGATTGAGTGCCTATTTTGTATTCTCACAATATTATAGTGGAAGTTTGGATCATATTGTGGTCCAGAGGTTTTTACCCTGAGTTGAAGGGGTTTTCCTCGTAAATTTTATGTCTTAATTTAATTCCATTGTTCGATCTTTGGGCGTGTTAAATTCTGGTTTATACCCGTGAATTTCTAACAAGTTCCACACCACCAAGAACACCATCTCTGACCAAATTCAAAAAGATATCGTACCCCAATATCATCTGGTGCAAATGGGGGAACATCCACTTAATTGAAATAGTGCGATTTCTTCTTCTTATGAAATTTTGAAAATTTACCACTCCCCCCACTTCTCTTCTGCCTTCATTCTGACAATTTTACAATGCGCCACCACCGCCTCGCTACCTCCTTGTCGCTACCGCCTTGATGTTGCATGTTGCTTGTTGAATTTAATAAGTTATCGGAACCTAAGTTGCTCCTAGTTTCATGTTTTTATGTTTCTCCTTGATTATGTAATATTGTCTGGTCTTATGTTGTAGTTTGGTCTAGCATGGTCTCATGTCAGAATGGCAATGGGTCGAGTTCGGGTCGGGTGACGTTACACCCAACCCACAACCCGTTTTTCACCCGCACCACCCGACGTGATCCATCATTCGCAACTTCATCACCCATTTCACCCGTCAACCGCGGGTGAAACGGGTGAACTCATCACCCTCTTTTTTTAACAAGCATTTTTAGTCTTTAACGCTATATATAAGCTTAGTTTTTCAAAAAAAAATACTCATATTTGTTCAATAATACATACCACATCAACTTGTCAACAACATACTCAAAACATAGAGTATTAACCTAAATATTTCCAGACTATCTCAATAAATATGAGATAAGTATTTTCTTTTACTTAATATAATACATACGGGTGATAGGTCGGGTGAACAGGGCGGGTGACTGGGTGAAAAATGCTCACACCCGTCACCCGCATCCGTTTCACCCGTCACTTGTTTTCACCCATTTTTTCAGGGGTTTTCACCCGTTTTAGCTGGTCGGGTGGTCAGGTGAGATGGACACCCGTCACCCATTTCCATCCCTAGTCTCAGACAACCTACTCACCTGTAGTATCCGTGGGATACTAGCCAATAGTAGTTGGCATTGCCTTGATCTTTCCCGATGCTTATTTCATCGATGCTCAACGTATGAGCAAGGTTGGAGATGCCTAGTTATGATGTAATTTTCCTAATGGACTTTGATGAAATTTAATCTATGCTTTAACTTTGAAAAAAAAGCTGAACTGAATCAAACCATATTTAGGACCAAATGATAATATATAAGAGATGATCTGGATCCAAAATAATCTGAACCAAACTAAAGTGAGCAAATGATAAGTTCACCAAAAAATCATCAAATTAAAAATTACTTAGGGTTCATTCAAGAGGGGGATGAATTATTATACTCATGGGTCCCATTAATTTAACGTACCAAATTCTCTGTCTAATGTATCAAAACGCTCCTCGACCCAGCGTTCAGTCACAATAATCTTCTACTGGTGGGCCCATTTCTTTTCTATCTCCCTTCAGATTAGAACCTTAAACCAAAGTAACCCGAACGTATACATATACAATAAACAAAATAACTAGATATGTTAGTTTACCTAAAAGTCACCCAAACCTAATTTATTAAAACTGATATGAATCTATTTAAAGTATTAAGCCTGAATATAATCAAAAAACCGAATTCTCACAGCCAAACCCAAATTAAATGTCGAACAACGTAAACTATTCCTAACAAAATCAACTCAAATTGAACCTAAATTGAGTGTCTTGAATTATCAAGCTAGTCTAATACTAACCAGGAAATAATCAATGGGCTACTAATGGCGAGAGAATCTACCATCGATAAAAAGGGGCGCAAATTACGTGACAGACAACATTTTTCCGTCACGCGACGAAATGTTTTTTTTTCTTTTCTTTTTAAAGTAAGAAAGTGTCTATTTCGGGTATCACTGTGAATTTTTTGTTTGTTATTGGACATAACATCTTTTATACAAATTTATTTTTGTTTTTTTTATTTTAAATGATAAAGTGTAATTGTTTTGTCTTTTTAATAATACATACTGTAATAATATAATTATTAATAAAATAATTCACTATTTATATAAAAATTACTAGACTATATTTATATGTATATATTATTACTAAATATTATTTATTTAATTTGATAATATTTGTTGATGAACATATATCATGATTGAATTTTTTAAAAAAAGTTGAATAAATACTAAAACACCAGTTAAATATTTACACTTTTTAAAGAAAAAAAACTTAATGATATCACTATTGTATTATAGTTTTCTAATCTTACAATATTTATTGTTGATACATATATGTAAATAATGGAGTATAGCAATTCAAAATACATCAATCAACTGATGAAAATTAAGAAAATTGCTAATATAAAAAATACCAAGCTAATATTTATATTATTTTCAAAATTGAAAAAAGTGATAATATTTTAAAAAATATTGCACGTTAATTTTTTAGCCTTCGTGTTATAAGTTATCGTGTAGTGCATATCTAAAAATTAAATGTTAATAAATACATAAAGTCGACTCCAAAAATTTAGTATATATATAATGTTGGAAATGTTATGTATAATCATGGCGTGGAAACGTTTATATATAATAATGGAAACGTGGAAACGTTTATATAGAAACGTGAAAACGTTTATATAAAAAACTGGAAACGTTTATAAAAACGTGGAAACGTTTATATAAACTCCTGGAAACTTTTATATAAACTCGTGGATACGTTTATGCATAACGGTGGAAATGTTATACTTGATTATGGCGTGGAAATGTGTCGTAGAAACGTTATATTTAATTGTGGCATGAAATATATAATTGGGTAAACGTATATATGTAATCATGGCGTGTAAACGTTTATATATAAATCGTGGAATCGTAATGTGGCATGGAAACAATCATATATAATTATTAAAATGTTTATAAGTAATCATGCCATGGAAACGTTATATATAATAATGGAATCGTAGAAATGGGGAAACGTTTAAATAAAAAAGTGGAAACGTATATATAACAACGTGGAAATATTTAAATAAAAAGGTGGAAACGTTTAAATAAAAAGTGGAAACATTATTCGAACTTGTGGACTCCTTTATGTATAACGGTGGAAACATTATACTTGTGTCATGGAAACATCATATATAGATATAAAAATGTTTATATATAATCATGTAATGGAAATGTTTATATGTTCTCGTGGCATGGAAACATTATAGATAATCATGGAATTGTAGAAACGTGGAAATGTTTAAATGAACATGTGGAAACATTTATTTGAATTTGTGAACACCTTTATGTAAAACGTTGGAACGTTATTTATAATTGTGGTGTGGAAATCTGTTGAGTTAGTGACAACAATATAAAGTGTAGTAATAATGCAAAAAGATTACCCTATCCCCCAAACACCCAAAAACCCACCCTAGGATAGCTAAAACGTCGAACGATTTTTAGGGTTTGTAGTACAGGGTTTAGGGTCTAATGACCCTAAACCCTAAACCACAAACCCTAAAAAACTGTCGAGTCAGTGACGACAATATAAAGCGTAGAACTAACGCCAAAAAGATTACCCTACACCCAAACACCCTAAAAATCACCCTAGGAATGCTAAAAACATCGAAGGCATTTTATGGGTTGTAGTGCAGGGTTTAGGGTCTAAACCCTAAACCACAAACCCTAAAAAACTGTCGAGTCAGTGACGACAATATAAAGCGTAGAACTAATGCCAAAAAGATTACCCTACCCCCAAACACCCTAAAAACCACCCTAGGATAGCTAAAAACGTCGAAGGCATTTTTATGCTTTGTAGTGCAAGGTTTAAGGTCTAATGACCCTAAACCCTGTACTACAAACCCTGAAAAACTGTCGAGCTAGTGACGACAATATAAAGCGTAGAACTAATGCCAAAAAGATTACCTTACCCCCCTCCCCAAACACCCTAAAAACCACCATAGGAATGCTAAAAACGTCGAAGGCTTTTTTAAGGTTTGTAGTGCAGGGTTTAGGGTATGTGAGCCTGATTTATTAGAATAATTATGGTTATTTAGTACATAGATTTACAAGTATTTAAATGGTTTATGGTTTTTAGTTTAAGTGTTAATATAATTCCTCTATTTAAATTGTAAGTGATTTTAGCTTTTTTGTTACAAGTTTATAAAGGTTTGTATAGCCTAAATTATATGTTAATATCCATAATATTTATTATAGAATTGGTATAAACTAGTATTGTTTTCTAAATTGTCTTTTGTTAATTGATGTTTTGCGAAAAAGATTTGGTGATGGAACTATAATTTTTGTCGCGTGACGGAACCGTTGGATCAATATATTATCGGTGAGAAGAGCATATTAGATGAAAGGAATATTTTAATTTAGTCAAACAATGTACGTAAACCACATTTTACAAAGAAAAAAAAGAAGAAATGTACATAAAACATAAAGTGCTTCTCTCACCGTGTCACTTTGTGACGTAATATTTTTTGTATAAACTATTAAAATACTTCTAAAATTAGATACTATTTAAGAATAATTATTTTAATAGAATTAGACGGATAAATGTGAGTAAAATACAAAGCCAAATATCAATGTGTATAGTTATATAGAACATATTTTGGTATTATTTTAAAAAAGAAAGCAAAATTATTAGTAAATCCATTTACACACATTGTAGTATAATCTAGTTGTAAGCCATTGGTGGTCTGAGTGGCAAATAATTTAGATCACATCAATAAGTAATTAAAAAATAGATGGTTATACGTTTCATACAGTAATGTCACGTCAATTCCTCTCAAGGGTGAACTAAAGAAAAAAAAAATAGTAAGTGATATACGGTTGAGATTACAGTATTATAAAAATAATGAATGGAGGAGATGGTTTCCGTCAGGGACGGAAGAATGCATTCCGTCACCAAATCCTCGACGGATAAAAAGTTGCTATGAGACTACCTGCTAAAACCTGATTTGCTTACTATAAATGAGATTCGTTGTTGGAAATCACAAAAATGGCAACAAAATAAAAATCTTAAATGAGATTCGTTGTTAGATAGTCGTTTTACTTTCCTCGAATGAATGCTAAATGGTTGTCAAAAACATTAGTATCAAATTGGGTATATGGTTGTCAAGTTAATTTCGTTGCTCGACGACTTACTCACTAGCTAGCTAGGAAGCTAAAGTTATAGGTACTAGGTAGGACATGCTCACATGTATTATCATGATGTATATATCTACTACTACATCATAAACATGTATTGACATATACTCACTCTCCTCAATTGACCGTCCTGTTTACTATTTGGATATGTCGTTTGACTTCAATTTTTAACATACTCCCTCCATCCTGAATTGACCGTCCTGTTTACTATTTGGACATATTGTTTGACTTCAATTTTTAATATATAAGATAAATTAATTTTAAAAATTTAAGTTTTGTATATGAATCCTTACATGATAAACTATATGTTACAAAATTTAGATTTATAAAATTATTTTATCTTATATGCTTAATATTGAAGTAGAAAACGTGCCATAAAGCAAACAGGACGGTCAATTCAGGACGGAGGGAGTATAAGATATATTAATTTTGAAATTTTAAGTTTTGCATATAATTCCTTACATGATAAACTATATATTACAAAATTTAGTTTTATAAAATTATTTTATCTTATATGTTTAATATTGAAGTAGAAAAACGTGTCATAAAACAAACAGGACGGTCAATTCAGGAGCGAGGGAGTATAATATATGGTACCACCAAGGAGTCAAGCTTATATGGGAGACTTGGGTTGGGGCAGTGAAGAAGTATGGAGAGTCAGATCAGGACAGTACAACTGAATAAAAGGTGTGCAGAAAGATGCAAGGATATGCAGATCATCGAAGCAAAATTTGAAATCATGCGCAGTAGTGACCACGGACATAATTCAATGCATTGTAGCTTCCTCCGCTCTCCATCACATCTTGATGGGAATATTATTATGTAGATTATGGACCGCTAGCCCGACACATACGTACAGGCAGGGATTAGTTTATCCTGTCTCATGTCCGGATGTCCCCTCCCTTGCTTACCAGCTGCTTACAAGCCCCAGCTATGACAATACCTACCCATGTTACTATCCTCACATAGTCTCACTTTCACGCCTCCATTCATCCAATCAGCTAGCCTTCAGGTCGTTTGGATAGATTTCTATCACCGTCGAGTGACAACATTGTTCTCAGATACTGGATTTACCACTCTATTTATAAAGAATAGATTTAAAACTGAAACAAGAGCTGATGTCAGTTGTCAGTTGAAATTAGAAAAAATAGTTGATATGACAATTGATGTATATGACATACAGAGAGAACAAACTAGCTGATCAAATAAAGTAGCTTATAATATCTACAAAAGAATGGGGCCTAAGACTAATAATTGGAATTTAACTTTTGGGAAATTTCACGATATACCCCTAAGGTTTGAGCGAATTTTACGAGATACCCCCGAGGTTTCATTTTCATTACGAGATACCCCCGAGGTTTCATTTTTTTACGATATACCCCTGAGGTTTCATTTTCATTACGATATACCCCTGAGGTTTCAATTTTATTACGAGATGCCCCTCAGTTCAGATTCAGATATATTATATTTGTCATATCCTCATTTTACCCTCGCACCATATGCCCCGTAACACGGGTTTATAGTCAAATTTTTAAAAATTTAAAATATGAACAAAATGCACATAAAAATTAAAGATCAATTAAAATTTTATTTCAATTTAAAAAACATAAATAAAAGTATAAAAACAAATTAAAAAAATTAGAATCATGAAAGGTTTAAAATAAATAGAAATGACTAACCAACAAAAAAAATCTATTTAAAAAACTTATATTGTTACATAATTTAAAAACTATTATAGCGGTGGCTTAAAATCATATGCCCCGCAATAATCTCAGGGATATATGGTCAAAGTTTTGTTTGAATTTGAAACTTAAATAAAATGCTCATATAAATTAAAGTTCATATAAAATTTGAAATTAATATTAAAAAGATGAATATAATTAAATAAACATAAAACAAAAAAATTAATAAATAGAAATGACTAAAAAAAGTAAATTATTTTGAAAAATAAACATAACTTGTTAAGGAGTTACCTAGATATGTATTAAAATTGTAAAAAGTATAACAATAATATGAAGAATATTAAAAGCAACAATTTCATATAGTACATAGAAAAAAATATTTTAAATTAGAAAAATAAAGTATAAAAATCATTTTTTTGTTCTTTAAATATAATTGTTATAATAGTTTTTAAATTATGTAACAATATAAGTTTTTTAAATAGATTATTTTTTTGTTGTTTGGTCATTTCTATTTATTTTAAACTTTTTAGGGAAAATTACATGCCCCACCCATGACGTTTGGCGCAATTACACACTCCACCCACGTGGTTTCACAAATTACTTTCCCCACCCATGTGGTTTCCCTCTTTTTACATCCAGCAACTTTTCTAATTTTTGTTCAATTCAAAAGATGCTTAAACGATGTCCAAAATTGATGAAACTTTACATGGATGATGCTAAAGTGATATATTTTGATCTTATGTCAAATCCGAAGTTTTTTAAGTTTAAATGTGACCCGTGGGACCCAATTAAACATGTGACATGTTCATTGGGTCCCACATGTCACATTTAAGCTTAAAAAACTTTAGATTTCTCACTGAACCAAAATATAACACTTTAACATCGTCTATGTAAAGTTTCATCAATTTCGGACAATGTTTAAGCATCTTTTGAATTGAACAAAATTTAGAAAAGTTGCTGGATGTAAAAAGAGGAAAACCACATGGGTGGGGAAAGTAATTTGTGAAACCACGTGGGTGGAGTGTGTAATTGCGCCAAACGTCATGGGTGGGGCATGTAATTTTCCCAACTTTTTATGATTCTAGTTTTTTTAATTTATTTTTATACTTTTATTTATGTTTTTTAAAATTGTATTAAAATTTTAATTGATCTTTAATTTTTATGTGCATTTTGTTCATATTTTAAATTTTTAAAAAATGTGACTATAAATCCATGTTACGGGGCATATGATGCGAGGGTAAAATGAGGATATGACAAATATAATATATCCGAATCTGAACTGAGGGGCATCTCGTAATAAAATTGAAACCTCAGGGGTATATCGTAATGAAAATGAAACCTCAGGGGTATATCGTAAAAAAAATAAAACCTCGGGGGTATCTCGTAATGAAAATGAAACCTCGAGGGTATCTCGTAAAATTCGCTCAAACCTCGGGGGTATATCGTGAAATTTCCCTTAACTTTTTTTTTCTTTTTCGCAAAATACGTGGATCAAACTCTATCATTTTGAAAATCTAATAGGCTCTATTCAGGTTGGTACATCTAGCGGTGGCAAAAGTGACCTGAACTCGAAAAACCGAGTCAAATCGAACTGAATCGAAATTCAATTCTCAATCGTATGGACAATTGATAAGATGACCCAAAATTCACAATGAACCGAGTCGAACCAAATTGAACCGAGATTTGATAAAACCGAAATTCAACCACTATCCACAATCATCCGAACCGAAAACATTCAAACTGAAGCTATCCAAACCATAGTCACCTGAAACCCGATAATCACCCAAAATCCAAAGCAACCCGAATCGAAATAAACCGATAATAATCCAAACTAAATCAAACCATAAAATTATATTATTATTATTTCTAATATCTAGTTGTCTTTAAACATACTTTGATTCTTCAACAATACATTTGTCACCAGAGAATATCTATTATCAAAGCACACTAACAAGAATGCTGTGTTACCTACTTTATTATAAAAATAAAATAAAAAGTTTACCACTATTGAGCTGAGAAAAGAAAGGATAATAAAGTATGACGCATAAACCTTCATTAATTAATGACATGATGACATGAAAATGATGGAAAGAAAAAGGTGAAGAGACAAGAGTGGTCAGATTTTGATGAAGACATTGTTGAAGACTTGGTTATGAGTTCTGAAAAAGATGAAAGTGAAGCTGATAATGAGGATGAAGAAAGGATGATGATGCGATGAGGAAACTCCTTTGAAAAATGAAATTAACAAGGGTGGTAGACATTGGTTGTATTTTTTGCTACAACATAATAATTATAATACTAGTTGATTGAGGAAGGATTTTTTTATAATGGGAATAGATTTACAAAATTAGATTTGAATTGGTGGATACAATTATAGATTCTACAATCACACTACATACAAAATATTCCTTCAATTTGACCCATGTCTACCTCATGAGTAGTCAACTTAGCCTAATTTTATTGAGATATATGCAGTCGTAAATGAAAAAATGATTATTTAATATGACATTTACAAATTTGTATCAGCTTAGCCGAACTCAAATAATTTACCCGATATATACTCATAGCCTGAAAACCGATTACACCATTGACTAACCCGAACCATAGGAAACCAAACCAAAACCACCCTAGCCGAAAATGACCCAAACCGAAATACAACCAAAGCGATCCAAACCAACACGTAACTTCATAAACCCGAACTAAACCCGAAAAACCAAATTCATCCGACCCAGTCCGACCCGAAGAATATTATATAGTTCAAAGCTGACCCGAACCAAACCTAACCAAACCGAACCCGAAATATTGACCCAAATTGCCACCTCTAGCCCTCATGGAACCCACGCTATACCCAAGAAAAATCCGGGTTGATATGCTATAAATATGTCATACATATCCCATATAACAAGTTGTTCGCTCTTAGTAGGAGGCGACAGTGCTTCTATTCACTACTGGAATTTCTAGAGTGATTTCTATTTCATTCTCCTCCTCACTGAATTGGTGATTCGCTTCGAGCCTGGTTATCCTTCTTTCTTGTTTAGCATTATCAAGGTTTCTCATATTGTATTCTTCTCATTTTTGACTTTGGCTTCAGACGATGGAGTGTCTCTTTTGTGTGCGCAATTAGACCTAAATTTTGATTATTTTGATTTGGGTTTCTCCTATGTTTTCAGATAGATCATAGGCCTTCTTAGTGTCTGTAGAAGCTTATTTGATTCGGTTGTTCAGTCAGTTTTTTCAACTGTTTCCTTGCAAGTGATGTGCAATATTTAGAGGATATGCTCTTTCGCGCGTCTGTTTGAGTCGACAATTCTTGTGCTATTATTTCGGCTCTACCGAGGAGTCTGTGTGTTCTCTATTTGTTTGCTAGGATACTAGTTATTCAGTGCCAGCATCTTTAGGGTTTTAGACAACTTCATCGTCCATATGGTGTTCCTCAAGTAGCATAAGCGGTCATTTGGTCCAAAGGGAATAACTCGTTCAACTTCGTAAAACTTAGGGAATTGCTCTCTCAATGAGAGGCGATTTGGGGAGTTGTTTCATTGCTCTCACTGCTGGAAAAAAGGAATAAACAACGTTTTTATTTGTCTTTTGCAACGCTTTATAACCGTTTTTTATGCCGACGACGCAAATGGTCGAGCCTTTTAAAGAACGCGTTGTAAGCGTTATTTATACATTAATTTAAAAGAACGCTTATCGCTAAAGTGTTTTTTAAAGCGGGTAAGGGGGCGGGAATCTACGAGGCATAAAGAACGCTTCAAGGTGAAAGCGTTCTTTATGTCCGACTATAAAAAACGCTTGCTTACTATAAGCGTTCTTTATGAAGATTTATAAAAAACGCTTATCAAGACAAGCGTTCTTTATGTCATTTGGCGCGAGAGTATAAGAAACGCTTATACATATAAGCGTTTCTTATATGGTCTTTTTTTATATTTTTATTTTTTATACAATTTATTACCCTCCGCGTAACACAAAATTAAAATCACAAAATCATTCAAAACCTTTTTGCATTGTATATACCATAGCAACCAAACTGGTGAATTTTAATTAATATATAGATCAACAACAGTACTCTTGTTTGCATTAATATTATATACCAGCTAGCGCACATACGCTTAAGTGTAGTATCGATCAACTACAACATTTGTAACTAGCTAGTTAACCAAAATACTAAAAATGGTTCAAGTACTTCGATCATAACATGTACAATACAACCATTTGAAAAAAAGAAAAGATAGACTCATGACTTCTTCTGATCAAATTAGTGCTTTCAACACATGTGTGTGCCCTCTCCTTATTGACAAACTTCAGATCGATCGACTTGTGAATAAGTGTTGAGAAGAAATCAGCAAGCTGCACAACAGAATTATAAAAGCGATTAAGTGCACCATTTAAACTTATCCAAACATGCGCAAATAATTAAAATCACCAATTCAAACACAAAAGTACTTATAATACGTACTTGAGAAGAAATTTCCAATTTGCTAAGACAGTTGTTACCTCTATTGAAGATGAAAGTACCGACGATCATGATGATTCTTCTGCTGATACAAAGGAGACAGAAGAAGAAAAATATGGTACAAAAGAGACAGAGGCAGATATAGATGAAAGGATGAATGAGAACTCAGAAACAGAGAGGTTGAAGAAATTGGCTAAATAGTTAAGTGAGGCTTCCACGAAGTAGAGTCCAGTGGCGATTAACGAATTACCGACATACTTCATGACCTTGAATGAAGAAAACAGTTTTCTAGAGTAGTTGTATCAGAAGGATAAGAGGAACCTTAGTCGATTATATGGTGGCATGGGGGACTATATGAAGATAAAGTGGTACCAGATCGCCCAGTTGACGAGTTTCATGACTTATGGATGGAAACGGAGGTGGAGAAGGTAGACACTTCTCCATATTTAGTTTGGATTGGATTCGCATCTTCTTTCAGTTTTGAACATCGATAGGTCGGAGAATCTTCAAACACTTGGACATGAATGTCTGTAGATTGCATGCACTCAATTGGAATACTAGCCACACATTGTTGATGTGGGGTGTATTATACCTTTTGAAAAAAACTAGATGAAAAACTCTTGGCAATTAAAAAGATTGAGATATTCCCCCTAAGTATGATTCCCCCTGAGTTTGCATGTTAAGCGACTTTGACAAATGATAGCAATAAGTGACAGCTTCTATGCACAATAAGTGACAGCTTTTATGTTATAATGTAACCCTAGTAGATAACTTTCTACTATGGTTATAGTATAACATAAAAGCTGTCACTTATTGTGCATAGAAGCTGTCACTTATTGTTTCTACTATGGTTATAGTATAACATAAAAGCTGTCACTTATTGTGCATAGAAGCTGTCACTATCATTTGTTAAAGTCACTTAACATGTAAACTCGGGGGGAATCTCTCATCTTTTTAATTGCCAAGGGACCTTCATCTGGTTTTTTTAAAAGATACGATGCACCCCACATCAACAGTGTGACTAGTATTCCAAATGACTACATGCAATCTACAGACAGTCATGTCCTAGCGTTTAAAGATTTCTCAGACCTATCAATGTTCAAAACTGAAAGAAGATCCAATCGAAACTGGAGATGGAGAAGTCTCCATCTCCATCCATAACACATGAAACTCATCAACCGGGAGATGTGGTACCACTTTATCTTCATATAGTCCCCCATGCCACCATATAATTGACTAAGATTCCTCTTATCCTCCTGATACCACTATTCTAGAAAACCGTTTTCTTCATTCAAGGTTATGAAGTATGCCGGTAATCCGTTAATCGCCACCGGACTCTACTTCGTGGCAGCCTCACTTAACTATTTAGCCAATTTCTTCAACCTCTCTGTTTCTGAGTTCTCATTCATCCTTTCATCTACATCTGCCTCTGTCTCTTTTGTACCATGTTTTTCTTCTTCTGTCTCTTTTGTATCAGTAGAAGAATCATCATGATCGTCGGTACTTTCATCTTCAACAGAGGCAGCAACCGTCTACATCGGCCAAATTCGTCTACTTTTTATCCGATTTTCTCTGTGATGTTTCAGTGCTGTCCAGTTCTGATTGCTCGGTCTACTGAAGCTTCTACAGCATACGTACTAGTCAGAGGTGACTAAAGGAATCGAAAAGGAGAGAAGAAAGGTCGTGAAGGAAAATAAAGTTGGTGGGCCCGTCCGAGTTCAATTTTTTTATTATAGATTGATGCCAATCAAAGGTCATAGGCGCTAGCCAAAAAATGTAAAGGGATACTAAAATAATAACTACAAGAAATTAAGAAGCTGTAAGTAGCGCTAGAGGTCTCTAATATGGCCAATGGTGGTCATATAGATTTCCAAAACATTAGAGGGTTAATTGGAATGCCTAGCTTGACCAGATAACAAATCTGAGAAGAATGTGAAGGAACTTATAAGTTTTTGATGTTGGTATTGGTAGAAACGTAGATAAACTTCTGGGTGGATGTTAAGGTAAAAGCAATATGGGGAAGGGGAATACGTCAGGCAAGCTGCCGTAATGCTATGTCTTTGTAACTAATTAATACATCCTATAGTCATCTAATATTTGCACCCTAGGTTATACTATAATATAATATATAGCATTAATTAATACACCCTATAATCATCTAACCAAATTAATTTCGCCATATATACTATATTTGTATGCATGCCGAAACGCATTATATTACACATTAATTCCCAAGTCCATTAATTGTACAACCAGCAAGTAAAAATCAGCACATAGTACAACAATATGCGCCCTTGATTAACAACAATCAACACATAGTAAAAACCAGCAAGTCCATTGGTCTGCATGCAAAATTATTATTCCCAAACACACGCGCGTACACTTTATTTCACGCCTTTAATCCCAAAAAAACAGAGTATATATATTCCTGATTAATTATCAAGCTAGTTTGGTTTGCAAGCACACAAAGGTTAACAACAAATGTGCGCCGCAGTATGGTTTGCATGCAAAATTATTCCCAAACAATACACGCACAATATATTTCACGCCTTAATCCCAAACAAACAGACGCCTTAACCCCAAACAAACAGAGCATGTGTTTTCCTGATTAAGAAGTTTGGTTTGTAAAAATACCTCATCAGCCCAAGAATAGAGCCGAAAGATCTACCACGCATGTATGTTGTTCCTTTCGCTAGTTGGGTTTGTAATCCAGAGGCGCCGTGTGTGCGACAGGGCATGTATGTCCTGTTCGTGCGATTTTGCAAACATTAATTACTAATCGAAAGATTATATCTATGACAAAAAAGGATAGGCATGCATATATATATATATCTGTTCGCAGATTGAGGGCAAAATTACCGATAGCGAGAGGCGCCGATATCGATCTACGCATGCGTCTGGCCTGCCTTCATCGCCCCAATGCCGGAAGATAGAAGATCGATTATCGGGAGGGAAGAGAAAGAGGCGCCACGGCGGCAAATATTGTGATGTTTCTGGGTTTCGATTGAGAGGAGATAAAGCAGAAAGAGCGAGGTTTTTTACAAAGGGAGAGCAACGTTTACATGGAGTGAGAGCGAGGTTTACAGAGAGTGGGTGGGTAGGGGAACAGTCGCGATTAGACTGATGAGAAGACTGGGCGGGAGGGCGAAAACTGTTTATAATTTAGGTTACATAAAGAACGCTTCACTTAAGAAGCGTTTTTTATGCTACTTACGATCAGCATAAAGAACGCTTCTTAAGTGAAGCGTTCTTTATGTTATCGCGCCCAAAGACATAAAAAACGCTTCTTTTGAGAAGCGTTTTTTATACGTATCTCTTATAGAACGCTTTGTAAGCAAGCATTGTTTTTGTCTTTGGGCGCCATAACATAAACAACGCTTTCTAAGCAAAGCGTTTATTAAGATGTCACGCCTATTATAAAAAAACGATTTACAATATAACCATTTTTAAAGGGGCGTTGTTTATTCCTTTTTTTTCCAGCAGTGTCTTGTTCATTTCTAGGTTTAGAATCATTAGGTGTCTTTTGGCCTGCTTCACCTATCTTTGATCTTCATCGTCTTGAGGATGTCTTGGAGTGGTTAACCTGTCATTTCTATTTTCTCTAGCAACTTGGGGAAATTTATTTCGTTCTTGGTTATCAGTGGGTGCTCTAAGTATTGAGATGAAGTGGTTTGTTTGGTTGTTGTCGATGGTAGTCTTCTGGTTACTATGCCTATGTAGTCCTTGATGATCTGCAAGGTTGTCCTTCCTATGACTTTCCTCTCGCTTGATAGACTGTTTTTCTCTTCTGATGGGACGGCCCCTTTCACAACATCTCAATTGAACTTTTGGCCAAGGATGACTCTGATCATTTCCCTCTTTATATTCGATTCCTTAAAGGACATAAATTCCATCCAAGATTTTCAAATTTAAGAATGGTTGGTGTATTGATACTAAGTGTGCTGAAATTGTCAAGTCATGACTTTATGGTTAGGAAAAATGGAAGTTCAAGTGTAGAGACTGTAACCTAAATATCATGTGAAGATTTTCTAACACCTACATGGTGCAGTTGGACAGTAACGAAACAATTCAAATGGCACTATGGAGCTTGCCACTCTGGTGGGTAGCCATTGCCTTTCTTTTGAAACCGATCAAGATCTTCTAGGAAGATTATGGCTCTTTCTTTTCACAAAGTTGATAAGGATAAGTGGATACCGCTCCTTGTGAGGATTGCAAAGCCTATCGTACTAGTGTGATATATAACACTGTTGAAGTTGGTATAAGAGGGATTGGAAAGATTTCTCATTTCAGTTGTACAACCGGAGACCGAGTAACACCCTTGTGGTGAAATTAGTCTTTTTCAGGACATGTTAACATGCATTGGAGCTTGCTATTTCAGTGAGTAATCTCTACATATGCTATAAAATGGCTCAAGAACACTCTAGGTATTGGTTGGCAGTGATCTGTCCAGTTTGGTCTTTCTAAGTAGCAGTAGCTTGTTTGGTTGGTTTGTACTTTCAACTAGCATGTTAGTTTTAGTTTTTTTAGATTGGTTTGTACTGATGCTAGTCAAATGTTTAAACTTTCTATTAAGCGAGAATGTAAGTTGGTTCTAGTTTTTTGGACAACACCTTGTTGTGGAGAGGGGAGTTTGTCCCTTTCCATGACAAAGTGTTTGATTTGTACTGTCTTGCTGATATATGAAGCTTCAAGTGTTATTAAAAAATCATACATATATATATATATGCCAACACGTATGGAGCCTATGAAACATCTATCATCAATATTATGCTAACAACTTAAAATTATTGAAGTATTGGTAGTTCATATATCAGTAACTATTTGGTAGTTCATGAAACTGAAAGCTTACAGTTTTTGAAAATGTAGTTAACTCAAGTGCATCACATTAGTAGACTTGGCGACATCAATAAAACCAAGGAATCTTTTTAAACTAGGACCTAGATGCATCATAAGACCTGGGCACAAACTAATAAAAATTTATGTTAAGAAATTCATGATATAGAAAGATTATGTCATAAACAAGGAGAGGGTCATTTGTAGAGGAAAATGATCTTTAAGGTTCATGAAGAGAGCTTAATCATAACAGATTCATAGTAAGCCCTTGACTCAAATCTTTATTAAATCTTTTAATAGACTTGTCCCAACTTAATAATAGTTTAAAATTAAGGCGGCAACTTTCATTTAGGCTTATGGGAGCTAAACATGGCAATAAGCTTAAGTTTGATTACATTAGATAAAAGATAAACCTATAACATTTCAGGTTGAACCCGGCCAGCTCGTAAGTGGCTCACAACCAGGCTCATACCCAAATCATGCTTTTTTATAAGTGGCTCAAAGTTCAGTATAAGAGTGATACTGAGGCTCTAAATGAACCTTTCT
Source organism: Limonium bicolor (assembly GCA_023374045.1). Lineage (NCBI taxonomy): Eukaryota > Viridiplantae > Streptophyta > Magnoliopsida > Caryophyllales > Plumbaginaceae > Limonium > Limonium bicolor. Next base: position 66,868,056 of record CM041779.1, on the reverse strand, counting down.
CGCAATATGGTAATGGGTAAGCCACGGGGGCTTGGCACCCAAATCATGCCTTTTTGATAAAGGAATATATTTGGTTAATTTATTTTTGGGCATTGAGTTCATTCTTAGCAAAATGAGGTTAGTGGATAAAATGATAAAAGAGTTTGGGGTGAGAAAGTTAAGTGTCTTAATTGTTTACAACCACTGACAATAACAAGAACGTAAAACAACACTAAATTAACAAGATTTTCTAGCCAAGTATAGAAGAATAACATGAAAGTTGAATTATTTGTGCAATGCTCGACCAAACTTTGCTTTTTCTATGCGGTATCTAAATCAATTCGATCATTCCCTAACAACAGAAGACCTGACACTAGCATATTACACGTTGGGTTATCGATCTAAAAGCGAGACAAGGACTTCGAATTTTTGCTAAGACATGACTGAGACTACAAGATAGAAGCCTTTTGTGATGAAGGATGCCAAATGAAAAGAAAATAAGTGACTAATTTTGGTTGAAGTTATAACTTGATTTCATCGAAGGGGCTCCCGAGGGGGAGGGGGACGACTTTCCTCCGTCCTCCTCCCATTTTCTTCATTTTCTTGATCTTCTTAACTAAATCTTCCTAGTAATCCTTCTATCCTACACTAAGAATCTAGTTTTTCGTACCAATGCGTAGATCGCTTCAAGTTGAGCATTATTTTAAGTGTTTTTGGTGAATAGTCAAAAATGGGTTTTCCAAGCTAGTGCTAGTTTCAACCGCTTATGTTCTACCACACGATCCACCATGATTCTTGCCACAGATTATGTCATCATATATGCTCGGCTCATGCTCCGCCTTCACACCGGGACCCCTAGTGCCCGTCTCCGCCGCCGTCCCCGCCGCCGTCCTCGCTTGTTCTAAGCCCACCGACAACCATCATGATTCAGATCTGGCGTAGATCCAATAATCTCATACTACCGAGTATAGATATGAATGTTTTAGGTTTAAAATAATGGTATGTTATTTTGCCTAATATTTTTATGTAGTTTTTGTCTATAGTAATAAATCTAGGTATGTTGTTTCCAGATCCAACAAAAGATCTTGTAATTCTGTGTTTGGATCTAGCACTAAATCTTGAAATGTTGTGTTTGGATCTAGCAGTAGATCTTGGAATAATGTTGGGTGGTTTCTGAGGGTAGTTTTGTTTATGGTGGATGTAGATTTGATTATTGAACTTTTGTTCTGTCAATTAATTGATCTCCTAAGTACACCGAACCAAGTTATAATTTGTTTGTGGTATGGAGGTTGTTGTTCATTGTTGGTGGCATCTATGGCGGGTCAAGTTAGTGCATGCAGCTTTTAGGTTCAAGGTTCGTGTTGGTGTAGTGGAGATAGTAAGGAAGTAGCTAATGACATGTTTGATACTTTTAGTGTGTATCTCCTACTTAAGCATGTAACTTTGTTATAATGAAATGAATAAATACCTCTTTGTAAAAAAAACTTGACTTCATGGAAATTAATGAAACATTCTACATTGTCCATATTGTTAGCAAGGCAAAATCCAGATCCATGAGTGCACTTACACTAAAATAGCATGAACTACAAGAATGGTGTTTGAGTATGGAGTCAAAGACATAGTGTTTGGTAACTAAAATATAATATTTTTATTGTGATACAACACATTGAGAAATAAAGCTTAAATTAGTAAGTGGTTACAAATCACTAAAAGTGACGGACAATATAATCAACAAAAAATATACTTAAAGCATCCCAACCTGATATTCAACAGAAGATGCCTTAGCACCAATTTAATGTACCTCACCAGATCAAGATAATCCGTATTGCTTTGAAACTTGTCATCTCGGTGATCAGTAGCCATGGCATATGCCTTGATATGGAAGTGGAGTTCTTCAACAAATTTATGTCTGCTTCAGCTATGGGTAATGACATAGTCTTGGTGAGTAGGATTTGATTTATATTAACAATCTTATTCCTAGTTTTCAGAACTTTGTAATCTGTAATGAATTGGGTTATGATAATTACCCGATTAAGTTGATTAGTAGAATTCAAAACTGTTATTTTGATAGAACCTTGGTTCTTATAGGGGAGGATGTTCCCCTTAAAGTTCAGATTGCCTGTAATTTGGACAAGGACCCTAGGTGCACCGGTTCTATTAGCTTTCGTTTTTTGTTTGTGTAATGTTCCGCTTCTGCTTTGTTAATGAAGATTCCAGTTTGCTAAAAAAAATACCTAAAGCTATCAATATGACATTGATGAGTATGTTTCGCTATTATCTGTCGTCATCTGGTCCATCAGTTTATTGATAGTTGATAATAGAAACCATATATATAGTACCGTGTGCATGTGATCCCCCATGCTCCAGTACGGAACCAGCTAGATTCTGATGTCCGTAGCATGTACATTTGCTGAAGAGTTGTGGGCATGGAATGGCTAAGTTTTTTTTTTTTTTTTTTTTGGAGAGGTGGGGGTAGCAGCTAGCTAGTAAGGCCCTAGCTATCTTGATGCGTACACAATAGGATTTGATCGGAGTGGTCCAAATACTCATAACAAAGGACCTCGTAAGAGGTAGTCGTTAATTAAGTACTGTTGGATGATCCATAATTAAATAAAGAACTGATTGATATGGACAAGATTGAGGAATAGCTAGCAGGCCACTGATTGATATGGACAGGAGTCGAGACCATAGGCCATCTTTCTCAAGTGCGAACAAGTTGGCAAACTATGGAAGGCAATATTCATTTTTGCTACATTTATAATTATACAGTTTTTATAGTGTAAAAATACAAGTTTTGGAAGTTTATTGTAAAGTTTAAAAAGTTAGTATGTAAATCTAGTAAAATTTCAATAATATCATAATTTAGTGTATGACTTTGCATATACATCCGTTCAACTTTTATTTACTAAGTGTACAGTTTTCATAGAACAAATATACATGTATGTAACCATCTATAACTACATTTGGATGTAGCAAAAAAAATTAGCATATTCATCTGGTGGGAATACGCTTCGTGCTCTCCTTCAAACAATCAAAGAATTTTGGCTCTGGTTGGTATGGTTGTTTTGCACTATATTTGTAACATATTTAGGTGTTTGTTTACACTCGAATATTTGCAGCATATTTGCTACATTTATAATAAACCGATGAACTAAACTAAACCCAAACATTCAGAAACCCGAACAAATTTAACTAACGAGTTATGGGGGGTTAACTGTCAGATATGGGTTTATTCAGAAATACCAGATTGAGTTAATCTTAGAGATTAACACGTAGTGTAACGTATATCCAGATCGTAGGACTACGAGGAGTACCGGACGAGCGTGAATCTTCACGCTAGCGATTATTACGGTGTACGGTATGTGAATGGTGTGGTCAGAACATCTTGAGGGCTTCCTTGGGTTCAGACGTTATGTGTTTAATTGCCTAAGAGTGATATGTATTGTTATGTGTACGCATGAATTATGTGATTTACTTGCTTGTTTTCTCGTGGTGTCAAACTGCGTGCGTCGTCCTTCGAACTTAAAGAGGTATCGATTATCATATGACCTATGTATGAGTAGATTAAGAGAAGCCGTCACATATTATAGTACGACGAGTATTACGATCCTAATTAACCTAAGTAAAACACTTAGGAATGCGACTCAGGAATGTCGGTTTCTAGAGCATTCTTCTCGAACATGAATATGACCTAGATGACTTCTAGGGGATCGCGTAAGACCTTGATGGCGGCTGTATTAAAATGAATTCTCCATAACCTAAGTATGAACCTTAGATAATAGATTAAGCTAATTAATCATATGATGAAGGATTGGTGTATGAGATGAAAACCTAGTGTAGTTTCTGAACTAACTGGTTGCGTATAGTGATCACAATAAAGTTGGCTCACTGTTACAGGTCCACTCAATACGTTATTCCATTTGATCAGACTAATCTTTGGATGGAGTTTCCACGTAAAGGGAAAGGCTTCGGTTGTTGGTGTCCTGCCATATAATAGGTGACATAAGGAGGAATCGGAGTTCCCACGTTAAGGGGATGGCTACTGTCTTTGGTGTCCCACCATATAATAGGTGACAAAAGGAGTCAGTGATGAGGACATCTCGTCTACTAACATGGTGATTGTCAGTGAATAATTATTAAGTGGGCTAAAAAATAGATGCATCCTAACCAATAATGAGACCTTAATCACTCTCGTATGTATGATAATGTATAACGGGCCTTGTAGGCCAAGTAACGAGTACCATTCGCTAAAAGTGACTTCTGTGTTTTAACATATTTACTCGTTTATTGTACTTATTTATAAATCTACTTGTGAAATGTAGTGATTGCAATAGATGATTGCTTGCTGTTTACTCATGTTATTTACACCTTTCGTTATAAACTGTAAACCGGAATAGCATGAAATCAATCTCATGTCAAGATGGCCAAATAACTTAAGTGACCTAAAGGGTCTAGGATCATGCTTTAGCATACTCAGTGTTTGCTGAGCCTATACGACCACATATTACAGGAACATGATCGAGCTATGAAGCTGAAGTGTGAGACCTCGGGTAGAGGACTTGTATTTTGATACCACACTTTAGACTTGATTTGTATTATGATACGAGGTTGTAAATATTTGGGATTGTCTAGATGCTCACTGGTCTATGTATTCGAATTATGGATTTAGTATGTTTATGTTAATAGTGTAATATCTCGGATCATCACAGCGGTTATCTGTTTTGTTATTGTGTTAAGAGTTTGTTTCTTTTTTCATATGTGAAATACCCCAAACCTTAGTATGTTGTTTAAACATTAAAATATGGTATATTAAGACTAAAAAGAGTCTTAGAAACATTAGAGAACAATTTAAACCATAGAAAACACAAATAAATACCTTAAAGTCAATTAGGGCCAAAATGTGCTCTAAGCTTGGGATAAGCATAGTTAAGACCTAATGAGTTTACCAAGATCTCATTTATATATTAATGAACATATTAAACCAATTACCAAAGAAAACCAAGCTTGAAAACAAGTTAAAACACAAAATGTGCTTTAAGGAGTCTTAAAGCACGTTTTTGAAAAATTGTCTTGTAAATGAGTTTTGAATGGCTAAATGTCCATCATTACTCTTTAATTAATATGTGTACTACTTAGTATCACATTAGGAAGTCTAAATCAATGGGAAATCAAAAATTTCACAACTATGTGCCTTGTTTTAGTGAATAGTAACTAAAATAAGCAAGTTTATAACATATGTCAATATAAGTAAGTTAATTGGTCAACAAAGACTAAAACACCCCTTACTACTTAATGGGGGCCGGTTTTTATAAGGGTGAGTCATCTCCCCCTTGTTAGTTTATCAAGTAAGTAAAATTAATAAAGCAAATCACTATTTACTTTTTACTTTAAATATCAAAAACTAGTTACTTATCTTCATTCTCTTCTTTCCCTCTTCATTTCCCACGGTTCCAACCTCTCTTCTATCTCCTTCTTGCTCTCCATTCACGGTTTTGCAATAGTACCACCACCATATATGATCTTCAACCTCTTGTAACTCCTAGCTCACTTTGCCAAATCAAAAACAAAGACCACAATTCTCTTTGTCTTGCCAAGCTCTTCATTCCTATCTTCTCAAAATTCCAAGAGCTCCATTTCGGTGCCAAGAGGAATCTCCATGGGAGGAGCTTGAGCTCATCTTTTCACATATTGTTGTTCTCCTTTGCTTCTAGGTAAGGAAACTCAAAGAAAAATAACATTTCCTTCATGTTTGTATGCTGTCCGAAAAACACCATTAATGGTGCCCCTTACCTTGCTTGTTTTAGCTTCATTTGAATCTTCCAAGGGCTTGGTGGAGTCCTCTCTTGCTACATCCAAACTCTCTTTCATATCCAAGGTAAAACAATCATCTAAATATTCTAAGGCAATCTATGTATTTAGGGTTTACAATGAGATGAAGCATAAAGCTTGTATACTCATTGCATTATTTGTATATTGTTTAGAAGTTGACAAGAAACCAAACACCCTTACCGATTTTTAAACAAGGAAACAAGAAAGAAGTTGTGAGGAAAAGAGGTAAATATGCTAACCTAATGTAGTTTAAAGTCTTAGGAGAAATGAGCTTATGTTGCTTATTAAAATGATCTAAGGAGCCAATGGTGAATGACTTAGAAAAATGCTCTCAAGGGCATAGTAAAAGGCATATGTGTTGTTGAGTGTATTTGCAGGTCAAAGGCAAATATATTGTGGAAATTAGTGTTTAAGGTTTATGCATCTTAAGGGCCTAAGAGCCATGTTATTCAAGGGCCTAAGAGCCAAGCATTTTAAATTATGCACTATATTGTGATGTAGTGTTAAATGAGTGAAGTTTTGTGTACAAGAATGTTCTTGATTGTTTAATGGTGAAAACAATGTGTTTTGGCTTAGTAATGTTCTAGGAGAGTTCATATCAAAATTTAGGTAATGTACAAGAAGTTCTAAGTGTTTAAACAAGATTTGGTGAACTAGGAAGTGTTAGAAATGTTTAGGTATTTTTTTTTTGATCAAAAAAATGTTTAGGTATTTTACTAGAGGAGAAGTAATGTCTTAGGTGTTCTAGGAAACAAAAAGGACTTAGACATCAACTAGAATTTTGGTTAGGAAGAAAAGATGCTTGGGAGATGATGTTGTAGTGGTGAGAAAACATTTGGGAATAGTGGAAGTTAGAGGTATGGAACACCACATAGAAACTTAGTGAAAAACATTACAAGTGTAAACCTTTTTATAAGAAATTGTGTAATGCTTGAGGAGGATTTTGATGAATGATTTAAGGAGTTTAATGGAGGTCTTAAGGTGTGTTTGAAGTGCCCAAATAAGGTTAGAACATACTAGGATGTATGAGGTGAAGTTTGGAGTTAAATGGGCAAATAATAACAAGGGTCTGGAGCAGACCGACCTTGGGGACCGGACCTGTAAGGTCGGTCGAGCCCAGTTTACCCTGCGAGAAATGGTCTCTGGAATGGACCGACCTTGGGGATCGGACTTTCAAGGTCGGTCGGGCATGGATTTTTAGTACGGATTGAGTCTCTGGAATAGACCGACATTGGGACCGGACTTACAAGGTCGGTCATGCCTAAATTTTTGTACGTAAGTGAGTCTCGGGAATCGACCGATCTTGCGACCGGACTTGCCAAGATCGGTCGGGCCTGAATTTTCAAAGGAAAAAAACTCTCGGGAATAGACCGAACTTATGACCGAACTTGCAAGGTCGGTCGGAGTAGAATTTTTGACGGTAATATGTTCTGGAATGGACCGACCTTGTGTAAGGTCGGTCGGTAAGTTTGGTCGGACCAAAATTTATAAAAAAAAACAACAAACAAAATGTGGCTTAAGTAGTTAACCCTAGGGGGTATAATGTAGGTAATCAAGGATAAGTTTGGACATTAAAACATGTCATATAACCATGTTAAACACTTAGCAAATTTGAAGTTAAGTAAGTTAATTAACCGACATTCTTAAATCATGTATAGGAGTGACCTACGGTGGAAACCAGTCGAAGCAAGGACCAAGGTATGGTTTTCTTGCAGTCTGTTGCCTACCGGTTTACACCGGCTTGTGTGTTGTTTGTTTTTCTGTGTGTTTATGACCTTGTAAGACTTAAGTCATGTAATGAGTTTACAGTTGTTAAATATTATTGTATTGCTAAGTGTGAGTCTCTCTTCCCTTGAGTGTGTCTAACAAGACTTAACCATTTATTTGTGATTTGTTTATTGAGTTCAATGTTGAACTTCTAACAAATGCTAACGGGGAAGTGAGGAGTCCGGTCTGTTCCGGCCACGCGTGTGAGTATGGGAGTCGATGTCATAACCGGTTCGATTCTCTTTGTATGTTATGGTTGTTTTCCAATTTGGTTTTCAACCTTCCCTTTAGCTTAACCAAGGCTATTTTACTAACTCACGTCGGGCCACAGGGCATACTATGTTTTGTTCGGTGTGCTTGGGTCACTATATCCGAGGCACCTTGTGTTAAGTTATCCGTTCAATCTAACAGGACGGTAACGAGTTATGTAACGAGCTTAGCATGAGTTTGGCAACATTATCTAGGCTCTCCATGGGAACTAATTGTGTTGGTTCATTTCCTAAAAGGAATTGTTCTTGTGTGTTATGTGTGAAGTTGTATGCAATACTCTTGTTATGATGTATATATGTTGTATGTTTAAAATGAATGCCATGTCATCATGACAATTAGTTGCGCGTATCCCGGTAGCCGATGGGCTGCGCGTTAACCATACCAGCCAAGGGTTGCTGACCCCCTCGGGGGCTCCATATTTTTACTGCAGGATGAGGATCGAAGAAGCTGAATGGCTTTAGATTCTAGGATGCAGGATTACTTTTGATTATTTTTGGAGTTGTGCCCGGGATGCGCCTGTGCTCCCGTGGCGATATATTTTTAGTACCGCTGTAGTACAGTGACGGTCGTTGACAGTTTGTGGTGTACAGTTACAGTTATGGATGTAGTTATAAACTCGGTATTATGTTTATGTATTGAAGGTTGTTAGTTCTATGCTCGGGAGTCTGATCATCAGACCGATACGCTTGTATTTGTTCTGCCTTGTTAACCACGTGGGTGGTTAACGGCGTTGTAGCACCGAACCGTTTAGTTATTGTTTAGTTGTTATTTCCGCTGCGATTTCAAGTATTGTTAAGTGCGTAGTAGGGGTGTTACAATATGGGTGAGTAATGGCATGTGACACCCGAGTGAGGGTGCTTGTACTTTAATTTCCGCTGCGACGCGTCTTCAATTATGCTACAAGCGTTGTTAATACGAGTTTAACAAGAGGGGAGTTACATTACCTCTAACCGTAGATTGAGTTTTATCGGCCTATGATCTAAGCGCCCCCAATAGAGGTGTACATTTCTGGCATCTAGGAAGAGATTGATCGATTGAGATGTTGCCATCAAGCGATCAAGTCGACTTTGTATGTTCCACCGGTCCCTCTGGCAGTGTGTGAAAGTAAATATTTCACCACTAAAGCTCAGATCAAGAAGACCCTAGTCACGTAGGCAAGATCGAAAAGCTTGCATGTGGCCCCTGTTTTGGACTCTCTTCCACTACTTTGATACCCAAACATTATCTCGCTAAAATCACCGAAGAGGAGCCAAGGAACAGATGGGGAGTCATGGAGATCCTGGATCATGGACCAGATCCTCCATTGATCAGCAACAGAGGGCCAGCCATAAATTCCAGTGCCTCTTCGGGTAGAGCCCCATCCATTTTGAACAGGAAGTCAATGTGATGATTCAAGAAGGATTGGATATTGACCATCAGAGAGTGGACAATACTCCGATCGAGGGGAAAGGGAAAGGCTAATGGGAAGAACCTCTATAGTATTATTCTGAATTCCATGTTGTTGGCTACATATCTTGGGTGAACAAACTTACATGCGCATGTGTGTGGCGTGTGCATGTGTGCACGTGTTACCTGATAACTAGGTTTTGATATCTTGGTTTTTTACTCTACCCCTTCCTCCATTCTTGCACACCTATTTTCTTTCTCTTTTGTATTTTATTTATTTTATGTCTATGGTTTTGACCAATTTCATGTAATAAGTTATAATAAATGAACCCAAATATTCTAAGGCCCCATTCTTTTGTGGCATTATCAAAACGAGTTTATTTGATTAGTTGATTTTTTCTCTCTATATGTCACATACGTCGATTGTCATATCAATTTTTTACATTTTTTCTTATTTTTTATCTCTAATTTTTATAACTTCAGCTGACAACTGACATCAGCTCTTAATTCAGGTTGGGATCAGATCGGTTTGATTTGATTTCAGATTCAGGTCAGTTTTAGCGGGTGTAGCAATATGTAATCTTGGTCAAAAGCAAATGTTATACGGTTCCCTACGCTGCGCCGAGTCAAATGCAAGCAACACGTACATAGTTCTTGATTGTAAGTAATTGTATATAGTTCATGATTGTAACTAATTGAAGTGACCATGCCATGCGTATCATTAATTTGCCCATGCTGATGATGCGACGTCAGCAGTTTGAAGAGGTCCTGCGTACTACTCTACTCCAATCCTATCACTCAATCCCAAGCCGCATATCTTATTATGTCCTTATCGAGCGCTACAGATTACGACCGATTATCACTCAATAATGGTGAAAATATATATATATCTCTCCCATTATCCCATACCTATTATTTTTCACGAATCACGATTCTACTCAAATATACCCATCTATATATAGTATAGGTGGTGTTTATATATATTAGTAATAACATGTTGTGCACGTATGATAACTTAATGAAAAAAAGAAGTGAAGAATTCTTCCATTTCATAGTACATATATGATATACAACAACCAACCACGTGTTAATATGCATGCATGCACGGCAATAAACTTTCTTAAGTTTTCGACTTGAAGTTGAAGAACAAAACGATTACGTATAATATGTCAATTTGAAACTCTTAGACAGTCCACCAGAACCGAATTGTAGAACTGTTTACGGGTGTTAACGTTGTTGAGGTGATTAGACACAACTTATTATACAGTGTACTTATCAACAAAAAAAAAAACTTACTATTATAATATAGCGACATCGGAACTTTCATACATAAAACCAATCAAAATAGCCATTAATTGACGTGACTAGCTATAGTTAATTATTTCTTGAAAAGGATCAGCTCCAAATGACTAGCTAGAAAGACAGCAGGAAAAGCCACTTATAAAAAAAGGTGAGTAGTAGTACACCATTCCGCAACATTTTGTACGTACCAGCTGGCGCTAGCCACCGAATTAAGCACTTGCTTGAAAAGGAAGTTGAAGTCTACCTATACTGTACAATTACATGAGCGAGGTTGAGTTGAATACGGATGTATAGTCAAGTTTAACTCATAAACATCAGCCAAGTCACGATCACAATTATAAATCAAGAAGGTCTCCCGATTTTTTTTTTTTTTCCGTATCGTTACTATTTCTTTTCCTCTTCTCAAATTCGAAAGAATATTTCCTTTCTTTTTTTATTCTGATTTTCAAAAAAAAAAAAAATCCTTTTTGTCTTTGTCAATCGTTAATATTTCTGACCCTCGATATCTCATGACCAAAGGAAGAATCAAAAAATCTTTTTGATGGATTAATTTAGGGACATTAATATTAAGTTGACTAGCTAGGTCCAAATGCATGACATCCTTTGTATAAAAGGAACTTGTTACCGAGGCCGAGGTTTTTTTTTTAATAGTTACAGCAGTGGATAGGTTTCAAACTCATAACCTTTGGTTATACGATACCACTCCTCTACCGATTAAGTCACAAGAGTTTGGCACATTTATTAATGATTGTACTCGCTTTATGTGGGTCATTCTCATGAAAAGCAAAAGTAAAGTGAGCTCAATTATTCCCACATTCTGCAACATGATTCACATCCAATTTTCCACCACTATAAAAACTTGTTACCGAGGTGAAAATGTTCGTTCAGATACTATCTAGTATGGGCTTGATTGAAGTCCACAACTTTGGGTTGCATTGTCGTATCTGAGATGCCAAATGATACAAGAAGGGTGGTTTAGCAAAAGCTTAGGGGAGACCGCTGCATTAAAAGGCTTTGATAGTGTTTTTCATTTTCATCATGTATCTCCAGGAGATATGAGCTTCCATAAGGTAGGAGCAAAGCCCGAAAATATCGTATTTGAGCTAGCTTCCTTTGATAAAAGCATTTTGGTTGTGGATAACAAGATATTTGAAATAACCCGGTGTTACAAAAGGAGATACGTCTAAAGTCAGTCGGGCCCGGAGGAGACTGCATTGCGCTTTGGGAATGAGGGAGTTGAGCGTGGTCTTATCGTTTTGTAAATTATTTTTATGTCTTGGTATATATAAATCCACCCTGCCATTAGTGTGGCAGCTTTATAAGACTTAGCAGTGTAGTTTTGTGGCTTTAGGGCCTTGTCATTACTAATAGAGAGGAGGCAGTTGTAACGTACCTTCTTGTCATCCACTTGTTCGTGAGTGATCCCCAAGATATTTTGTCCACGATTCTTTTGTTTTCTAAAATTATATGAAGGAGAAGTTCTGGCTTTTGTTGTTGGTTTCTATGTGTTTCCAATCAATCGTGTCTCGAGTTCTGCACCTGGGCATTCAGAAGTTTGTCCACGCACACGCCATTATTGAACTATATCCGGATCGGGGATGAGTTTTAGATTGATAGATTTCAGTCCCCTTCCAATAGTCATTACGGGAATCGAACCGTGATTCTCTTGTCAATAACCACTGAACCAACTGCACTTGTATCTACTTTCTTGTTGGTGTAGCCTTAAGGGTCTTGGCTTCCTTGCCTCGCTGACACAAGACTAAAGTAACCGAGAGACTGCTTCACTAGAGCCTAGCAGACATTGTTGCTAAACTTGTTCCCGATTCACTAGTGATGTGAAATTCACCCTATCACTTACCTAATTCACCTATTTTAATATGTTTTAAGTTAATCGTTTTAAATTGGGTAGCACATAAATGTGGTATATGAGAGTATTTTTCTTTTCTTACTAAATTAGACAACATTGAACCACTTGAGTACATAAAAATATTTTTTGGACCGAATTCATCATTAAACTTACTCTATTCTATTACGCTTTTATATTTTTTTGATAAGTAGTTTTATTACACTTATATATTGAATTATATATTCGGTAGAGTAGTTTATAATACAATTCTTTGTTCTCTCATTTACAGATTTTAATTGATATAAATATATAGTAAATATATTTATATCAATGTATTGCAATATTGAATTGTCATAGATATCTATTCCAACAAAAAAAAGAAAAGAAAAAGAATTGTCATAGATATCCTAAGCTAGCTGGAAAGAATGAATTTATTTTCAAGACGTGTCTGCAACAAGTAACTGCATGTACTTATAAAGTTACTAAATTAATATGCGCGTGAGGAATGACGGCATGACTTATGAGATCCACCAAGGCATCAACTCTCATAATTATTTATATCAGCAACATCAAAGAATATACCATATACCATACCAAATTAAGATTATACTACGATCTATTCCTGTAAAGTTGATATTCTGCAATGAACCTTAGAATAATATTACTTTGCTTTTTATGATATGGTTTTCTAGAAAGATATGCAGAAATAATATTCCTGTAAATTAAGATATGCACACTACTAGTGTTCAAAAAAAAAAAAAGATATGCACACTACTGTTTTTAAATTTCTCCTCTTTTCAGGGGTGACTAGATTTCAACAGCTCGTGATTAAGGTAATTGGCCAACGTTGACGTTCCGAAAAGGATTGATCGCCTGCTAATCAGAATCAAAAGTTAATTCGTCACCCATTACACATACTTTTCTTCCTCTAGAAAAAAAAAAGGAGACCAATGTCTAATGTCTTCATCCTTTCTGTAAAGTAGCTAGCCGACCAATAATTATATGGTCTAATATGCATATGCTTTTATATATATATTGTGCTCAATTTATACTTTCATTCTAACCGCATTCCAATAGGCATAAAATTAAGATGCATTGACATAAATAGATATAGGAGGTTGTAAAGAATCAAAGCATGGAATAATATTATGATCCCCGATTTTGAATCTTATTCTTAAGTGTCCTAGAATTTGATTTAGCTTCGAAATTTAACCTTGATTGTTAAGTTAAATTATAAAAAGATATAAAAGTTTAAATCCCTAAAACTTGTTTAATTTGTTAACTGCCAGATCACCTAGTTGATCTCGAAGTAATTTGTTTGATTACTTCTTTTGTTATAGAAGCAGCCACGCCAAATGTGCTATGCAAACCAACAAAACAAAGAATCGATTGATTTGAGTCCAGAAAACACCATTCGCTGAAGAAAGCATAAGAATATAGTCTGTTATACGACATTTTTTTAGGAGAATTAATCATCAAACTTCATACTGGCTCTAATCACTGGGTTGGGCTGTGAAACCATCTTCCGTTCTCTCTGAAATATTTTGGGTTTTTGTCAATGTATCGTAGGTCCACTTGTAGTACCCCCAATCTTTTAAAAAAAAAATCCAGTTCCGAGAAGATTGGGCCCATTTAAACAAAATTTAGAAAGCCCAATGAAACTATATATCGCTCTCAATGCAGAAATAAGTGTGGGGCTTATTTTTTTATTGGGTGAGATACGGGTGAAATATGGTTATATGACCCAAGAAATCATCAAATCAGTACAATAAATAGACCCACAAGAATACAAAACTGAACGGCCCCAAGACTTGTATTTCCCACATTAGAAGCCAAAAAATGTGTTTCATGGATCCGTTGGTCACATTCTAGACCATCCTACGACCTTGAATATGTAGTATTATTTGTTCCACTTCTTCATTCTCTCAATAGACACTATCTCATGTTATGCTTTTTTTTTTTTGTTAAAAAGTAATGTATATAGTGTCTACTTCATGTGATACTTGGAAATTATTAAAACTAGCTAGAGGAATGTAAATTATATGTTAAAGGATGAAACTTAAATATGAGATCTCAGTCCACCTCATAATGTTTCTACAAGTATAAATCAATAATTTGGAAGGAACATTTCATGAGATTAAGATTTTGGTCACAATCCTAAGCGAGAAGTGTCAACACCGATAGAACCTTGAAAGTGGCGATGGAGACACTTCCTATTACCAATGGCCAGATTCAAGGAATGACAATAGGAGATGACCCTCACGCATCCGAGGAGGTAGCAAAGGGAGGCCACTGCAGCAACCTAGTACTGTCACAAGGCGGAGGCAAGGTAGAAGAAGGGGCCAAAGTCAAGAAGAGAACAACAAGTTGGGGAGGAAACCAAGGCCATACTAACTATAGAGCAAGGAGACAACATGTATTCAAAAGAAGAGCACCGACTACTATTTTCATCGATAACTTACCCAAATACATCAGTGATACTCAATTATTGATACCTATTGGAAAGGCAGGGGAAGTTAGCAAACTGCATATCTCAAGGAAACATAGAAGTAACATCAGTAATGTGTTCGCCTTCACGGATGTGTGAGATATGGAAGAAGCACGCAAGCCATTCTAGCTTTGAATGGAAAAATCAGTATGGGTGAGGATAAGAGCAAGGATGGAATTCCAAGGTCATTATGATTGAGGAAGAAATTACCTCAAAAAAGAACGATGTGGGTGGTGGAAAATCCAGAACCGACAAGGCAAGAGGAACAACTTATTAAGAGAGAAAGCGGAAATATGAAGATATCCATCCCACTGAACATCGACAAAGAAATGTTGGAGTGCCTACAAAATGCATATTGGCTATGACTAGATGAGGGATGAACGCAAAGGGGGCATTAGGTTACTTCTAGGAGAAGTGGCCAAACATGATAGTCTAGTGGCTTTTTCAAGAAATAAATTCTTGATTGTCTGTATGTTTGAACTAGCAGCAAAAGGAGTAGAAAGCCACTATTGGTACAAAGATGCAGGAATAGAAATAATAAAAATAAGGAAGTGGAGGAGCTTTGATCAAGTAGAGAAACGTAGGTTTGTGAGCGGTGCTTAGGGGAATCCCAATCCACACATGGTGAAAGAGAATGTGGCAAAAATTTCCCTGATCATAGGCGATGTTATTAAAATAGATGAGGAAAATGCTGAATCGCTGGAAAGTGCAAAAATAAAATTTTTAGTTGAGACCTCAACCTTTCATTTCATCAACAAGCTTATCACTGTGAAGGTGCATAACACATATTTTCCAATGAGCATGTGGAATCGGTGGCTCCGGCAACTGCCGTACCACCTAGTGAAATAGCCCTAACTAATAAATTATGATTTAAACATCTATTAATGATTGATTAAGCCTAAACTATGCCTTAACTATATTGGATAATAATCCAAGATCATAAACAATCAAAAACATGCTTAAAAATCACTTAAGGCAAATTATGCTCTAAAGAAGCCTTAAGGATTGTGTAACCTCAATTAGGATCCAAAGTGGATTCCTAAACCTTATAACTAAGGTATTAACATGATAAAACCATTACCAAAGCAAACCAAACTCTAGAAAGAGTTAAAACACAAAAAGGAGCTCTAAAACTCCTTAAGACACATTTTTAAAATGTGTTTAAAAATTGACTTTGAATGGCTAAATAGCAGTGTATACACCTTAATTACTACTTAGTATCACATTAGCAACCCTAATTCAAAGGATTTACAAAAAAATCCAAAGTTTGGCACCAAAATGTGAATAGTACCCAAATAGTGCCAATTTAAGTCTTAATTGACTAACATGGTCAATGGTCAACATAAGACCCCAATGTTAACCAATTTTGGGCGGAAGTACAAGGGGATGACAGCCTTTTTAAACCACCAAAATATCTAGCTAATTGAATGAGTCACCATGTTGTAACACCCCAACCGCTAATCCTATGCTTACCGTCCAATCATCCCATAATCCAGAGTTACTCGCAGCGGAAATACTACTTACTACGGCGGGTGATACAACACCGCTAACCGCCCATACGGCTAGCTAGGCTCATTCTACTTACAGTCACAGTCTGATGAACATAATATACCGAGCTACTAAATTACTTACCAATACCCAAAATATGACATACTTACAATCCTGGATCACCGAGTATTTAAAGTATATTCAATTACATCCCCATTACCAACCTACCAAAAGAATGAGTTTAATCACCTACTCATCTGTACCAATGCTCCATTCTATCCACATCCAAAAAGGTGTACCCCATGGTACACCGGCTAGTAAAAAAGCTACAGCCGTGTACTACTTAGTACACCAATCATCATTCATTGTTTACAATCCAAAAAGAAATCAAAAGAAACTAGCTACGTCTCTTCACGGCCTTCATCCTTCTCTTGTACCTGCGTGTAGTAAAAATGGTGCCCCAAGGGGCTCAGCAAATGCTGCGTATAAACTCTGCATATACCGCGTGCTAGCTAGGGCACACCGACTATTTGACGTCCACTAAACATGCAGTTCATTATTTTCATACATACATGCATTACATACCACATACATGCTTATACAATTCATTACACAATTCAAGGCATCAATACAATAGTGCATACATTACTTACCTTCACATTGTTAGCCAAGTTACGCGTCCGGGTTAATCGGAATGCTATTTACTCTTTTACTCATTTCACTTAATTTCTCTTACTTACACTTACTTACTTTCAATTACTTTACTTACTCATTCTTACTTACTTACTTATACTCAAGTTAAGTCGTCGGGACCTCCGGCCCTGGGACTACTCCGTCCCACCTCGGGATTTACTTGACTCACCAATCCGGGATGCTACCCACTTAAGGGATTTGGGCCGCGGACCAGTTTAAGAGTTAGGAATCGGATCCAACCTCTTGTGTCTCCTCATCCTCACGTGTGGCCGAAACTATATCGGACTTCTACTCATTCCAATTTAATTACCAATTTAAGTTAGATTGGTTAGCTTGTTAGGAATAAGTTAGAAGTCCAAGCACAATCACAATCGGTCACAGTACAATACAACATACATACATGCATTCACATTCATCCATACATTTCATGAATTATACAAACTGAGATTTAAGAAAATATTCACAACATACATCACTACATATTCACAAGTATACATAGTAACTCCGATTCGTGCATTTATCTTATTTGGTGATCAATTAGCACACAACACACAAATCAGAGTAACCAAGATAGCATACGGGGCATGAGGAATTCATACCGTTCACTGTCGTACGTGTTTCCGAACGTCCTCCGGTGTCACAAATCAAATCCTATGATATACACACAATCGAATGATTAATCTAAGTATCATTAATCCTAATTCGATTACTCTTATGTTTCCTAACTCATGCTTACTAAGTCTTTACATTCTTACACTTACATTTTACTTACTTACTTTTAATTACTTAACCATAGTTCACTTACATATATATGTACATGCGTATAGGTGGGTATACAATATATTATATATATATATATATATATATATATATATATATATATATATATACTGTTATAAGCTACAGTTTTTTTTTGTTAGTAATGGGCCGTCCAACCCACCGTCCGACCCAAGCCCTGGGTCGGACCATTCCAGTAGGTTTACGTCCTCTGAAATTCTCCCCGTCCGACCCAGCACTATTTCCGTCCGACCCATACCCTCTGGGTCGGACCGTTCCAGAAGGTTTCGGTCCCATGTCCCAACTCCGTCCGACCCACTATCCGACCCATACTCTGGGTCGGACGAAGTCAGAAACTTCGACCACTATTTTTTTTTGCCTGTCCTACCCACGTCCGATCCACGGTCCTGGGTCGGACCATTCCAGAAAGATTGATTTTCGTTTCTTAAGCCCCGTCCGACCCACGTCCGACTCACCGTCTGGGTCGGACGAAATCAGAACATTGCTACAGATTTTATTTTCCTTTCCCAATTTCACCCATTGCTTCCCCAATCTTCCTACATACATCCCAACATGTTTTAGTACCATTTAAACACTCTAAATCATGCTAATTCATTTCCTAATTCATCACACAATTCTATACTAATTTATACACACAATTCTCTAAGTTTCTATTCAACACTCACCTTGTTTCCTCCCTTAATGCATTTTGCTACAGATTTTGATACTAACACTTCCCTTCTACAACTCCCTCTTCTAATGTCATTTCTAACACCTCTAATACATTATAACTACATTAACTATCTCTCCTAATATACCCTCTATCTTTCTCTAAAAAAATCTGTTACAAACCATATTATCCACCTAGTTTTAAATTCACTAAGTGTTCTAATCCTATATAGATTTCGCCATAGTCTCCCTTATATTTTTATACTCTCGCCACATTGTTTATTCGCACATTAACATCACCTCACCTGTTTTCAACAACATTAATACACAAGGCTTTCATATACCATTTCCAACACTAAACACTCTTAAAATTCCTGCACTCAACATTCCATTCCCAATCTGTTTGTAACAGTTTTTAAAATGTCTTTGAAGGGTTTAAAACACTTACATTCTCTTATACATTACTCTACTACACAATACCATTTTCATTACTAAATTCAAACTTCTAAAATCTGTTACATACATATACATACAAGGCTACACAAAAGAGCACATTTACCTTGTTTTTCTTCTAGCTTTCTTTCTCCTTCCTTCTTGCTTCTTCCTCCTTCTTTCTTTCTCTCCCTCTACCGGTTATAGTCTCTTAACAAATCTACCATTACAACCCATTCATAAATACACCATTCAACACTAAAACTAATCCTCAACATTAATTAAGTTTTAATGTAAATTTCTAGGGTTTAGGAATATATTACCTTCCAAGGGTATGAGTGATGCTTGGATAGCTCAAGAACAATATTTCTACCCCTTCCAAGAGGCCAAAATCGGCTAGAGTACAAGGGACAATAAGAGTTTAGTTTCCAAATTTGGTTTTGCCCACAAGGCCTAGAAAAAGATGAAGTTTTGAGAATATTTTTACCTTAGAAGAACAAGGAGAATGAGATGGTTCTAATGGTGGTCTTGAAGCTCCAAATGCTCCATACCCATGGATATGAAAGTTGCCCTTTTCGAATTTTGAAAAGATAGGAATGCTCTACTTGGTGAGAGGATTCCAATGGTGTAGTTTTTATAATTTTTGGAAGAGGTTTGATGTAGTAACAAGAGGAGAGAAGTGAGTATTTTTGTGGGGGTTGCTAGTTCTCCATTGTTATCGGCTGGGAGGTAGAAGAAGAAAGAAAAGAGAGTGAGGGAGGAGGGCTGCGTGCGTGAGAGAGGAGAATGGGGTAGGAGAGAGAGAGTGAGTGAGTGAGGTTACTTTTATGTTTTTAATTTTGTTTGTCTTTTGCAAATGAAAAGAATTAATGGGGTGTGTGAGAGGGGGGCCATCGACTAGCACTACACACACACACACACAACTTTACTTTTTATTTTGAAAGTGGACACATAAGTTTGTGTTATTTATGTTTCTACCCCACAACTTCCCGTTTTTGACAGTTTTTACTAATTTCTCGTTTTATTGATTTTATTGGTTCTAAAGCTTCACTAATATTTATTAGTGATTATTTAGTTGACCAAAATTGTCACGAGTCTATTTGACCCGCTTAAAGTCACGTTTTCCCGATTACCTCGAAAAACGTGCTTTAAGGTTCGTTAGTGATTTTAATCCGTTTTAAGGATCCGTTTTCTTCGGGATTTGTTCCCTTATGATTATTTATACTTAATTAAGCTTCTAAATTACTCATTAGCCTAATTAATCACTATTTTTAATTACGGGGTATTTCAATCTACCCCCCTTAAGAAACTTTGCCCTCAAAGTTGCTCAAGGTAAATAGTTTAATTATTCTACTCATTAGGCAAACCAATTGCCCTAATGTGTCTTACTACACCTATGAGGTGTTTACTTCCTTCCACATTGCAAGCATACGCGTTTCAAGCATCATACACAATTCACATACACAATCCATCATTTTCCATTCATACCATTCCACAATACAACATAGCAATTCACAGTACACATTACGCAAACATCATCCATCATACATACACTACACATTACACATACATACATGCGCATACCAAGTTCACTTGCACTACATGTGCCATACAAAAGTCTATTACAATACCTACACACTAAGTAGTGCTTACCCCGAAGCAATGCAAAAGCAAAAGGCTCTACCCCCCTTAAAAAGGGGTACGACCCGTACCCGTATTACTAAATACTAGACTCTCTAATCTATGAATAACTGTGGGTACTTAGCCTTCATGGCATCTTCCAATTCCCATGTCACTTCTTCGACATCATGGTTTGACCATAGGACCTTCACCATTCGTATAGACTTATGGCGAGTGTCTCTGGTCTTCCTATCCAGGATTCTCACTGGGGTTTCAACATATCGCATAGTCGGCTCGATGGATAATCTCTCGGGCTCTAAGACATGAGAAGGATCAGCAATGTACTTCTTGACTTGTGACACATGAAATACATCATGGACACGCCCCAAGTCCTCAGGTAATGCTAACCTGTAGGCTATAGATCCAACTCTTTCGGTAATAGTGTACGGCCCTACAAACTTTGGGCTCAGTTTGCCCTTCTGGCCAAATCGGAAGACACCCTTCATAGGTGAAACGCGCAAGAACACTTGGTCGCCCACGGCGAACTCAAGGTCGCGTCGTCTCACATCCGCATAAGATTTCTGTTTATCTTGGGCTGCCTTCATATTGGCTCGGATTTGTTGCACTTCGGCTTGTACTTGCTCAAGATACTCCGGTCCTATGATGACCGCTTCGCTTGACTCATCCCAACACAAGGGTGTACGACAAGGTCTACCGTATAGAGCTTGGAAAGGCGACATCTTAATCGGAGCATGATAACTATTATTGTAAGAAAATTCGATAAGATGAAGCTTGTCTAACCAACTCCCCTGAAAGTCCAAGGCACATGCCCGAAGCATGTCCTCCAGTGTCTGAATGGTCCTTTCTGTCTGACCATCGGTCTGAGGATGGAAGGCGGTACTTAACTTCAATTCCGTACCCAACGCTTCCCGTGTAGCTCTCCAATATCTCGAAAGAAATCTGGTGTCGCGGTCAGATACTATAGTCTTAGGGACTCCGTGATGTCTGATGATCTCCTTGTCGAACAGCTCAGCTAGCTTTGCTACCTTCCAGGTGTCCTTCATCGGTATGAATCTGGCAACCTTGGTAAGGCGATCGACTACTACCCAGATCATGTGAGTCCTCCCCTGGCAGGGGAGTCCTAAACAAAATCCATGGAGATATCATGAAATTTCAACTCCGGAACTGGCATCGATTGTACCATTCCGCCCGGTCTACGATGTTCAAACTTCACCTTTTGGCATGTTAAGCATCTCAATACAAATTCTGTCACATCCGATTTCATTCCAGACCACCAGAAGTACCTCTTCATGTCTTTGTACATCTTGGAGGCTCCTGGGTGGACTGATAATGTGGAACTGTGTGACTCTCGCAGGATGCAATCCCTTAGCTCAGCATTGCTTCGGGGGACGCATAGCCTGCCATTCAACCGAATCAAACTATCTTCATGTAGCTTGAAGTCATACTTCTTCTTCTCAAATGTACCATTCTCGATATTTTGTCTGATTTCGGTTAGGTAAGGGTCGCTCAACTGAGCGTCTCGCACCTCGTCAACCAAACTAGAAGAAGCGAGTAGCGAATGGAGCGAGTGTGCTCGACGGCTCAGGGCGTCGGCTACAATGTTTGCCTTCCCTCCCTTATACTGTAGGTTGATGTCATAATCTGAAAGAAATTCCATCCATCTTCTCTGTCTCAAATTCAGTTCTTTCTGTGTGAATACATACTGTAAGCTCTTGTGGCCGGAGTAGATGGTGATGCTTACCCCATAGAGATAGTGTCGCCATATCTTCAAGGTGAAGACGATGGCTCCTAACTCTAAGTCGTGTGTCGGGTAATTCTTCTCATGCTTTTTCAGCTGGCGGGAGGCATAAGCTACAACCTTGCCATGCTGCATGAGTACGCATCCCATACCTTTGCCTGATGCATCACAATATACCTCAAATCCCTCTGTGCCCTCTGGAAGAGTAAGGACGGGCGCTGAGGTCAATGAGTCCTTTAGTTTCTGAAATGATACTTCGCACTCATCTGTCCATACAAATGGTGTATCTTTCTTCATCAATGTAGTCATGGGCTTAGCGACTTTCGAGAAGTCCTTTACAAATCTCCGGTAGTAACCGGCTAGACCAAGAAAGCTCCTAACGTCGGTAACAGTCTTGGGTCTAGGCCATGATCGTACAGCTTCTATCTTAGAAGGGTCAACTGAGATACCTGCGCTCGAGATGACATGTCCAAGGAATGATACCTGATCTAGCCAGAACTCGCATTTGAAGAACTTCGCATACAGCTGGTTCTCGCGCAGTGTCTCAAGCACTTTCCTCAAATGGATTTCATGTTCCTCTGCTGATTTGGAGTATACAAGTATGTCGTCGATGAAGACAACCACTGAAGTGTCAACTGCTCACTGAATAGACGATTCATGAGGTCCATGAATTTAGCTGGTTCATTTGACAAACCGAATGGCATCACTGTGAATTCGTAGTGGCCATATCTGGTACGGAATGCCGTTTTCTCAATATCTTGCTCCTTAATTGCAATTTGATGATACCCAGAACGGAGGTCAATCTTGGAGAAGACTGATGCTCCTTTCAGCTGATCAACATAGGTCGTCGATGCGTGGCAATGGGTATTTATTCTTGACTGTGACCGCATTCAGCTCGCGTAGTCAATACAAAGTCGGAGGCTACCGTCCTTCTTCTTCACGAAGAGAACCGGTGCTCCCCAGGGTGATACGCTCGGGCGTATAAACCCTTTATCAAGTAAATCACGTAACTGCTCTTTCAACTCTGTCATTTCAGCAGCGCCATGCGGTAACGGTGCCCTAGCAATGGGACCGGTACCCTGCAGGCAAATTTCATTTCAAATTCCACTGCTCTCGTGGTGCATGCCGGGTATCCCTTAGGGAATACGTCGGGAATTCGGATACAATGGGTACATCGTCACTGAACTCTGGATCCCGTTCCAGGTCTTGCACATAACACAGATATACTTCTTGGCCCTTTCTGAGCTCCTGGTACATAGCCATGGCAGGTATGATGTGGTCGAAGGCTCTCTCAGTCTCTGGCAGTAAGATACGGTAACCCCAGAAGGACTCTTGAGCAGCAATCGATGCTCGGCGCAGGATCCTACCCTTGTGCCGCTCCAACCAATTCATTCCATAATTAAGTCGAATCCCAATCCATTGAATTCGATGAAGGAAATGGGAAACGCTTCGTTTTTTTATTTCGATGGTGGCTGATTGGTATATTTGGTGCACTTTACCTTACTCGCTCCTTCGATGGGAGAGTAACCATAAATTCGGTAGCTCATCCGCATCTAGCTTCAACCTCTTCACGAAGGATGGTGATATGAAAGTGTGAGAGGCGCCGGATTCGAATAACACATTGGCATCAATGCCGTTCACTGGAAAGGTTCCCGTTAAGATGGTGCCGCTCTGCCGGCTTGCGCTTCGGTGAGGATGCTCAGGATACCTTCGGTACCGAGTCCACAACCTATTGGATTCACATTGGATAAGTATTGATGGTGGACACAAGTGGAATTAAATCAACACTGCTCTTTATTGATAAATCAACCATCATACATACCGTGTCTCTAATACACGTTACTAATAGATTACATGATACTATGAATTTAATACTTTCTAAAGGTAAGGTTCAGGCGTCCTGGTTTCATGTGTGTGGCGTTAATTATTGCCGGTGGTGCCGTATTCAACTTGATCTTGTTGATCCCGTGATACAGCATCCTAGAGTTTCCACCCATGATTAGGACATCTCCTGATCTCAATACCAGTTTCTGTGCGAGGTCCACACGCTTCTGCTCGCTATACAGGAATACGGCGTCATCACCAATGGACCAAGACACTACGGGCACTCCTCTTTCAAGAGATTCCGCTGTCTCGTCCCTGTCTTGGTGTAACCCAAGTCGTCCTTCTTTCTCATAGAAGTTGACGATACAGAGGTCCGCTTCAAGTGCGGGGATCGGTTCATGTTCACATAGTTGTGCAAGTTCTACTGCTTGTGTGACGAGTGTCTGAAACTCTGGTGGTACTGTCGGTGGCGTTGCTCCATCTTGTGTTCATGTCTCCTGGTATGTCTTGGTATAAGGATTCCAATCCTTTCCCAAGCACATCATCTTCAGTTTCATCTTCGCTCCACCGGGGAATTCGGGTGTGTAAAATCCACCTTGACCCGTTCCTAGCTCGTTGCATCGTCGGATGATTGAGATTTGTGCTTCGGGTGTCAGGTATCCCCTTAATAAGATCATACCTGGTTGGATGACCTGACACTGTTCGTTGGTGTAGTAGTGGTTGGTGATGTCGATCTCTTCTTGATTCAGGTTTACCGGTATCGGATAACAGATACTAAAGCTTCCTATGGTTATGAACACTAGTAGAAAAAATATTATATAACACGCATTTTATAACATGGTTTTACAGTAATGGTGTTATAAAGTATGACATAGCCGTGTTTTAATATGCAAAGGAAATAAAGCAACGCTAAAAAAAATGATTTTACCACGGTTGTATTATAACCGAGTTATAAGTAAACATTTTAGAACGCGGTTGATTAATATCCGTGTTATATTCCTTCTAATCTCTCTGCCTAATACTTTCTTTCCCCCGCGACACCACCAAACTACCACTCAATATTTTCGTTCTGCCCACTTCGACGTCTCCAAAACCCTACCGCAATCGCACCGACGTTGCTGCATCGTCGCCATCGCTGCCTCCTCATTCTTCTCCTGACGTCGCTACCACCGTCGCCACCAATATCGTCATCCCGTTTCTGATCTAAATCGTGGTTAATCAGACCTTCAAATCGCTTCGGAAACCAGTTCAGGCTTGAGCTACACCATGGCTGTTGCTGGGCTGCAAATCGCCACCAACAAACGCCAACGACCTCCGCCGTCTGCTTCTTGGTGGTCCCATACGTGGCTGAGACCTGCGAATCACCGTGGCAGCTTCTGAGTTGTCGATTAGGTAAATTTCCAAATTTTTATGAAATCAGTATACACCTGTAATTTCACTCCTGTAAGTTTAATAGAGTTGTTGGGGTATTTTGTGTGGCTAAAATGGTTCGCAATAGTTGGTCCCATTGGTTTCAGCCCTTGCTGAATCTCTGTTTCAGTTACATGGTTGCGAACCCTGTCGTAGTCTTCAATCTCTGTTTCAGTTACAAGAGGTGTGCCTACATGTTTTTGCTTTGGTCAAACCCTGACGTGATGGGGAGTTATTTCGGTACCAAAGAAGGCCTTTCATAGTCTTCTTTCTGCTCAGATTATTTTTTCATCTGCTGCCCAATTACTTCCCAACCCAAAGGATGACTAAGCATAGAGTTGGGGTTTTTTGAGCTATACATGGTACACACCAACCTTTCCTTTGTTATCTGCCGTGCCATGCTTGTTTTTTTCTTTACATCTAACTCCACTACATCAATTATCTGCATAACAGCAACCAGATGTAATTAAGCTTATGAAACTGAAATATGACAAGCAAAAAATATGTGCATATTCTTTGATACACGGCAAGTGCAAGATCAAGCAGTCTGTATGAAAAATGCTACAGGTCAAATACTATAGGATTGTCCAAACTAACTTACCGGGTTAGTGTTTTCTATAGCAAACTAAAATATAACTCACCTGTGGTTTCTAATGTTTCTCAGTTTCTGGTTGTTTTCAAAAATTAAAATAGCATACAGAGACCGTGGTTGTTTCTAAATAAAAATTATTATATACTTCATGAAGAGTATGCTTGTCTAGTTGTCAATGGGTGTCGTTGTATCAACACTGATTCTTCCATGTCGCTGTCTTCTAGGTTATCATATTTTGCCATCTCCAAGCAGTACATAGTTCTTCCTTCTGACCTAAATTGATGAACCTATAGTGGATCTTTTTGGTTGAACGTCAATCTCCGGTTGCAACGGAGACAAGTTCTGGTGATTATGACAATCTCCAGTTGTAATATAGGCACTGTCTTGCTTAGATTGATTAATTTTCCTACACCTACCTGTAGCTTTGGTTATTTTACTGCTCTCACGGTTGTTTGGTAGTTTCATAGTTCAGTGTTGGCTTTGTTGTGGTTTTCATTCTGTTTTGATACTTTACCTGTGCATATTTTATTCTGTTTTTCTATTGTACAGTATATATGCTTCAGCAGCTGAAATTCAAGATTAATTCTTAAAAATTGCTCGACTTTTTACTCTTTTTAATACCACCATAGGATTCCTACTTCTGTCACATAACATGCTATCCTTTCAGCCAATTCCTTGGCTATTATTGTCCGTACAGCAATCTGTTTTATGTGACTTTTTAACAGAGATGTTCCTTTGCTAAGCATTAATGCCATGCTATTTGACCCCCAACATTAGTTCTGTTATACCATGCTATTTGACCCCCAACATTTGCTCTTCTGATTTTAGGTTGATAAAGATGTAATGA